>JARGYA010000068.1:0-560408 GCA_029204335.1 Mycena vulgaris
GAACATTGTGTCCCGGTTTCCCTCTGCGAGGTGGTTAGCAGCTAAAAACATGCTCAGATATATATGTGAGAAATATTCATATACCATTTAACATCTGTGTGAGTGGGCCAGAGATGTGGTCAAAGCGGCACTCCGGAGACCCTCATCAATGTTTGAAATTGAATGTTTTGGAGCTCCAAAATATAATCTACTTGTGTAAGGGGTAGGTATGGATGTAAGGTGTACCTGAAAGGCCTTCTTAGTCACAGTTGAGTCCCAGAGATGGGGCCGCAACAACATCTTTGGTTTGGATTTGATGCTGTCAATGTGGTGGCTGTGAGCCCGCACATGACTCGGAAAGCGCGGCCCGCCGCTAGGGGTGGGAACCTCCTTCTCTATATATGGGGGGGGAGGGGGGGGGGGGGTCTGGCCGAGGGTCGAAAAAAACTATTCGACCCTATATCCGTTTTTCGTATCCCCTGAGTCCCCCTGTCGACGCCACGACATCTCGCGAGCGTGCCTCGCTTGTCCTCGCGGCAGGCGCGCACCCGGCGCATCATCAATGCATATCTTGGACATCGCAAGACGCGAATCAAGCGTCAAATCCGCCAGAAGAACAAACTCGCGCGGGCACTCCGACGTGCAGGACTCACCACCGCAGATCAAGAGTTGCCTCGGGAGTCGGACCCTACCCATATCCACTTCCTGGACAAATTCTGACGACTCGGAGCTCTCTTTAGACTCGTCTGTGGGCTCTGAGTCCGTTCCTTCCGATGACTCCGACACCAGCACGAGCACTGAAGACTGGTCGGATCTTCTCGGCTCGGATTGGAGGGGTTTCTCGCAGGGGTTCTGAGTCCTCCGAGTCCTCTGCCTTCGACTCTTCCTCCGACAGTACTGATGCCGACGGACGAAATGCCCGACTTACATCCGTTGGGATACCCCGATTCGGACGAGGAGGATGACAGCGCCAGCTCGCGCTCAGATGATCCCACTTCATCAGAATCAGACTCGGGTGGGGATGGGGATGATGAGGACGAATGGTGCATCAAAGATTCTCTCGCCGCCGGCGATGACTTCGAGATGCTCAGGCCGAACAACCTCCTGCGTTGGGTAGAGCTGGGATTGGAAGAGATGCATGCGCACCGGTACGAGATGCCTAGGGACACCTTTCCCCGTGGACCGGCTTTCATGCGCCACGTCTTGTCCGAGATGAAGGACACTCGAGCCGATCTCTTTCGCGAGGAACTCCGAATATCCCCGAGTACTTTCGACCGGCTCGTCGACGCGCTTTCCGATGATCCAGTCTTCACCAACAACTCGCAAAATGCACAGATGGCCATCGAAGACCAGCTTGCCCTCGCACTTTTCCGTTTTGGGCACTCCGGGAACGCGGCAGGCCTGCAGAAAGTCGCGAATTGGGCAGGCGTGGGCAAAGGCACCGTGACTCTCGCGACGCGGAGAGTCATGACAGCTATTCTTCGGCCCGACTTCATGGCAGCAGCTGTCCGCATGCCGACTGATCCCGAGAAAGAGAAGGCGAAGGCGTGGGTCGAAGCACACTCCTGCAAGGTGTGGAGAGACGGGTGGTGTCTGGTGGACGGGACGTTGGTGCCGCTCTTTGACCGGCCGTACTGGTTTGGAGAGAGTTATTTCGACCGTAAATGCAATTATTCTCTCAATATCCAAGTACGTGCGACCTCTAAAAGTCTGCAATTGTATCTATACTCATGATTAACAGGTCGTCTCGCTCCCGAACCTCCGCATCATCGATTTTGGCTACGGCTTTACTGGCAGTACACACGATTCGACGGCGTGGGAGGAGACGCGGATGGTGAAGGAATGTGAGATTTGGATGAAAGAGGGCGAATTTATTTGGGCCGACTCTGCGTATCCTGTACGTACATCAATTTAAAGCCAGATGTACCGTATTTTCACCACTGCTGAATCTAGATAGAAAAATGGGTTGTCGCACCGTACAAGAAGCCAGCGCGTGATCTTCCCCGCAACAAAGAATTCAATAACCACCTCTCCATGGTCCGCATTCGTTCAGAGCATGCCATCGGGTTTTTGAAGGGCCGCCTTCAATCACTGAAAAGTCTCCGAGTCAGTATCAAAAGCGAGAAAACACACAAGTTTGCGACATACTGGGTGGCTGCGTGCATCGCTGTCCATTCCTTTGCAATGCAATGCGAGGATGAGGAGCGCGGACCGGACTCTGACGACGATGCAGCCATGGCCGACCCCTTCATACGCGACGGCCTTTCATCATCTTCTGACTCATCCGCTAACGAAGCACCTCAGCGTCGCGGGCGCGCAAACCAGACACGCCTTCAATCGGGCAAGGCTAAGCGAGAGTTCCTTAAACAGGCTTTATTCAAGGCCAAGGAAAAATGTGCACGGCACCGGGCGCGTAGGCAACGGGAGGAACTAGGTATGAGTAGCGACAGTGATGAGTAATTTGTGTAAAGATCGTGCGTGATGAATGAAGATTTATGTAAAAGACCGTGGGCGACGGGCGGGGTATAAAATGCCGTGTGGGCGTGTAAATGAGTAAGGACAGTGAAGAAAGTAATAAGGGGGCCTTGTGGGCGTGGATAGCGAGAAGAAGCTACTAGTAGTCAACTAGAACTTGTACGAAGGATGGGTGAAGTCGAAGGAAGTGTCAGTGCTGCTGCTCCCAGCACTGGTACTGATACTCCCGAAGGTGTCGGGGAATTCTCCCATATCCGACGGCGCGTACTCGGAAGAAGCATAGCTGGAAGAGGCAGCGGAGTGGCGATGATCAAAAGGGTTGGCGGCGTGGGAGTGGCTGCCAGAAGCCACGGGGAGACTCGCCATACGGAGCTCGTGGGCGCGCTGTAGCTTTAGATCCCTCATCTTGATCTTGAGCAGTCTCTCCTCGCGCTTGGCCCGTCTGTCCTCCCGACGCCTCTCCTCGCGCTGCGCTCCCAGGGCACCCTTCATCTCGAGGATCTTCAGTGATTGCTCTGCGCGGATGGTGGCCAAATCAAGCTCCTTCTGACGGGTCACCTCCTCGTTCTTCGCGATCTCCGCAAACTCGGCAACTTTGCTCTTCTTGGAGGCGTTGGGAAGGGCGGAAGCAGCGGGCGGAGGTGCAGGGAGTGATGTACCCGGCTTGGCGGCAGTCTTGCCAGTGGTGCGTCCCTTTCCTTGACCACTCCTCTTCTTCTTCGTCTTCTGCTTTTCTTCCTCGTCCTCCTCCAGCTTATCATCCCCGTCCACCACACTGTCCGATGCCGGCGGGTGGTAGTTATCGTCGCTCCCGGCGGCCAGGCTGAGCTGCACAGGCGCTGTGATGTCGGTGTCGGAGTCGACATCATCAAACTGCGACAGTGAGTGTCCTGCCGCTTCTGACCCCATTTCATCGTCGGGGGTAGCAGTACCGCCCTCCGACGCCGGCGTGTATGGGTGAGGGGCTGCGCTCATCACATCCGCGTCGAAGCCCGTGTCGCTATGGCCGAGGCCGGTGGGGACCAAGTTGGGACGCTGCGCAATGAGGTCGCGCATGTCGAAGAACCACGGGGCACGAGCAGAGATCTCGTCTGTGGAAGGAATGAGCATCGGCAGGGGATCAAAGGTGAGTACATACCCCACTTTGTCGTAAAAGCATTAGTGATGCTAGTGTCGATCTCGTCCGCACTGCGTATACCAGCACCGGTCTCGCCCATCTCGCCCATGTACCCGCGCGTGTCCTTCGCCATTCTATGGTCCCAGATAAGCCCACAAACACTGGATCCAGACGACGATAAGCACTCACTTCCGAAGGCGATTCTTAAGCTTGTTGGCATAGACCGTCCTCTCCTTCGCGGTGCTCACAGCTGCGAGAGCGTCCTTGTACTTGGGGTGCTCGCCGAGGACCGCGAGACACAATTTCCAGTGTGCAGCAACCTTGGTCTTGCCGCCGCCTTTCGCAGTCGACGCATTCGGGCCGACGGGCGGATACAGTGCGCGCTTGATGTCGCGGTCCTCCATGATGCAGGCAAAAATGCTCTCGCTGAGAGCGACATCGCTCCAGCTAAATGAGAAGGTGAGTGGGCGTACAAATTTGGCTGCATCCGTTTTTACTTACTCAATAGTCATTGTGGGCGTCGACTTGGCCAGCTCCTCGTCCTCACTCTCGCTCTCCTCCTCGTCCATAGTGTCGCTGTCGCCCTCGTCTCCAGAGCCATCAACAGCGGCAGTTTTTTTCTTGTTCTTGGCCTTTTTCGTCGCAGCTCTTTTGGCCGCTATCGCCTTCTCGGTGGGAATTCTTTTGTGTTTGTTGGTTTTCTTGGGGGGTTTGGGGGCTGCAGATGCAGTGGTAGCAGAGGTTTTAGCCATAGCGGAGGAGCAGAGACAGCGGTGGGCAGTGATCGTACGATAAGGAGCTGCGCAGGCGGCAGTAATTTTAATTGAAATAAAATAGGATATTTAAAATATTTGTCTATCTATTTCACGCAGATAAGTCAGTAACGATGAACCGAAGGGATGGACCAGCGTCGATTCTGCGATCGATTCTGAGGGTGTTTCTCCTCCGGAGGAGAAACAGCGAAACAGATTCGATTCTGCGAAACTCGATTCTTGATGGAAACACCGCTCAGAATCGGATCAGTTTCGAAGCATGATTCGACTGTGATTCGACCTCGAATCGCTAACTCTGACTTCCCCTAATATCCGTTTCACCAGACCACGGACGCTACGCTTCAGTGGAGTACGGCGAGGACGCGTTATTTTAGGGGGACGATTTTAGCGCGACGGTGTCCTTGTCTCAGACTCAGAAGCAGGGAAGTGGAGGGACAGATCGATAGCTTCGCCAGTCGTTTCGGAGCAAAGTCAGCCTTAGATCGTTTTGAATCGCGAGCGAAGATAAAAACAAGAGAGGAGAGGCGCCGAGTGCATGTGGCCGCTGTCATCGGTGTGACGTAACTATTTCTGCGACAAACCACCATGCTCAGTTCTTGCCCAAGGCCGCGACGGCGTTAAGCCCTCTCAACTAGACCTCTGCCATTTCGGCCGTGCCACCCGGGCGCTATCTACTAACGTCCCATGCCCGTTCGTCTCCCGCGCCGGCCCATCTCACGAATTATCTTCACTGGGGCATTTGCGCGTCTTACCCCGACTTCTTTTGCTCCGTCAATCTTACTCTTCGAGCTTCTCATCCCATTCACCGCTCTATGGAACTGACCGTCGACTGCCTATACTTATCTCTGGATTTCTTCCTGTGTGATGATCTTCCGGAGTCCCGTTCACGTCGCACCCTCGATATACAATGCGGCCCGATATTTCCTCGACGTTCCTCCTTTGAATTTATTAAAGCTACTGTACCTGCAAGACTCTACGGCCCATCTCATTGAGTCCTTCACTACCCATGTTTCCTTGTGAAGCTCTTGATTCGCAGCGGCGTCTCGGATACGCGCTCCGGAATGTGACATTATAATCACTGCCATACCCAGCTCTCAAATAAATCCGGACTGGAAGCGAGGTGGCTTCGCACCGGCCTTTCATCTAGGGTCTTTTCTGAATTCTCCCCCGATCCCACGTTCGATTCGGGTCAGTCCATCTGAAGTGGGATCCCGATGGAAAACACTTGCCTCCCCTCCCTGCATAGTAAATGATTTTCCTCAATCGTTGCTCACGCGCTCTTCATAGGCACGACCCAGATCTGGTGCAGCGAGGAATCAAGATCATCAGCACAATACTGCTCCATCCTAGTCGTACGCTGGAGTCTGGATGGTGATTATCTCTGCCTTCTTCGCTCCCTCCCTCAACGGACTAGTTCATTAGCCACAGGTCCGTCGGGAACGAAACGCGCAGTCATTGACACGCAAATCTTGTCTCGATTCGGACCATGCGCCAGCACTGTAACTTCACTGTCACAACCTGCAACGTCTCCCCGGTCATTCGGGTACGGTGCCGAGCTTTCTTCTTGCCCTTCCTCATGCCCTAGGACGTGGAATACCGGGCCAACGCGCGCGGCATTTTCGGGGAGCTTCTTCTTGGCAACGCCTGGATCGTGACTACACCGCCTTCCCGAAATAATTTTCGCCCTCCATTTATGCTTCCGCCATCTCGATCCGCGGCCATCACGAGTCGGGAGGATCTGGAATCACTTTCATCGGGATAATAGGGAACCAATAGAATGTAATAACCTGTCCCTCAGCGCCGTGTTTGACATCGGAACTCCGCCCGACGCAGGGATATCCCTATAGGTCCAGATTCTCTTTATCCACGAGAACTGTGAACTCACCCCAGGATAAGGTCGACGCAGCTCGAGTGGATGCATACGGCCACCGCGGACCGAGGTAAGTCTGTTCGTTGGACATCTGCAACATGAATACTAATCGTATTCTGAAATCATCTCAGATCCTTGGACAGGATCTTGAAAACTGTTATCAGTCAAGTCAGTAACGTCGAACGGCCTTCGGTCCGCGTGCGTACTCCTGCTACTATTCCTCCATCTTCGGCTTAGAATTGATTAGGCCCGACCCCAAATTCGCATACATTGCTACACTTCTCCAAGTCTCTTTTCAAGATCAAGGCATGTTAGCTCCATCGGATCGTGGAAATATGTCCCTTACTTGGCTGAACGCCGCATCCTAGACAACCGACGAAAATACCGTGTCACATCGCCGACTTCGTACGGATTTCTCGACGATAATGCACCCGTACGCGATGGAAATTCAACGGGAGGTGGTGCGAGGAACACCGCGGCGCCAACTGTGAGGACCTGGACGTGCAGTCTGGCCGATGATGTGGGTTCGACTCCCACCCTCCCGAGCACATCAATTTTCTCTCTCCTACTCCTTCGTAAAAATGCTGGGCTCGAAATATCACTCAATAACACAAGACTGACAATTTGAATAGTAGCTTTTTGCCAGGAAAGGTTTCGAATTTCTTCCCTACTCTTAACCCTCATTTCCGCTACTCAAATCCTAGGCAAGGTCCTTCAAAACCTCCTCTAATCCTTATCTACTCAACCGGGGTCACTCCGCCAAATACCTGCCCCTCCCTATCATTTTTCATCAATTCCATTTCAATGCTCGGATCCACCGCCCAAGTCTCAATATTACGGGCGCACGCCGTCGGCGAAATCACGTCCCCCGCTCAATTCGAGTCACCGCCTGCGCCTCTTTCTTCTGTACCACATCCATGTCGTATCCCGCGTTCGGGTGCTCTCTTCATGCCCGCCGGCCCCCGATTCTTCGCTTCCCTTAGACTTGCCGCACCACGCCCCACATTCTGCCTCGCTGATCCGGCTACTTTCGTTAACGCCGCCGTGGCGCGCACCTCTCTGTGTTCGATGCGAGCTGTCTCACACGGTTCTAGCTGTCCGCCTGGGGCTCCACTTCACGCCTCTGCATCCAGTGACCACAATCTTGGATCTCTAACCGGGTCACCATGCCCGCCGCTCGTCCCTCCTGCCCTGCAAATACAACATATCCACTGCTCTTGTGGTTCTCCATCCCTGGCGATTCCTCGGACGACCGACTTCCCGTTCTTGCGCGCTGAATTTTATCGATTACCTTGGTGAATTTCAACTCACCCCTGTGACCGTTGCTTCATTCAAATTCAAGGGCCACTGATTCATTCAGATCTTGTGTATGACTCCCTAGCGGACGCGGAATGGTAGCTATCAACAGCCGTGTTCATTCCATTCATCTTCCTTCGTTTCCAGGTCCTTGCCCGTCAACCGATGGATGCTGCCACTCACAATATCCACAGCCATCCGGTTACTCCAAACGTACTTCCCCCACCCATGCTCGTAGGATCCGCATTTCTACGGTCAGTATTGATGTAATCTACCTGATTATTCGACGTCTGACTGGCCGAGCGTCTGCTCTGCCCGGTTCCACTGAACGGAGGTGCGCTGTAATTAATGTTGCTTAAGTTTCCTTCACCAAAGTACGTGTCGCATATGCCAGTTCTAGGCCTTTCATTCCGCCTACCCATTGTTTTCCAGGTCCTCGCTTTGAAATCTAGAATTCGGAAAGTCATATCTTACTCGCTCTCCCATACTTTTGCCGGATGCGACGTCCATCCTACGGTGCATCCTTATTCCAACTCGATTATCCCCTCACTGCATACATTGATTTTCCGGAACAAGACTAGTTTCCGCCTTTATTAATTCGCCACTCCGTTCTGTGGTACGAAGCCTGTGGCTGTGTTTTGGGCATAGCCACCCGTTTTGTACCACAGAACGGAGTGGTGAATTAATAAGATCATGAAGCACGAGTTGCACAGTTTCCCAGCCTGAGGGTTGGTGGCTTGGATTATGAGCCGAATATCGCCAGGAGTTGGGGCATGAGCGGCACCGGGGGTAATCCAGATATCATCAGCAAATTGACAAGTCCTTTTTGCCCAGCTTTTCTCAGCTTTTCCAACTTTTGGCTTTTTCAGTGGCTTTTCCGGTGGCTTCTCGGATGTCTCTATCCCTTTTTCCCCTTTTTTGCCTTTCATCCTTTTCCACCTTCTGTCACAAAAGATACTAGAAAATATGCATATATGGGTAGGAACCAAAATCTTAGTAAACAATATCTGTTTAGCACCAGTTGTAGCTTGGTTGTGCACTGTGGTTGACATTCTTAGAACCTGCGAGCTAGCCCGCTTCCGAGTCCTGGGTATGTTATTCGGTCAGACTATTGTATTGCTTTTACCGATTATTGGAAATTAAAACTACACCCTTACCTTTCCCGCTATGTCAATGGAATAGGCCAAGTCGCCCAAAGTCGAACGGACCTCAGGCTGCTTCCGATTCTTACAAGTCCGAAGGTTGCCGGTAGATTGCCGGATGACAGGGCACACGTGCATTCAAAATATGGTTCGTTTTGATCCCGTGTCAACAACGTCAAGCAGCTTTCTTCCTTTCCCCCACTGCCCTCCGCTGCGGCGCCGCTCACTACTGCTCCCTCACCGTTCGTTCTCTTGCACGCCGGGCTCTACCTTTCTCCAACCTTCTCACGGTGCTCTCGCGGCAGGTCCCTACCGGTCCGCCTGGCTCATCGGGCAAGTGTGCATTTACACTTCTACATCTAGTACTTGGATGACCCCAGCCCAGTTCGGCCGCTCACCCTGATCTCCGCCCGCGATGCAACATCATACGAAACTTCCTCGCCCTCACATGGCTGGCCGGGCGCTCTGTGCGGCACATGTTTGTGCCGGTTGGCAGCCATGTCTCGTTGAGCTAACACGACATGCCTGATGGCTTATACATGTGCGTGCTTCAATTTCTCTGCAGTTTCCCTCGTACTAACATGTCCCAGGGCATGTGAACCTCATACATGCTATGCTGGCGGGCATCTATCTCTGGTGCGCACTTTCACGGTCTATGTCTCGCTCTTGGCTAACTTCTCTCGCAGCGTTACCGCGGCATCCCGCGACGCCGGCAGGCAGCACGCCACGACAACAACTGACACATACCGTAAGTATCATGCGCGCCCATTCTTCAGCTGCGTACTGATGTGCACCTTCCTCCGAGTCTAGGGCCGTATGGTATCGTATCGAGCGCGGTATTGGAGTTCTCTGTATGTCCTCTCCCTATCTTAAATCTCCATTGGCCGCTAATCCTTTTACAGTGAGTTGGATTCCATGATATAACTGCCAAGCATGTCCGTGTCCGCGTCGTGTCACGCATCGACGCTGTGATCTTGGTGCCCTGGTTGGTTCATTTGGAGAGGGTCTTGTACGGGTCAGTTGTAGTCTGCTACCAGTAGCCAGTATTAATACCCAATAAATTCGATTTTCTGCCGTCCAATGGATCCTTTTGAGACACCTTTTTGTATCCTAATTCAGCTTTTGGTACGGCTTTTCATGCCCTTTTCACGCCCTTTTCTCCTTTAAAAAGCTAAGGGACCTAGCTTAAAAAAGGAGAAAGACCTTTTTGCCTTTTGGACCTTTTCGTCCTTTTAAAAGGAGAAAAAGAACCGAAAAGGTGATCTGTCAATTTGCTGATGTATCGTTCTGGCACTGCCCGGGCTTACACAGCCCCGTCGATCCAATAAATCGGTATGGCACTGGGTTGGGTATGTATAGCCAGGTCTCAGTATTTAACCCTAGACTTGAGGCGGCTGACACCTGAATCTCGTCATTCCGTCGGCAGGCCGAGCTGAAAGAAGACTAAAGATTCTACATCCATGGGCCACGATTGGCAGCCAAAATTAGGGTTGTCGCTGGCGGCATTTTCTCGGTTGATCATTCCGGACCGGACGTGCAACGGTATTTATACATATTTGGTGACGTGGCACCTCCGACACGAACCATCATGTCGAGTACGAGGACTCTGGCTCCGCAGGTAAGTACCGTCCCTTCCACACTATCACATCTAAAATATCTACCAGCCACATTGCGCTGTTCCCGCGGTTGTCGCTGCCATCTACCCCGACGCCAGCGCTGCACAGCAGCTTGAGATCTTCCAGAATTGCGCGGAGCATGCAGGGCCTGAGGTGGCAGAGAGATTTTTCCAAGAGTGCCTGGCCACCATTCGGAGCGGTATTGTGTTTGGAGTACGTCCCCCCCCCCCCCCTTTTTTCTTTTCTTTGTTGGCGAACCAACCAAATTTTCTAGGCTCCCGTCCCCCCGCCTGGCGTGGAACTCCGAAGGGTCAACCTCGAGCACCTCCAAATTTTCTATCATTCTACGTTTCCTGAAGATCTTCAGGGTTCCAACCCCTTCACCTGGAACTTCTACATTGGATTACGCGGCAAAGGGCCTGAATCTATTATAAAGGACTTGGGTCCAGCGGGTATCGCCGTCACAATTGTGGGTTTGACTGGAAAATGGGAGGCGTGTAACGTCCTAACCGTTATGGAACGTACGCGCGCGCGAATTTCGTATACCGGCCGTCGCCCATTCATCCGCGAGATCGAGTTTCCAGCTGACCCACGGGCCCCCCCTGTTCTTCAACTAGTGTAGCGTGTTATGTATCACTATTTTTTGTGTGTTTTGTCTTTGTTTTCGTTTTTGCTATCCATGCTGTTTTCGTTTTTGCTATCAATGCTGTTTGCTTGGTTCTCCTTACCTGCGTAAGCATGTGTAGACAAATGACCACCAACCGTGTCTACGCTGCGGAAACTTGAAAGCCGAGGTTAACATACAAATATTCTTATGTCTGTGTCTAAGCGTGTAGTGAGAACCGCTGACTACGAGGCCCGGAATGCAGTCTTCGCGAGCTTCGAGTGAACATTATTGTTGCGTCTGTTTATAAGATACTCAGATAGTGGCTGCCGCAACATGGTTTGAACACTGTCAAAACACTGTTATCGATGGATTCGGGTTGAAATCGTTGAAACCACCTGTTCGGTCAAAGGACGCAGTCGACTACTACTTGGATGTCATTTAATAGACCCGAAGATTTGGATCAAGTGACCTGGTAAACCTTTCAAACACCCTTGTGTCGGAGACTCTGATGTTCGACGAAGCACTCCGACATTGCTGCGTAAGAGTTTGAATGTGCTATGCTAATTACAAAGTGCTACAGACTGCAGACCACACTTCACATGTCGGCACTATGGATATGTTATGCACACATGTCACAAAAGGTGTCCCAGGAAGCTTGAACTTTGTCATTCTTTCTTTTTCTAGCCGAGGAACATCTGACCGAACACAAGATAGGCCCGGATGGTCTAACTGGGACAAGCTCTCTGACGACTACTCGATGACTGTGAACAAACTTTTGCATTTGGGCACTATCTATCGTATCTATTAAAACCTCTTATGGTCATGCCATACACGAGCGTCCATGACAGCGTCCCAGACGCCGGCAGGGCTGTCGATGCTGAAGAGCGGATATCAAGCCAGGATCATGGGGAGGGTGACGACATACCTATCCGCAGCCGCCAACGTCTCGTCAAGATTTCCTGCGGTGTATAGCTCCCCCCCGAGCGCGGGGTGAGTCCAGACGCGGCACTTTACCCAAGCCTCCTTGTCAAATTCCAGTTTCCACGAGTTCAGGCGGACCATGGACCTGTGCGTGGTGGCCACCGGCGTGTCGGGGAGCCGAATCTCCCAGGTAAAGCGGTCACCGACCGAGCGAAGGGTGCGGACCCCGAGCTCGGACTTGTAGCTGGCCGACGGGAGCTTTACGCTCTGCCAGCCACGTTGCGTGTATTTAAGACGGGCTGCGTCCTGGCCGGGACCGCCGGTGCGGAGATACAGCGCCTCCCTGGCCAGGAACGTCGCCCGGGGATACAACGAGAGGCCCACGTCGTGCATGAGTATGTTCATTACGGGCGCTGCATCGGGGTTGTTAGACAGGCTCGAGCGGATAGCTGGATCGCGTACTGGAATGGAAACCGAGGATGACCTCCATAGGGGTCGTCGACGTGATAATGAGCTGAATCTTCTTGTCGCCATTGCGGAAGTCGAGGACATCAAATATTCCCCGCCCATCATACACCTCCGCCGTGTTGTACTCCACCCGCAGCTGGTCCCACACGTCCGCTGCCTGGCCACCACGCGGGACGAACTTGTACTTGAGGAAGAGGAGGAACGCGACAGGCAGGCTGGCGCAGTAACGAGTGACGTAGAGGTCGAGGTCGGAGTCGGGCCATGTCGTACGATTGAAGAAGTGAAGGGCAACAGAGCCCGTAGGCACAGCTGGCAGCCAATACAAGTAGGCCCTCTTGTATCTGTGCAAAACTAAATTAACGTTAGACCGACTGATCAGCAGCTCCTCAGCTATGAGAAGCGGTGAAAAACAGCCACACGTACACGAAACGAGCGATTCAATGGCCAAACCATCATCTCATGCCATCCTGGGGGACTTAGTCTTGATTGCACAGGAGGTGATGCGTTTTGAAGTCAGCGCGGCGATGGTCGACCACGCGCTGTGCAAGCTGGCTCGGCGGGGATGGAACCTGGCGGTGTAGACATAGTTGGTTAGCATTCTAATAGGTATTTGTAACCAAAACGGACTTGGAATCGCGACCTCGAAAAACACGCCCGCGGCGTCGTGGTGACGTCATAACTAATGGTATTTTTTGTGAAGGGTTTTTTATTGTCGGTATAGGTTGTTTAAGAGCGGGACACGCGTGAACCATCCTGCGCAATCGACACGCAGGTCCCAGGGCGGCCTTTTGTCGCGCGTGGTTACTGCTCTCGCAATTTGTTTGTCTTTTTTTTTGGGGGGGAGGTAATGTGCTACTTGAGACTTCTACCTAAATAACGAACAGACGGCGTGTGGCTGGGGCGCACACCACCGCAGACGGAGAGAACACCACGTGCAGAGTGCGCACGACGCCCCCCAAAGAGGTGCAGACGGCGTACGCCCGGGCCGCACACCGCCGCAGACGGACAGAACGCCGCGCGCAGAGTGCGCACGACGCCCCCTGAAAAGGTGCGGATGGCGCGCAGGATCCAGCGCGGCCTTTACTACTCTGGCACTTGGTATTGCCTTTTTTTGGGGCCAGGGAACATGCTACTTAGTTCTAGCTAAATAACTACCAGACGGCGTGGGGCTGGGGCGCACACCGCCGCAGACGGACAGAGCGCCGCGCGCAGAGTGCGCACAACGCCCCCCGAAAGAGTGCAGACGGTGTACGCCCGGGGCGCACACCACCGCAGAAGGACAGAACGCCGCGCGCAGAGTGCGCACGACGCCCCCCGAAAGGGTGCAGACGGCGTACGCCCAGGGGCGCACACCGCTGCAGACGGACAGAACGCCGCGCGCAGAGTGCGCACGGCGCCCCCCGAAAAGGTGCAGACGGGCGGAAACGCGGGGTGTTGAATTGCTGTATCTGTTGGAAGAAAGAGAATGAGTTACGGGAGGGAAGAGGAAAAGCAAGGCATATCACATACCGCGCGTGGCGCACAGCACCCCCGACGTCCTACAGGCGGTGTGCGACCGGAGTGCACGCCACCGCAGAGGTACCCAGCGCCGCACGCCACAGTGCGCACGACGCCGGGTGGCGGCGTTGGCGATGGTGTCGAAGGCGTTGGGCGGCGGTGACAGCGACGTGGGAGCGGGGCTCACAGCGTCGCAGAGGTACCCAGCGCCGCACGCCATGGTGCGCACGACGCCGGGCGGCGGCGTTAGCGATGGTGTCGAAGGCGTTGGGCGGCGGTGACAGCGACATGGGAGCGGGGCTCACAGCGTCGTAGAGGTACCCAGCGCCGCACGCCATGGTGCGCACGACGCTGGGCGGCGGCGTTGGCGATGGTGACGTCTGGTGGCGAGTGGCGACGGTGGGGAGTGGCGACGGTGGCGGGGGCGACGGCGGCAACGGTGGAGACGGTGGCGGCGGTGACGGTGACGGCGATGGTGGTGGTAGGAAGCAAGGAGTGAAATAAGCGCCGTGCCTCAGCAGCACCAAACTTGATGGTGCAAAAAGCGGCGAACATCGGCGCATGTCGGAGTGTGGCGGAGTTTGAAACTGGCTGGGGCCGCTGATAGCCGCTTTTTGCACCATCAAGGGTAGCCCTGATTTGGTCGGGCGCTTATTTCTCTCCTTCTTTCCGACCACCACCATCCCCAAAACCCCGCCGGTGAGTGAGGGGGTTTCTCGTGACGCGCAGGCACCGCGTGCGCGCGGACAAGGAGACGGAGTTGGAGGACGAGGAAATATCGGACGACGAGCGCGCATGGGAGATCTTCAAAAAGGACGATGTCCTTCATCTGCCGGGAGCCCACGACCCCGAGCTCTGGAGGATCGAGACATACAAGAGCGCAAGGTCGATTCTCAACCTTTTCCTGCCAAAATCGGGTTCTGCGGACCAGATGAAGGTGCACGTCGGGTTTACTGCGGTCGTTTTTAGGCCCGAAGTGGACGTCTCGACCATATTCATTGAAACGACCAACGTTCTAGCCCTCGCCGCCAAGTTGCAAAACGTTGTGATCAAGAAGAGGACACTCGTCCCATTGGAGGAGCACCCAGACATCTTGAAGCTCCTGCTGCCGGACCCGATCCCACCACATCAGAGCGGGTTCTGGGTGCGCATCGGCGCCGGGACCTACCGCGACGACCTGGGATGGTGCATCGACGACACATGGGAGCGGCGGAAGAATCGACACGTCTGGGTGGTCCCCAGGATGCGCGGAACTGGCCCGGACGAGAGCAACGCGAAGGGGAGGCCAGAGCAACGCCTGGTGCTTACACCTGGGCCTGGACATCGCGGTAGGGTCCTCAAGTGCGGCCTGCTCGATGTTGGCGGGCGCTGGGACAAGCTGCACATGCCGTTCCGCGATGTGAACCCCAGCGAGAACGAGGTCGCCTTTTTCCGCCAAGCCGACCACCCCTTCGTTCACGGCGGTACCGACAAGGTCCCCACGAGCATGGGTGACCGTGTGTTCGTGATCCACGGCCAGTACGCCGGAAGAACGGGCTTCATTCGCGAGATGATGATCCATGAGAGCAACGGCACCTTGAGCAGGTGGGCTTCTGTGCAGGAAACCTACCACGCCGCCGCCAAGGTCGTCAAGAAAAAATTGCGGGGGAAGGCAAAGGCAAAGGCAGAGGCCGCTCAGATGCCTAAGCCAGAGTACCACACATACCCGGTTAGCGCGCTGCGCCAGCACGTCCTCGATGAGCCGTGGCCGCTGATGGTGGGTGCGCAGGTTGCGATCTGGAAACCGTGGGCTGAGCTCATGATGAGCGGCGCGTGGAAGGGGGGAACCTACAGCGTGTTCAGGGCCTCGAACGGTGACGGTATCGTCCAGATGTCGATGGAGGGAGAGAAGACGGTGACGCACAGGGAGTGCGACATCTTCCCTGTCGTGGAGCTGGGGGACAGGATGGAGATCTGGCGAGGACTGGAGAAGGGGCACACCAGGCTCGTCGTGGCCATGAGGGGGTTCGACCTTTATGAGGTCTACAACGTAAGTTTCCTTTGGATTCTCGGGCAGCTCTGACGCTTTAATAGCCCACTCCGCTGATCGCGACTGGGAAGGGGTGCACGTACTCGGTGCGGGGAAGAGATATGGCTGTTTTCGCAGGAGGGCTACTCGATTCACCGGCGGATTTGCGGCCCACCGTCCCTGGCCCACCGGTTCCCGACTTCATCCCCGCGACGGGGGCTGTGGAGCAGCTGAAGAGGGATGTCGAGAAGAGGGTAGAAGCACAGAAAGAGCGGGACGCAATGTTCGAAAAAAGGCTGAAGGCCGCGATGCGCACCAAAAACCCCTTTGAGCATCGCCGGGTGCGCATCATGGGCGGGGGAAAAAGAGTCTGCAGAAGGGGCACGTCCTGGCAGACAACATGTACAAAGGGCGGTGGGGGACCATCGTTGGGTACGAGCGAGAGCAAACCGCCGTTGTCCCTGACGAGTGGAAGATTTTGATGGGCAAGGCGAAAGCCTTCGAGGGGTACAAGATGCACGTCCGTATCGACCGAAGCGTGACTATGGCGAAGGTGAGGATCGAGCACCTGGAGGATTTAACGTAAGTGTTGGCTTTGCTAGCGAACGCGGGGAGGATACTGACAGCTTGGGTTGCAGGACCGGACTGCGCCTCGTAAAGTCTTGGTTCGCTGACAGCGAGGTGGAGCAGGAGCCTCCCCCGCCGATGCGCGAGGCGACACCCTTGCCCGACACAGACGAGCTGTGGTTGGGTCTCCCCGAGGCGCTGGAGCCAGCCGAGCAGCTCAAGGTGGACCAGGAGGCGCGTGACAGGTCGGGGGAGTGGCTTTGCCATCCAGATCTCGTGCGGAAACGTCTTGATTTTGTGGTGGATGGAAAGACACAGACGAACGATCACCTGGCAGCGAGCGTGGGGCAGAAGCATGGTTGGCGGGGCTACGTCGTCCTCGAGCATCCTATCAATTTTTCGAATAGGAACGTGGCTGCGAGCGGCTTCAAGGCCAAGGTCGGTTTCCCCCACAAGAACGTCAAGATCTGGGCAGGCAATGCAAGGCCCGAAAGATCGGGGTGCATAGGCGCAGCACCGGAGCGTACACGGATCGAAAGCGCCGCCACAAGCATGAAGACCGGTACCTGGCGTGTGGTGATTATTGGGGAGGACTGCAGCGGGGACCTCGATTCCATAGGTGCCTTTGCGCGGATCATGCCCGACGCAGAGCACGAATTTGGGTCGGACGCGGTCAAGGTGGAATTTGCTGGGCGGATCATGGATGAGGACCCAACCTACGGGTTCTTCCCGATCTGCTCCCTGTGCCGCTCAGACAACATCGACACCCCAGAATTGATGGACATTGGCGGCGGGAAGAGCTGGTTCCCCAGCTACAGGCGGAAGTGACTGTACAACAGCGCTTGAATATATGTATTTCTTATAGTATATAGCAATCTGATTGAACCTGGTTTGATGATTCTTGGAAAACACGCCGCGGGCGTGGTGGTGATGTCATAGTCAGCTGACCTTATTTCCTTATGCAGGTAAATCAAAATCTGACGCTTTGGCCTTTACGGCAGGGATCAATGAAGAGTAGAGTCGCTGGGAAATTTGAGGCCCTGTTTCTTCTGCCACTCTTGGTGCTCCTATGTTTAGAAAATGGTCATACAAGATATTCTGGGGCAGTTTAGGTACAACGGTTGGAGCGCAGGCAATCAGGGCTGAAATATTGATTGCTTGTTGTGATCTTGCAGAATGCACCACAAGATATTGATCATTCGACATCAAACAGAAGTATTTGGTCACACTGTGCAATATTACACCCTGCACCGCTACAAAATTCATCCAAAATACAAAGTCTTGATCGCATTCTGCAATATTGCAAGGTGCACCGCCCCATTTAACACACATGTTTGAGAAAAAAAATGAATAAATACTCTGTTCACCAAAATATTGATGACATCTTGCAATATTTCACCATGCACCGCCACAAAATTCGCCCAAAATACGAAGTCCTGATCGCATTCTGCAATATTTCAAGGTGCACCGCCACATTTAACACACATGTTTGAGAAAAAGAAAAAAAAAAACTCTGTTCACCAAAATATTGATGACATCTTGCAATATTTCACCATGCACCGCCACAAAATTCGCCCAAAAAGGAAGCATTGATCGCATTCTGCAATATTTCAAGGTGCACCACCACTTCATTTGGACCCCCAAATGAAGATAGTATATAGTTAGTAAATGGCCTAGATAACAGGGGAACCCGCGGACGTACGTTTTCGACGAAATGTGGGGATGACATCCGGGAAGAACTGGGTTGTTTTTAATTCTTTCAATTCAAATGCAGGGGTAATGACCGGCGATTCTGACCGGTAATAGTCGTGGCATGCTGGCCTTGCGTACTCCACTTGAGCGTTGTCTCGGTAAGTCACAACCCCTATTGCAAAAATGCATGTCAACGCACCACTGCAACGAATGTGCACCCCACTCCGATGGTTAACAAGAACCACAAAACGCGCTTGTTTCGGCCGTAGAGGGCATAGATGCGGGGAATCATGATCACTGCGGGCATCAATAAGTCAAGCTGGATGTCCGAACTGCGAGTATACTTACCACAAATGCTAAACTGAACCAGTAAAATGGCGATCTCGTATATCACACTCCATAACAGACAGCTGTATGCGTGAATTCGGGATCACTACATTGGAGAGTGGTTTGGTTTAAAGACCACGAACACCTAGGAACGTCAATTGATGCTTCTCGCCAAGTAAATTGAACTCACATTCGTAGGGATCGTGAAAAACAGGAACGCGGCACCAGGGATGTTGCTGGTAAAAGCAAAATAGCGAATGGCAAAAAATGAGTAGGCGCTGGCGAACTTGCGTCTCTTCCAGAGGAAATGGATCTCCGTATCTGAAACACAGCGTTAGGAGGTAGTCCAATCCGAGCGTTCTGGTCAGTTCATACCCAGAGTGAGGATATGGTCCCAGAAGAGGAACGCTTTCGATGAATCATCAGACGAGTATGACGATACTGGGAGGAGGTGCCCACAAATTCCAGCGAGGTGAAGACAAGTTTGGAAGATTCTGTCGGCGGATTGTGAGCCTTACGAAAGCGATCGTAGTGGGAGTTACATCTGTCCGGCCTCGTTAGTGGGATCATCCATCTGGCCGTGGTTGTCAGCCCGACCGGTAGTCCCCCAGATAGATGGACATATATACTCAGACCTGGGAGACATGTGACACGAAACAAACTAAAATCCCACCACTAGTACCGCTTAACCGGTCAATTAAGGGCCCCGTACCGATTCCCGCGAGAGAAGCGTCCGACGGAGGTTCGGGAAGTTTGTCAAAGGTTGGAGGTTTCAGCTGTTGGGAAGATTTTGGGCTCCAACACTGCGTTGGGCTTGGTCAGTTACCACAGCGGAAAATGAAAGAAAAAGGAGAGACGAGAGCGAAAGCACACCCTGACATTTACCAATTCTATCCGTTGATGCCCCGCACTGAATGGGGTGGGCGAAGGATCCTGCTGGGTCGTGTGAGTGGCAAGGTCCCCACTGACCATTTTCGACGGTTCCAAGACGACCGATGATTTAACCCAATCAGTCTAAATCGGCCTCCGGTGCACGGAGATTGCACGGGTTCCCATTTAACGCGGGGTCTTTTTTAACCTTGTGAGCTTGCGCAAAAGCTCACAAGCCCTAAAAGGTCCCAATATTTTTGACAGAAGGCTGATGCGGGTTCGCTGACGTAGAGTCACCTGTCTAGAACCTGGCTGCGAAAAGAAATTTCGACGGCCGCTGCCCGCTCTCTGTATAACCTGTAGGTGGCAGTAAACCAAATCGAAGGTTCAGAGCACTGACGCGGTGTGACACGGCACTTCCCGCATTCGTTCCTAAGGTCCCTAAAAACCAGGTTTCGATGTTTAAGGTGCATTGAGTCGGTCCTGAAGTGTATTAGGGCGGTCATCGGACTTTGAAGTGCCATTATGAGGGGTGATCCGACGTGTTTTGGCCCAAGATCTGAGTATTGTCTCGGGAAAACACACCTAAAACAGTGTTTCTGACCTTCTAGGAACAACTTCAGCGTACCTTGAGAATAGGGGAAGTCAGAGTTGACGAATCAGCGTCGATTCACGCTCGAATCACGTTTCGATTCGGATCCCATTCTGAGTAGTGTTTCCATCAAGAATCGAGTTTCGCTAAATCGAATGTGAATCGCTGTTCCTCCTCCGGAGGAGGAACACACACTGAATCGAATCAGAATCGACGCTGATTCGACGGCTTTCAATCCATCATCACATCTGATCTAATGATCCAACAAAAATTGTTTCTTGAATCGTTCCTGAATTGAAGACAGAAACGGGACGGTCAAAGTTGAAGGCGATTCTCGGTCGATTTCGACTCAGAATCGTACCAGAATCGAACGACGAATCGACCCTGAATCGACAGTGAATCGTCAACTCTGACTTCCCCTAATAGGCGGATGCCGCGCTGGCCGCGTCATGAGCGCGCCACTGCGCGCCGGTCGGGATGTAAATTGAAGAGAAAATACGAGCTTGAGTGCCATGGACCAATGAACAGCTGACCAGCGAGTATGCGCGGAAATCCTCCGCAGCATCGAGGAAGCTCAAGGTGTAATCGAT
This sequence comes from Mycena vulgaris, assembly GCA_029204335.1. NCBI lineage: Eukaryota > Fungi > Basidiomycota > Agaricomycetes > Agaricales > Mycenaceae > Mycena > Mycena vulgaris. Next base: position 20,408 of record JARGYA010000068.1, read on the forward strand.
GAGCTCTGGAATCTCGAGGGGGGTTTTCTTCAGAGTCCATTGCCCAGGGCAGCGATTTGGCAGCGATGCGATGAAAGCTCTGGGGTTTGCCACGCACCGCCAAGAACATGGTGGGCGTTCCAAGCATACTATATGGGGTGCATAACATTCATGAGACTCTCCCATAACACGGGTTGGGAAGCTCAGTGAGTCGCCGGATCTAACTTGTGAGGTCGCGTGACTGACATATAGTGATGTTGAGGGCTCGGCCCAGGCCCTCAAGCCGAGCCGAGCCGAGCCCGGGCTTGATCAAGCCGGGCCGAGCCCGACACAGGGCTTTGGAGGACTCAGGGCTCGGGCCTGAGGAATGCCAGGCCTGCCAAGCCCGGCAAGCCCGGGCCCAGATATATTTGGACAAGAGCGCGCCGGTGGCGGGAATTGGGCGGGAAGCGCCCCCGGCGCTTCGGCCTATGAGGCTTTGGGGCCGTCAAATGCCGAACTTAATGACACGGAGCTGTCCTTCGGCCGATCGGCATCGCTCGACACTGGCTGATGGTGGAACTCACTGCCGGCATCCGATGACCCACCGAATTGCAGTCACAACAGACCTGAAAATCCCCCAACCGACTAGCTGGGACATTCGGTACCATCTACAGACACATATTAATATACATGTACACCAGCATAATGTGTTTTTTCTTTGGCTATGAGAAAGCCCGGGCTTGGGCCCGGGCTCAGGGCTTCAGGCCCCGCACCCAGGGCTCGGGCTCGGGCCTGAAGAATCTGAGGCCCGAGCCTGCCCAAGCCGAGCCCAAGCCCGGGCATTCAGGCCGAGCCGGGCCCTCAACATCACTACAGTGACATAGGATGCCGATCCGGCGATCAACCGGCGATCATCCCACCACTCCCTGACGACCACTATTACACCCCCCTTCAATACTCTATGCCGCTCCGTTCTGTAGTTCATATCGTCTGGCTGTGCTGACGCAGCCACCTACTACTGTACTATTTCGACCGAGTGTTCAGGTGACGCGTGACGCGGCCCACTGAACTGAACACTTTGGTAACTGGTGACGGTGACATTGAGTTTTCGAGGCTCAAATAGGCCGAAAAACACCCAAAATTCCTCTCCGGCATTCGCTGGACTTCCATTTATGGTAGTTTTACGGCCCAAGGCTCCTCCTCCGCCCTCTCGTCTCGGATCGCCCTCTTCGAGTCCCCCCTTCCGACGAGCAAAGCGGCGGCACTAGCGGCAGGCGCGAAGAAGTTCCGGGAACGATGGCTTGCGGAGTGGTCTCTCTCCCCTCGCTTCAGGCGGCTCGCTCTCTTCGACAACGCCAAACCATCCAACGCTGTAGCGCGCCTATACGACGACCTGAGTCGCCCGCAGTGCAGCGTGCTGACGCAATTGCGCACGACCCACCTCGCATTGAACGCATACCTCTACCGTTTCCACCTCGCTCCCTCCCCCGACTGCGTACTGTGCCTCGTCCCCGAATCCGTCCCCCACTTCCTCCTGTCGTGCCCGATCTACCGTCGGCAGCGCCTCGCCCTCATTGCTCAGCTGGGTACCGCGCGGCTCTCCCTCCGTCTCCTCCTTGCGGCGAAATCCGACCCCAAGCCGGTGCTGGACTTCGTGCGGCCCACTGGCCGGTTCCCCCGCTACTCGCTCTAGGCCTACCGCACTGATACGGGTCCTTTTCTCTTTTTCTCCTTTTCCTTTGCCTCTCTCTCTCTCTCTTACTTTACAGCTCTGTTTCGTCACATATCTCCCTGCCTTGACATCTTGCCCATGACTCATAATATTCGGTCACTCCCCTCACAGCGTCGTCGTCATACCATACACTCCCGTACCTCTCTCTTACGCTTCCACCTCACACCTGCTAGCATACATCCATGTAATATGTATAGTGCTACATGGGCCCCCAGGGGCCCGCGCGCACTCTAATTGAATTTGAATTGAATTGAATTGAACATTGAAGTATGGTAGTTTTGATGTGATTGCCGAGAAATGAACACCTAAGAAAGTGAACACTTATGGTGACGTGTGACATGGGGTGAACACTCGGTCGAAATAGTACAGTAGTTTGCTCCGATGAGTACTCCGAGGACTTGAATAAACGGCACCGATGGCGGTGATTGTTCGCCGAGACAGCTTTGGGGACCAGGTAACTGTGCATTGCCAGTACATCATTTGCTGGAATGGAACGAACTATGCTGGGAAATTTGCGGGACGCCCGTTGCAGATCGGAAAGACATCGGTTGTTGAAATGAAACGAACAACGGGTGCACTGCTAGGCAACCGACACACAGATCGCCCTGTCAGATGATCAATATCAGCTCTTGGAAGGTTGTCCTTTGATATTTCGAGCATCTTCCCCACGGAAGTTCTCTGCAGAAGATCTTTTGGATGAAGGATCTGCCCAAATCCATGGGAGCTGTCCATATTAGACAGTTCCGCGATGCTGAGAGCTGTCTGAGATGCGAGGAGGATGATCATACTGTACTATTTCGACCAAGTGTTCAGTCACAGGTCACCGCGGGGCCTGAACTGAACACTTTTTTCATGTGTCACGGGTCACCAGAGACCCTGAACACTTGGCCGTTTTGCCCCCGCAGGAACGTGAAAATCCAATTTTTTTTCTTCCTTCCTTGCACTCTCTGCCCTTGTCGATCGCTCTTCGCGGATTTTCAAGTGTCCAGGCTTAAAAATGAATTAAGTACGACAATTTTGGCGACACCAAACCCTTCCTGCCTAGGATTACGGAGTCTCAGACCATTTCTTTCCGCAGGAGACCCATTCTCCCCTTTCGAACTTTTCGAAGGGTGCCATTGTGGACGATGATTGCTGGAGGCTTCGGGGCCACGTCGGTCGCGTCATCGCCTTCCCGCCAAAAAGAATTAGCCTTGAATTTATTTTGCCTCGAAGTCATCTCTAATGCACCGCAATCAGCCCGAAATCCCCAGGCTTGGCGGATAACTGGCCAGAGAACAGCGCCCTACCCTGCCCTGGCTACTCGACAATCTGTAGTGAACACTTCGTCATTTGAACACTTAAATAAATAATGGTCACAGGTCCCATCGCCGCCTGAACTCTTGGCGGATGAACACTTGAGGTCACTGGTCACACCCGGTGAACACTTGGTCGAAATAGTACAGTACTGATGAGCATGGCTATATATAACTTGGGGATTATGATGATTAGTTCGGGGGAAGGGTCGTCCTCAACACCCTGGATGGATGCCCGTCTCCTTGATCTGTGACTCCAATTGGACGGCATCTCCTGCGAACAATAAACAAGATTGGGCACCTAAATATACTGCAGCCCAGAGATGGATGGTCGTAACCCGTGCCATGCCTCACAATCAATCTGGATCTGTCTACTGAAATGACCTAGACCTCAAGCGAAAATAAACAAGATTGGCCACCTAAATATACCACAACCCAGAGATGAATGGTTGTAACCTTTGCCATGCCTCACAATCAGTTTGGGTCTCTACTGAAATCACCTAGACCTCAAGCCGACGCGCTGGATATTTTTGCAATCAATCCATCCAAAATCATCACCAAGATAAAATACCACTTGTCATTCTGGAGCTGTTTCAACCTGCGATGAGACTTTGGGGATGCTTGTTCTGGTGGGACGCGACTCAGAAACAACATTTATGACTATTCCTACGAGGGTGAATTGATAATTCTTTATCCCGGATCATTTATCCGCAAATTCCCTTCAATTTCTAATATCACTGGCAAGTATGTCATGTTCAAGTTCAATGTTCAGCACTCCTGTAGTATTCGAGGATCGGAAGAGTAAATACAATGAATTGGCGGGGGAACACCGTGCTAAATGGGAGAACCGGCGTGCAAAGAGGAAGCGAACGGTCATGGAAGGCGAAACTGAGGATGAGACCCCTAATTTGTCCCCAGGGGGCGTTGCGAGTATGGAGTTCACGATATCCTGTCGAAGGCGATGAGATCTGTGCGCCTGAAACCGGAATTTGAATTTGGGTGAACGCACGATGAATCCCGAAACACCGTCCTGGCTGTCATCCCCCACCGAAATGAAGCTCACGGGAACGCCCGAGGCGACGCCGACGGTATATTGGATGTCGAGGTCGGCTGCAGACAAAACATGAGTCACTGCGGCACTGAATGATAGATCGAACGAACTGCATACGCACCTTCGATTCCGGCATTGCTAGGAGCACGATAAAACATCAATGGCAGCAAAATATAGAAATCGGAGCACACAATTTGTCCTGGTCGTTCTTTCCGCCATCGACTGCTTGGACGCTGAACGTTGACCCCACCAAGTCTGAGCGTGAATTCGCGAGGAATTGCTGAACACATCAGCCAGTCAGAATGGATCCTTCCTCGCAACTCTAAAAGAAAACGCGACGTACTGCGAGATCTCCTGTGTTCGCAAATTGCTTTCAAAACTAATTCAGCATCCAGATTTCCATTTCACACGGGATAGAGAGGGAAATATTTACGTCGATAAAGCCCGCGACACCGAGCACGTTGGACGCAGAGTGGTTGGCCTTGGCGGTGGGGATGCCGAATATAGCTTGGAGGCACGACTAAATACCACAAAGATGAGTGAGGACATCCCCAAATAAATTTACAGCCATAGCGAATACGATGAATGAAATACTAACCGGGTCCGCGTCGAAGACACACGACGCGGGGATCGCGTCAGATGCACGTCGCTCAACCGCTTCGGAGCGGCGCGTGTAATTTACATTGATCGCAGCCACTCCGGGGACGCGCAGCGGCGGGACGAATGCGACCGTAGGGTGCACGAAGCGAATGTGTGCCTGCAGCGCCGCAGGAATAGCGTATGACAGCGTGCGCACGGTCCTGGTGCCGCTGGCCACATGTGTGAATGCATAGAAGTCCGCAGCCAAAAGGGTGTTCGCCTTGCGCACAGGGAGGGTGATTTGCAGGACGTCATTTAAAGGCAAGACGCTCGTGGGGATGAGGCCGTGCGCGGTGAGCCACGCGGAGACGGGGGAGAGGGTGGTGAGCGGGGGTTTGACGAATTCTGCTACCTGATGAGAGGGTGGGTGTTGATCGAAGAGAATCTGTCAATGAGAGAAAGGTCACACCTCCTCTGTGGTGAGATGCTGCCCGTACAGCGCATTGGCGGGGTCGGAGACGGCGTAGGTCTTCTCCTGCAGCCCGACGATGTCCGAGTGCGCGAGCGCGATGCGGAGCGTAATTTCCTCGTTCGGGGAGACAGTGCCGACCTGCGCAAATCCGGCCGGGATTGCTGCGACACTTTCGTGGACGACCATCGCGCGGGGATCCACCGTGGTGGATGTGCCGCTGATTTTCGCGATCACTGCAAGGAGGAGGAGGAAAGTCAGACGCATTGCGGGGGTGCAGGCCTGGTAGTCATCGTACTTTCGCCCCCAGGTTATATATGCGCCAGATGGCCCAGAGGGGATGGCAGAATGTTCGAGCAGGACCACACCTCCGCGCCCCGCCGAAAGCCGAGGAAGCAAGGGAGATAAAGCAGATGGACTCGCAAGGAACGGCGTCCGAGCATGTGCCTCGAACTCGGGACTCCGCAGATCTACTTCATTTTTTGGCTTGTAAAACTGGCTTCCGCCCGCGTCGATTGGCTTGTTTCGGGCGTGGGCGCGGATTCTGCTAAGCAGAAGACGATGAACGTCAGATTTCCCCGCTCTACCACCGCGCTTCGTTTTTCGAGGTAGGGGTACAGACCGCGTTGGTGTTACTGAGAATGTCTCCGATTTTTTGAGAGTCTCGCTGGGAGTGAGAGATGGCATTGAACTACCCGCAGGGGCTTTCACGATGCTGTTGTCGACCCCGCTGTACATATAGCGGAGCCTAATTCACCAATGAGACGGTCGCTTGCCATAGAAAACACCCATGGACTTTAAGACAGCCGTGTCCCGTCCCGGCATTTCGAACTCTCCATTAAAGCAATCATCATCAGAATGCGTCTGGATCGTGGACACGTCAGAGCCATAAATACGACCAGTTGAATAAACATACTTGGCCCCGAGGATATCGCCGCTGCTGGAGCGGTCGAATGCCTGTGCGTTGGGACAAAGACCGGAGATCCACTGAATCTATTGAAAATCGCTCACACAAGCTGCACACCGGTAGACTGCTGACCCGATGAAGATAATTCCAATTAGCAACGATTCGTGTGCACTCCCCGAAAAAGATTTTGGAAAAGGCCACTCTCGACCAGACGCGGGGAGTACAAGTAACAGGCTCATATGGTAGGGAAGCTATGTTTCGTACACCACGCCCGATGGATTTGCTTGTTTGGTCCTGTGTGAAGTGGTTAGGGTTAGCCGTAGACAGGTGGCGAGAGCGGGAGGATCCGCGGCAGATGCTGTCCTGTAGAGGTGGAGGGAGAGCGATACAGTCGATGGCGGAGGCGCATTCTCTTTCTTGAGTGAGTTTATCTCCGAGGACGTGAGTCAAAGTCAGAGAGGCAACTACGGCGAGACGACAAGCACCCTTGCGGGGGGCATGAGGCCGAGGTAGTGGGAGCGGCGAGGACAGAACAGAAACATCCGCCACCTCCACACACTGTGAGCGGCGGCATAAATCACGAAGTTAATTGAATCGGACGCCTCGCGGAGCAATCGCGGAGGTGGGAGCCAAAAGATGAGGAGCACAGTAAATACGGGCGACCGCGTCCTTCGGCAGTCTATTCCGCACAACGAGGGCACTGAGATACGGTGAAAAGCAAAGGTGAAAAGAAAAGATGAGACCGTGACGCGTCACAGTCACCTCGGCGTTATCGGGTTGATCGGAAGTTTGATCCGGCGCACGGCTTTTGGATCCTCGGACATCGCTCTGCACCTCCTCTTCGGACCGTGCCTCACCAACTTATCGTTTTTCCGTCCGCCCACGTGGATGCGCGTACTGCGCGCGCACTCTCCACGCATTAGAAATTTGGAATGACTCGAACCCCGAAGGTCAAATTGTTAGAATCCAACGCTATGGAACTGTCCTCCCTCTATTCAAGCAAACTGTACACTGTACACTTTCCTTGCACTTTCCATGCATGGAGTCCACTTGAGTCCGGAGCCTGAGCGACATGGGGTGTTAATTTTCTCTTTGATAAAGCGCTCGATTTGCCCTTGCCTGAAGTACGCCGGGTTGAAGGGAGCCTTACCCGATGTGTTCTTCGAGTATTTCGGCGTGAAGAAACAGAAATATCTGAGAACTATCTTGTGACTCGAATATCGTGACCAAAGAGTTATTCGGACGCGGGGAGTCGAACCCCGAACTGTGAGTCACTTGGTCGACTTTATTCTCAAGAGAACTCGCGTTGTTCCATACACCACCACCGATATCGAGTCACTGAGGAAGGTGGGATTAGAACCAACCAGAAACACGCAACAGAGATTCACCGAACATGAACGGCCGCAAGGGACGATGCACGAGGTACATCTGTCCATCAATCTGTCCATTATTTAGCCTGATTAACCAACAGTGATTTGTGGTTGAGGTTTATCCGCGTCAATTGTCACCGGAATCGCTTGGGTTAAAAATCAGGCCACTTTGTTCACTTTGGAGCCGTCATTTACATACCTCGCAAATAAGTCCTGCATGACAAACCTGAGGCCAGTAGCGTGTATAATGAAGTCACACAGTTGCAATCAAAGGAATGGGCGATGTTGAAAAAAAATCATCCACTCGTCCAGAAATTCGAACGCGGGGAGTCAAACCCCGGACTGGGAACTAAATTCCCTGCCATGCGGTAAACACATCTCGTCAAAAATAGATTGGACACCACAAACCGCCGGCTTTGCGAAAGTATTTCGCGTTTTCTGACTCAACCAGTCAGGTAGGCCCTAGGGTCGTTAGACAAACCTTGTAGCCCTTGAAGAGAGCTACATTATGAGCTATGGGTTGGAATTTTCATTAGATTTCATTACTGACTTACTTAACAGTCCTGGCTTTTACACAGCCACCCCTGCAGGAAAAACTGGGGACTCAAAAGTGTATAGCCACCCGACTTTATCCGGAGTGTGCAGCCACCATTCTGCCCACAGAACTGAGCCCAAGATAACTAGGCTACTCTCATCTTGGGTTCGAGTCTTGGCCATTCTCTCCTGGCAGTACTAGTGCTTGTGCCTTGCTCTATGATCTCGGTGTTTGGTCCCCGTCCCTGCTCATTCTCCGTCGCGATGGTTGGTAATCGATAATATATGAGCTCTGCGGCTCCCCGTTTTCGCGTGGCTTTTCCGGGATGAGGTCATATGGTATCTTGGGATGCTCCGCGAGTTCTTTAATTTCTTATCTTACACCCAGGTTGCTTACTTCCAGAAGACTGCTAACTCCGCCTCTCCGCTTCCGTCCCCGATCGATTTCCATCACCCGGCATCCTCCCAGCTCACAGCCGCCAGCGCCTTCAGAGCTCAGACTCGTAGCCTGGGAGTAGCGCTATGGAATATCTGGGGCCCAGCAGCTCGCCTCTCGTCTGTGCACATCAAATCACCCTCAGTCTGTGACCGCCCTCCTGGCCCGGATATCACTCTGGATGCGTAATCTGCACCTTGGGCGTCTTCTCAGAATCGGGATCTTTGCACGAGGAGTTCGATTTCCAGACCCGACATCCTGGAATCATCAAACTGCAGTAAATGTTCGTCGTTCAGTTCTCCCGCTGTTATGGCATTGAAATAGCGATGTCTGTGGCGTATCCGGATGGAATGATGGGTTGCGGAGATAGCAGATAACTTGCCTGAGTACGCGTCTCTCCGCGAGATATTTAGCTGAGGTATCCGTCTTAGGACCATTGATCCGAGCCTGCTGTTCCATGAATGGCGTGAATTACAACGTCATGGGTCCGACGGTCGAAGGAAGGCGGAAGTGTGTTTCTTCCTGCCCATGCGAGATCAGATCGAACAGCACAACTAGTTCAATCCCTGCGACGTTGATATGTCCCCAGCCCCACCAAACTGTTCATGCTCGTTGGTCCGCTGCAATCTAGTAACCGCGACGCCCCACTATGTTTCAACTCCATCTCTATACTCATCCATGTCCCTGGATTCCTTGGATAGACGCCGTCTTAGCCGCTGTTTGGTCTGCTCTGTTTCGATCTATGCCTCAATGTCTACCCGACGACTCCGACTCATATGGGAAACTGGACAGCTGCCTGGTATACACTGTGGGCTATCGTCTTGTTTGTGGACACGCGTGGGTCGAGGGTGAATTGACATCTGCCATTAATAACTGTTGGTATCAGATTTGGGTGTCGATCCATTCGTGGCTGATCATTTCATCTCGCAAGAGTTGGTGTACCGCAATTTCAGAGCCCTCGACGCCCAGGTCTGGTGATTTGCCATGCCATCCCCTGTCGCGGATATTAACCGCCGTCTCAGCTCAATTTCCGAGGCGGCGCCAATTTCTTTTTCTCCAACAATCGACGGGATCGAGTCTCCATCTCTGGCATCGCCGCTTCCGCCTTCTCCCGATCAAGATTTCAACATGGAGAGTATTCAAGGCCCCCCACTCACCCTCTTCTGCGCCGCGACTCAAAATATGCTCCAATGCATCCTCTGTAATCTGTCCGTCAGAGTGTGGAATCATCGTTTTATACTCCTCGCAACAGTTACTTTCATTGTCTTACTCCCTATGCCTATATAGTCTCCGTTCTATACCTCAGAACGGGTCGACGGGGACGGTGGTGTCCAAGCTTCGGCGCGCAAGGGCTCGTTGCAGCAGCTCTCAGGACTCTGAACGGCAGATTTGGCCTGGATAGAGCTCGCTGCGCCTTCGGTGTTTCGATGGTGGTGGTTCCTCGACGGAACCCGCAGGAGAGCATCCAGTCCTGATTGATGAAAGATTGAGCGCACTAGCTCCAGCGAATGGAAATACTCGGCCGACCATACAGCCGATGTTCACCCGGTGTCCCACTCACTCGTACAGCCACGGCCTTTGCCCATGAGAAACACACGAGAAACGGGAAGATGATCAATAGATTGAACTGATCTGGAGGATAACACCACTTTAGGGTTGTCTGGCTCGGGGGTGCTACATCAGCGCATCTCATGCCCCAGGAACAGGAGTCGGCTGTGCTTTCAAAGTGTATACTTAGTTAATGTATTGCCACGACTACGCAACTATCACTCATACGCTGGTTCTCTGATTCGGGTCCCTTGTTCAACTTGAAACCATCAATTCATCTTGTACCTATAGAACAGGACTTTTGTATATTGAGCCTTCCATCTGGTAAGAGTCTCTTTGGGCTCATCAGCTCGGGATATTCCTTCATGAGAACACTGCAGATAAAATCTTTCGGCCATTCTGAACAGTGAAAGCCCCAAGTATTTAGTAGCCGCCTTTGAGTACGAGATATTAAGTGGCTGCTTATTCTTTTTCTTCTTCGTCTCGACACGCTACTCGTTTACTTTCAAGACACGTCTTCGGATACAAACCAGCTGCTGTGATTTTCCGTTCCCGCAGCGCGGCGGGAACGGCTTTGTTTCAGAACATGAATTTGTGATAATGAGTGTCGAGCTGGCGCACGGAATAGTCCTAGGCATCTGCTTAAGATACCGGAGCCTACGATGCGAAAAAATAATTTGATTTCTTCGGGAATTAGCGAACGCCCAGTGGCGTGTGAAAACAAACAGAGCCATCGTGATACGAGGCATCTGCTTAATATACGAGGTACAAGAACCAGCATTCACCGAGTTAATTGGTCGCAAACGTCTGACAATTGGGTTCAGATGTCTGGCAATTGTTTATAAAATGCCAGAAAATTGCGCTATTTTTTAGGCACTGAATAATTCTACCAATCTGGCATTCATTAAAAATTTCTCCAAAATGTTGAAGATTTTGAACAAGTGCTCGAGCTTTCAGGGAAATAGCAATGGGGGATTTTTATGATGGAGCCTTGAACATATATAGTGAATACAAGTAAGCAGACAGAGATGGTTCGTGGAAGGATCAGCATAATGAGGATACTTTTTATGGACGCGAGCAAGCCACACCCGATGACAAATACCGCTTTCGACCTTGTGGGGGACATTACACGGAGCCATCGGTGATATTGGCCAATGTTTCTTGGCTCTCCGTCTTGCTCAGCGTCGGTCCTACGAGCCGTGTGCGTACGATCCCGGCGTCGCGCAAATTATCGTCGGTCGGACGCTCGACCTGCTCCAAGAGCACCTCGAGTTCTGGGTGGTTTCGATACAGCCAAATGGCATGCAGAAGGCCTGTTCCATCGATTGGCACATCCTGCTCAGCTTTTTCGTCCCCAGGATGCAGTAAATGCTGCAGGGACAATAGCATGAGCGCGATGGAAGCAATAAGGCCAATGGAAAGCTGAGATGTGGGTATGTCAGTTTCATTGCCACGGGAACGATCGATTAATGCTGTATACCGCAATTGCGCTCAACTTTCGTTGCGTTAGCAGGAACTGTATTCTGTTTCCTGAGATCAACTTACATCTAATCGGATAGCTGTGAACTGTTCCGTGGTTGTGGCCTCTTTGCCCGGGGGCAGACTGATGGGACTTTCAACTTTGACGTGTGGATCGTTAAACCAGTTTCCAAGAAACAGCTCCGTGATATTTAACTGATGTTTTGGCGGGACGTAGCCTACTTTGAGAATATCAGCCTTATGAACTACCAAACAGCAGCGGATCGTGGTGCTCACAGGTCCAGACTATGGTGGCAGTAAGCACCGAAAGCACATTGTCAAGGTCATGAAGAGTCATAACGTGACTCTCATTCGCTGGTTGCAAGTTGAGCATTAGATATCTGGCCAGGGAATTAAGCGATGAAATGGGATCAATATGGCATGCTTACAGCTCTGCATTCGACAAAAAAGTGGGGCCTGACGGCGTACGTGGGACAAAAGACGCGGGCGCGAGGGAATACCAATATCCCCACTGAAAGGGGGTCAGTCAACCGCGACCACGGTGGCAGAGACTGACTTCGTCAATGAGAGTATTTCCAGTTGTTTCAACGGGCTCTTCTAGACTGGCTGGCAACCACGTTGAATGGGTTTTTGTGAGCTCGGGGTGCAAAGCGACTACATTCTTCGACTGAGCATCCACAATGGCAGTTTGCTCGACCAGCGACAGCGAGCATTGGAAGAGTTGGATGGAGGAGATCCTGGGGATCATCGGTGGAGAAAGTTGAACAAAACCACCAGTGTTGTTGCTGGAATCAATGATTGGAGTAATACTAAAGAACATTCCCCTCCTGCTAGCCATCGAAATTGCACCGGGTACTGTGCCATTATCAGTAGTATAGGGGGACAGGCGAGGACAGAGCATACGTTCAATGGAGTCAACCTGTCCAACATCACCGCCTCCGGATTGCAAGCTCCATGAATTATTATCCGCATTCAACTTGGCTTGGACATCTTCTAGAAACCCGCAGGAGATATTGAACCCCGTTGCAGCGACGGTGATGTTGCCGATTCCTGTATTCGTTTCGGGCACGTCATATAGTGTCATGCCTTCCAATCCGATGTGTGTGCTTCCATCGACGAAAGGGAGATATTCGAGTGACTCTGTCACATAATCCGTCAAAGAAAACGATCTGCACAGAAAGACATTCAAACTTAAATCCAATGAGGGATGCACTTCACCCACGCGTATTCGGGGAGGTTGTTGATGTCCTGCACTGTGGTAATATTATAACCGGATAAGTCTATGGTCGGGCGACCTTTCGTGCGAACAATGGAGAAACTGGTCGAATTGAATGTCTCCAAAGAGAATAATGCGGGCGTGGTGATGTGCAGCACGAGGATACCTCCCAAATACAAGAACACAGACAGGACGCCAGCGACTGACGCGCGGACAGCTTTCTGATGCCAGATATAGAGAACTGCAGACCCAATACCGGCCCATGCAGCAGTGCTATCATGAGTAACTGTCAACGGCTGGTTCGTGATGAGGCTCCGCCTCAGAGAAAGTTTCTGCGTCACCAGGACGAGCACTGCCAGATAGATCTGTTGAGCATTCGTAAATCCGTTACAGGAGTGCATTGGCCAAATGTCCCTACCGTCCCGAGCGTCTGGGTGATTGCAGTAAGGAGGAAGGAAACCGTATTCTGATGTTGCAACCCAAAAACGACTCGATTCTCAAGCCGCTTAGCCCATATAGCGATTAAAGTCAGATGCATGACGACCAACGCCGAATGGAGGATCCAGGAAAGGTGGCGCAAAGACTTCGAGGAGTTCATTGCTGATTTGTTCGGTGCTACATGAGAAGTCAGCATCGTGACGGAGCTGAATATCCTTAATACCTGCCCGCGACTTGCGAAGCAGCGTTGGCGCTGAATTGATTAGCCTCTCTGCATGGTCTTCAAGGGTAGAGGATGGACTCGTGCTTGCAGCCGAGCGATACGATTCCTTGTCAGAGGCACGACCGGAAAGGCCTCGGTACATGAGAAGCGGAAGGGGCGGAAACGGAGGATGATATGGCGCCGCAAGACTTTTTATTCTGGTCGAGTTTTTCTTGTGCATTCAGATCCAAAAGATATCAACCCGCTCTTACATAAATAAGATCGAAGTGGTGATGGTCGCGACCATCTGATATGTAAATTGCCTCGCAGTGGAACACAACACAACCTCTTCGAAATCACACTTCGTAGCCGTCCTAGATCCCACTGAATTGATATTGTAGCGTAAATGGAATTACCAGGTATACACCGTGTCATAGCCGATCCAAATGGCCATTCTTGTTCGTCTCGAGATCTCCGCATCACATCTGTCCAGAGCCATATTCTTGGCAGTGCTTCTGTAAAGAAGGGACTTTGACGCCTCGGCGGATACAGGCTTCCGTGATCTCTGCCTTTGAGTACGTGTTCAAAGTCTTGTTTTCCTGAAGCATTATTCTTGTATTACTCGTTCTATTAAGATTTACTGCTCAATTCGTAGGGGTGTGTTTCGTTTTAACTCCTTCAAGTCTACTTTCATTTGGCTCTCTTGATTCTTCTCTGTCAACTCGTGAGAAATCTCGCACGGTTTCCGTGAATCCGTCAGAACCAGATCCTGCTCAACAAATCTGGCCAGTCGTCGCGAAAATTTTCAACAGGTATTCAAAGCCAAGCCGGTATAAAATTATGAATGCGGTCCGTGAACCAGTACTTACTGCCTGTTTCGAACTGCAGGCTCTAATCTCAATTGGGCTACTCCTCGTGGTTCAACAGCTCTCAACTGCTGTGAAAGATCCTAATCTGGGACCTCTTTCACACTCTTTGGGCTGCAGCCGCGTATCCTTTCGGCATCTTTCCCATATTTATAAAGCGGACGCCACTGCTCTTTTCCACCGCTGCACCATTATCCTCATGCCTCGCCCCAGCAGTTTGCGTGTCTTTGTTGAAATTGAAATTCCAGAGGACTCTCAATGTTCGTGCTGCGGATGTATGCCTTTGTGAACATTGAATCTACTGGCCGGGGTGGGCCCCCCCGAAAAAAAAAAAAAAAAAGAGAAAGTGGAGAGATTCGTGCATAACAGCCCAAGAACAACAAACCTCGGGTGGGACACCCCACAGCGCAGCACCCTGCTCCAATTTTTAAGCTGTGTGGCGTGTTGGCGGGAACACAGACCCCAAAACGTGCTTCGTCGGCGCGTTATTCCAGGCTCCAACCAGCAACAATGACTCACCGCTAGAACAAGTATTGATTTGGACGCGAGAGACGCTCGGACATTTTCATCAGCACGCTCGAGATGCTGATGAACTGGCAGTCTCGGTGCTCAAACAGCACAAGAGCCCCAGGGTGGATTTGTCCACCGCAGGCCCGGATACGTCTAGAGGTATCAGAATAAATGCAGAGTGTTTCTAGCGAAGTTGGTCTTCTCGCGGCATTTAAATCGACACTGGCCTCTGCAGTGTCCGTACTTCCAAGCCAAAGGCACGTCGCGAGTCACTGCAGCTCAGGTGCGGTTTGGAGAGAGCCTCAGTCCACTAATAGTTTTTGTGGATTTCGGGGATGTATTGCGGCAACGATTTCCGCCTATCCACAAATGGCCGCGGAAGCTGCAGTCCGCCGATGAACGCTACCATCATGTGAATTGTTATTCCGGTGCCTTCCTCTCGGAGGCGTATACTAAGCAAGGGTGAGAGAGGTGACTACCGAAAGGCATACACTCACCGACATCGAGCAAGCAAGCAACCGCCAGTCGCCGGGATCTCGTGCCGTTGACGAAGCGTTTTTCAAGCAGTACATGCACGCCCAAAGCGTGGACGCCCAGCGTCGCAGACTGATGCTGTGGCCTTTTGGGGCAGCTTCAAGAGACATCATTCACAGATGTAGGGTGTGAGGGGCTCTAGAGCTACGACGACTCGATTAAAATTCAAAATCCATTACGGACCTGTAGCGGGAGTGCGTGCTGAAATGGATACCGGCGTTCAGTGAAAAGAGCTTCGCGCCTCCGAGTCGAGAGCTTGAAGCAGCCGAGGCGATGAAGCACCAGGGTGAAGGGAAACGGGCCAACGCTTCCAAGAAACACCTTGAGCTGCTTGGGCCGGTATGGGCCGGCAGAGTCTATACTAGAAGAATGGGACTGGGACTCACCCAGTCCTATCATCAGTATGCGAGTCCTATCAATGAGGAAAGGAGAATGGGACTCGCCGTTGGAGAATAGGACTCGGACCATCAACGGACATCAGCCCACGCCCGCCGCATCGTCGGCAGATCACGGACATAATGTGGATCATTATGTGACCATTCAAGTCACGCGAAGTCTCACTACATACGCGTTCCTCGAGTCGCGCGCGGCATGGTGTAGACAGAAAAATTATGCGGGGCTTCTGATTCGTGAGTAAGTTATGATTTTAGAGTAGTAATTCCCACGTTGTCTTGCCCGGAGTACATCCCCCGGCCGAAGGGATCATGAGTCAGATCGCCCAGTACACTGGTGCACCGCTGGAAATGCCTCCCGACCCATAAGATATTAGTATGTCTAGGATTACCCTGGGATAAAACATGCTCACAAATTTCCTCAGGAGAAGACCAAGCTTCATATAAGGAGCTACGGAGAATTCCAACGAGGATCTGGCTCATCTTTGTAATGAATGTGTCGCAAAAAAAAGTGCTCCGACAGTCAACTGACAGTCTGGTTCATGTCTGATCTAATTGGGATTTTGAAGAGGATGAAACCAAATCATAATCCAGACAGCTACAGGCTCATTGCTCTCGAAAGCTCTGGAGAATCTTCGATTGGGCAGAGGCGTGTGGCTTGCTTCCTGACTGGCAGAACGGGCTCAGACAAGGGTATCGCACCAATGATAATCTGCTCATCCTTCAATGCCTGCGAGACCGGGCTCGAACTAGCGGGCGCACCCTGTACGTTGTTGCAGTCGATGCATCAAATGCCTTTCCCTCTACAGATCAGCCAACAATGTGGTTGAAATTATTCTGTTTAGGGATGGGTGGTGCAATTTTGACTGGCTTCGAATGCTATACCAGAACATGGCCTACTTTGTGTGACACGGGGATATGGAGTCCGAGGAATTTAAGGTTATCATCGGCCTTCATACAAAAAACCCGGCGTCACCTGTTCGTTGGAACCTATTAAACCTATTTCTGGCTGATCTTAAAATGATGCCTGACCTGAACGATGTTTTCCTGCCCGCTGTCCGAATATACCTGCTTGCGCAAGCCGACAACCTTCTCCTTATATCTCTCTCTGCCCGTGGTCTTAGACTTCAAGTAAAAATTTCCACGCAACTTGATCAAAACCATAATAGAGAGCTTGCGCAAACTCACTGCATGCGGCTTTTTATTTTTTTCGCCCCGGTGGCCAGAGGGCGCCATTCGACACGGAGCAAAAAAAGTATAGTGCCGCGTGCGGCTTTGAAAGCCGCATGTGGCTTTTGCGCAAGCTCTGTAATATAGGACGGTGCAGCTGCTTCCAGTCTTCATGCTCGGATCAATTCAGCTGAAGGTAGAGATTGAAGAGAAATATGTCGGTGTATTAATCAGCACAGACACTCAGAATATGTTTGTGGCTCATTACAAGGCCAAAACATGTACAGCCTGCTTCTGTGCTCATCGTATAGTGGGAATCGAAGAATGACAGGCAGGCTCACTCCGAAAGAACTCAAGGAGCTTTACCTAGCCAGTGGATTGTAATCTGATCCACGGATGCGAAACGTCCCCGGACAGCGAAGACGTCCCCGTCAAACAATCGAGCAAGGTCCAAATAGGCTTCATTCGTCAAATGCTTAATCTACATCCTCGTTCTATAATCGCGCCGCTATTCACCGAAACTGGGATAATGCCGCTTCGAGTACGACGCCTCCTAGTTGTCTTGAATTACCTGCTTATTTGCTTGGACTTGGCAAGAACCACTATGCCCGCGCAGTTCTAGATAGCTCACTTCCATAGGTAAAAGATCTTGGGCCAAGGACTTAATCACCACTGCCTCAAGGCTACCATTCTGCTGCCCCGTATTAGTTTTGAACGACAGCACCTCTGTTGAGGATGTCAAGAACTACATTCACTGCGTTTAGGACAAATCTAGGCTGAGTCAGTACAGGTAAGGCAAAGTTAGTTACTGAAGCCTATGCAGAGGCCCAAAATAAGTTACTTTTTGATGGGCGTGTAGAGTCTTGCGAAGGTCAGATTGGCAGAGCTCGGCCGATGAGTTGCGGAGGTAAGCGAGCTTACGTCTGTCGAGGTTTGTCAAGGTTAGGTTCTGAAGGCTAAGCAGACGTGAGCTACCGCTTGGCTTCCGCGTCCTCAGCGCTCGTTTTGAAACACTACCGCACCTCCCAGCTACCCTCTTTCAATCTATTTAACCAGTACTAGTCCGATGCCTGCGAAGTCTGCCCGTAGCCCGGTGCGTACTGAAGTAATCATCGAATGCTGTTTTTCATCGATCCACCACGCAGGTGAAACATTTGGTGGAATGTAATTGTAGCCAATGCGGGCCTAGCTCATGGCCGATATCGCGCACTGCACGGAAAGCGCACCTTCAGCGCGATACTGAGAAGCGGCTTAGAGCAAGCCAGAAGGCCGACACGGAGCGGGTCCCTGCGGGTGCTTTCATGGCGGCCAAGCGCAAAAATCCCGACACGGCCGTGCTTCCGCAACCCGATCCAACGTCCTCTTCACGTCACACCTCTCACCACCGCTCTGTTTCTACACCCAATCCCATCTCCCCCCCTGTGCTCTCGGATGACGTCGAGATGACCCTCGAGCAAGTGGCGCAAACGCAGATAATTGTCGAGCCTGCCAGCACCCAGATACACCTTGATACTGCAGACACTCCAGAAGACATTGAGATGCTGGATGTCACAGCTACCCCGTCGTCTAGTACTATTCCTAGCACGGATCTTCCACCCGCCCCCGCCTCAGCTGTTGCACCGGTGATTACCCCCTCGCGCGCACCATCCACTCCCGAGACACTCTTGGAACTGCGGGAATCCCTGGCGCAAGAATCGCCCTACTGGTTCTGGCAACTCATCCTCATCACCGTCGCGTGGCTGCATCTTCATTGGCATACGCCGCATCGAGCTTGCACTCTCCTCCTCAAAGTCCTGCGAAATATTTTCATTTGTCTCTCGCTTGTCAAAGCCACTGACGAACTTCCCATCACGTTAACAACGACATTCAAACGGCTTGGCCTGAACGAAGACTTTGAGATACGTGCTGTATGCCCGCTTTGCCGCCGAGCATATCCCGAAAACTCCCCTGCTGATTTGATGTGTTCGCACTGTCATATTCCATTGTTCAATGCACCACCTCCTTCGGTGACTGCGTCAATCTCGTTGTTAGCACCCGCTCGGCCCAAGGCCACGGCCACACCGCGCCCGGTTTTACAATCCCCATACCTCCTTCCATCCACCCAAATCATCGAGTTCCTCAATCGCGAGGGGAATGAGATTGCCTGTGAGTCATACTTGACGCGCAAACCGGTCCCGGGAAAGATGAATGACATTCAAGACGGCAACGTCTGTCAGTCCTTGAAAGGCCCGGATGGCCGGAAATTCTTCGAGACCGGCCCAGATCGTCCCGATCCCGATGAGCTTCGTATCGGACTGTGCTTCGGTGAGGACGGGTAGGTCAAATATTTCACCGTGAATGATATCATTAACGCGCCTCTCCTAGCTTTGCGTTTACTCGTAGTAAGAACGCGGGAACACATACCTCGGGAGCAGCATCATTTTGTGTTACCGGGCTGCCACATCATACGAGGTTAGTTCACGCATCGTTTCAATTTTGCTTGCAGAATCTGAGATTCGATAGATATCGCCCCCGCAATCTTCTGCTCACGAGTATTGCGCCTGGGCCACACGAGGAAACAGCAGACGAGCTCCAACGCTCTTTTGCGGCCACAGTTACGGACTTGATCATGTTATACGACCACGGAATTTTCGTGCGGACACCGAAATACCCCAATGGTAAGGAGTCCTGTAAATATCATCTGCAATCTCTAAAACACAATTCACAAGGACGCCGCGTTCGCGTGATCCTGGTCGCCGTCTGCTGTGATCACCCTGCCATGTGCAAGGCGGGGGGATTTTCGGACCATCGATCCAACAAATTCCCGTGCCTTCGCTGCAAAATTACTCACGCAGATATTCAGACACGAAAGGGACTCAAGGTCGACGGTCTGTGGATCTGACGCGTTAGATTCCTCAATTCTGACATCTGACATAGCATTTGCGGCTCGAACTTGCGAAGAACACAAACGAAACTCTGCGAAATATGCAGAGATCCCGGAGGACGACAAAAGCGCCCGTGATGCATTCGCTAGCGCCCACGGTTCTCGCTTTTTTGAGTTTTCCCGTCTTTCTTACTTCGATCCCGTTCGTCAAATCATCACACTGCGGGCAAGTGCCATGGCCGTGGGTTCACGGCATATGATTGGCACTTGCCATGGCGTTGCACAGGCGTTGCACAAAGATCGGGTGTCTTCGGCCGATGTCACTTCCGAAGTCCGTGGGAAATCAGTGAGAAATGATTGGTTTGGAGTCAGAAGAGTGCGGAGAGCGCTAAGGCTCCAACCATTTAGTTTTGTGTAGAGATCCGGGCAAATTAAACGAAAACGGTATTTAAACTGTTTAAAACCATGTAAAACCGTTTATAAATGGTATTTTTTTCAGGGCGGTGATCATCTGAGCTCAGACATGAGCTTATCAGTGCAGCAGGGACTCCAACAATGTGTGAATTGTATCGCGAGCATCTGTGATGTTCTCAATGAGATTCAAGAATTTTAAACTTGGAGAGGTGCCAAGAATTGTCCTCCCTACTAGGTTCCGCATCAGACTTTTGACAAATAGCTTGTAAGCTTGTACAAGGCCAAACAAGGCCATTCAAGGTCAATCAAGCCCGCAATCTCGCAAGCCCACAAACCATGTCCCAACTCTCACAAGGTCGCCAAAAGGTCGCGGGATCGACTCTGTCTCATGGCGCAAATTGGGCATAAATCAAACCTAATCCCCGCGCATGAGTGATGAGAAATTGCGGAGGACATCCTCCGATTTTTCAAGACATCTTCCGGCTTTGTAGTGAATTCTACGAGAGGTGTGTTTCTGCGCTTTAGCTTGTCGGAAGTTGCCGACAGGCTCACAAGGCCAAACAAGCCACAAGTTATTTGTCAACATCTGGGAAACACACTTGCCTATGGAGAGCTACATAGCGCCGGGTAGGGCAGTAGACTAGTAGGCATGTACCCTCTATGATAGAAGCCCATAGACATGATCAGCCGTAGACCAGTAGAGTCATAGAGCCACATAGAGCTACGTAGCGCACGTGTTTCTATGATAGAGCGTCCTCCATGCGCTCACTTTTGGCTCCCTTGCCTCGCTTGATAATCCATTGATCACAATAAACGATGGGAAAAGTAAATGCATTCCAAGAAACTGTATGTATGTAAGTACAGAAATCCTAACTGCCCGACACCCGAGAAAATATGAAGTACCCCGCCGAACTGATGATGCCGGGATGTACTGTACCATTTTATTCAATTCGAATGGGCTGTGACCCGTGACCCGGAACTTCGAACTTTGGTTTTCATATATCGGGTTGGGAGATCGTGACATGAAAGAAAAGTTCGAATATCCGCCAAAAATGGCTGGGAACCTCCCAAAAGTTGTAGAAATACCTGTAGAACACTCCCTGATACACATGGAAATCAATACGCCGAGGGAACACCAGAAGCGGTAAATTGCATCAACGATTAACGTTAGTGACTTTTTTACACGAATCCTGCCGCTCCCGCTGTGAGGAGTAGCCTTCCAGTCGCACTCAGGATCCCAGATGGACCAGAAAATCTCTCACTTCCCCCCAACAACCTCCCAGTGTCCAGCCTCGGGTACCAATGGGATCCTTGCGGTGAGTCAACCGGTGGCTCTGCAGTCTGGAGCGAGGAAGCAAGGAAGAGGACCAAGTTTGAGCAGTAAACCGCGCAAACTTGTTGTGGTGGCAAGAGGAGAGGGTTGCATGAGAATCGTCAGCGGAAGCAAACACACGCGCTCAGCGGATCACGCCAGAAATTGGCAGGTCGTGAGAGCGCCGCGGTGTTTCGAGCTCAACGCGCCGTGCGCGCGCGAAAAATCCGTTTTTAAAGCATTTTTGGGCCATTTTGTGACTTGGTTTTGAACATTCGAACATCCCCTGGATGACTCGTGACAGGTTCGAATTTTTTCGTATATTTTGGCCGCCGTGACCCGTGACATGCGAATTGAATAAAATGGTACAGTATCGGAATACTGTGAATGTTCGTTAGTAAATGCCGGGATCATGCAATAGTATGAGGACACTTACTACGCATTATCTGGCGCTCAGCGACGACGGCTGAGTTGAGGGAGATCAGTTTTGCGAGATCCAATACAGAAATGGTTGATAAAGTGGGCGGACAAAGCTGATTGAGGAAGGATCAGGGAAGGGCACAAGATTCAAGTGGCCAGACTTCAGAGCGGACAAGATTTGGGTATGCAAGGCTCGGAGATGGTGCTTGGCATGCTTGAGTGTTTGAGGTCTTGAGTTGGTCTTGACATTGAAATAAAAACCAGGCAGTAGGTTGATGAGGGACTTAGAGGCCAGAGACGACACAAGAGATTGGAGAGGGACTTTGGGAGGGATTCGGGAGGACATGGGGGTGGCCATGGGAGGAAAGAGGCAAGTGATGCCACGTCCGATTTTTTTTTTTCATGATAAAGTCCAGACGCACGCGGTAGCGCACAGGCCATGTGCACGGCTGTGCACCCCATAGAGCGAGGTAGAAAGGGGGACACATCGCTAGACGATGTGTCTCTACGTGGCTCTACAGTGACGGCTTATCTCTACGGGGCTCTACCTCGTGACCGGCGTTCTATGCCGGACACCCGGTCTCTATGTTGTCAAACATCGTTTCCAGATGAAATGGCTGATGCGCTTACCCCTCACAGGGTTCTGCATTGCTGCTATTGCTCAGGTTCTCTGAGTTTATGCAACAATCAGTACACCGAAACTGCGCCTGTGGAAATCCGGAACACCCACCTATAATGCTGTCGAAGATGACGACTGGGCGGGACTGATATGGGCGGCGGGCAAGAGGCGGGACGGAGATTGCCGCGCCATCAATCACGTGAATAATTACTCGATTGGGACGCATTGGTTGAACATCCCTCCAGCTGAACGCCGTATGGTAAGCAGGTGACTTTTGTGGCATTATTTCCATTTATGAATGGTCAGATTACTGGATACCAGGTCCTCCATCTTAATAAAGTGGCCCATCAATCTGTGGGAGGTATTGAAACCGTGTAAACTGTTTGTTTACCATTCGTTTATCGTTTACAAGGGCAGCAAATTAAACGAAAATAAAAACGGTCATAACCGTGTAAAACGATTTATACACGAAAATGGTTCGAGCCTTAGAGAGCGCGTGCGAGGTGGCACGGTGGGTGCGCGTTGGGGTTGTCCGCGACACACACTAGTATCAGTGTAATTTGCACTTGTCTTCCTTGAAAATACACTGGTACTGCTCAGACTCCTTTCTCCGACCGTTTTCTGAGGCGAGGTATGGCAGCTCAGCGGGACAGCGCAAGACGTAATTTATTGTTTCAGTTTAGATCTTTCAATGTTTGGCTTAACCTTGTGGGCCAATCACCGGTCCGGCCGTTCCCGATGGACAAAGAGAAATTGATCGTTTGTGCAACGCTATGGCACATGTGAGGCAAACACCATGGCAAGTGTCAGTCCCACACCAGTCAAATGCCATGAACCCACGGCCATGGCACTTGCCCACAGTGTCATCGACCCCATGCATTGTATATTTCTTGGTATGTACCCTGTTGAATCTGAAGTTCTCATTTGATATCGCAAAGGAATCGTCAAAACTCAATGGCTCGACGCATGGATCAAGGATCCGGCTGCACTTCACAAACGCACCGAAAAGACTCCCCGCGAAATTGACCAGTTTCACGAGTATCTCAAAGTAGTAAGAGATCGTTTTCTTTTTTGGCCGTCGCATCCATGATATTCATGATCACCAGCTTGAGATGCCGTCGTGGGTCGCGCGGCTCCCAAATCAAGTCGGCTATCCGGCAGGCGGTAACTTGACGGCCGATGAATGGAAAGGGATGTTGCTAATATTCTGCCCATTAATTGTACGTTTTCTTGGTTGATCTCAATTCTCCTTGAACCCGCTGATGCCTCGGCAGCTACCGCATATTTGGAATGAGTGGTACCCCATTGCCCTGGCTGATTACGAAAAAGCCTCGGCATCTTACAAAAAAAGAGAAACAGCACGGCTGGCGCGGATAGCGGACGGAACGGAAACCGCCAACGACAGAAAAGGTCCAGTGCGTCAACCGAAACCAATACGAATGTTTGAAAACGACCCCGATCTGCTGTTGAAATTCTCTGCATGCTGTAAAATTCTGCTCGCGGGAACCATTGATATTGCGGCGCTACCCCGAGCGCAACAGCTGCTTGAAGATTACTTAGCCGGCTTCTTAAAGGTTAATCTACTAATATACTCGACCACCCATTGGCTAATTTTACTCAAGAACCATCAGACTCTCGTCAAACCGAACTTTCACTACATCACGCATATATTCCAGATTATCCGCGACTTTGGCTTCTGGACATTTTTATTCGAGCGGCTGAGCAAGCTCCTCAAAAGCTATGATACTAATAATCACGGTGACGGTGAATTGGAAGTAACCTTTTTCCGTGAATTCCACCGTGACGCGAATCTGCGTGAGGTGGTGAGTGTTCGTCCCTCCCCAAGTCTTTTTGCGATTTCAATCTGCATAGGTCCAAAAGCTTGCGAAGAAGGAAAATCTCGAGGGACTCACACCTGAAGAAAAATGCGTGGTAGACAGCGCGCGGACCATCCTTGCGACAGACGGTGATGTGCGCGGAACTGTGGCATCCATGACGTGTGAGATTGAGGGCCGCTCGGCTGATCGTGTGTCTTCTTTTCATTCATATATGTATCGTTCTAACCTGGCTCTAAGTTGGAACGAGCTTCTCTATGGGTCTTGCAGTCCAGAAACACCTTCCCGCCGGCCTCCAGCACGACCTCCTCCAATACTACAACATGACCTATCCAAATATTCCTATAATTGCCCGCGGCGCCGAGACCACAAATACCGGCCACTTCTTCCTTCACGGTTCGGTACATGCCCACGGGCATTTTATCTTAGACGGGCGGCGGATTACAGCCTCGACATCACATACCGACGCCTCCAGCGCTCTGGTCCAACTTGACGCTGGCGGGACCAGATACGTTGGCCAGATTTATAACATTCTTACTCACCACCAACCGGGTTTGGAGCGGCAACATCATCTCCTCGATGTCCGCTGGATGCGACGTCTCAACGATTTCGATATGCGTCCATGGGAGCCATAGTAAGTGATGATATCGCCTCTATCGATCCGGAATTGATTTCAGTTGCCCACAGCCCAGAACTAGAAATCTTCGCATGGGAGCATGACCAGTTCCTCAGACGGTCAGACCCCGGACCTAGTCGAATTGTCCCAATCGAGTCTATCTTATCGCAAACATGTCGCCTCACGATTGACCACAAGACCCAAATTCCGGAGCCCGAGTCCGACGAATCTGAAGAAGATGATTCAGATGTGGACGATGAGGCAGAAACCTCAAGTGGGCCGACACGGAAGATCTGGTTCACCGCAGGCCTCAGTCGGGTATGTATTGTGCATCGTTACGACTTCTCTATAATTTCTGATATCGTCGAATGGGTAGGACGTTGTTGTTGTTTAAACAGGTCCATGTACTCTTATTTAGTTCCCATAACAATTTTGTACACAACGCAGTACATATGGACAGCAAGTAGAAATTTTGTACAGAACGCGGTGCATACGGACAGCAAGTGGAAATCGTAAACCTCAGCTTCAAACAGTGCTCGTGCCTTCGTCATCCCCAGTGTATCCGTCATTCCCTTGCTCTCCAAAGCCTACGGGGTTCTTAGTGTATACAGCAAATGCGTTTTCAGCGTCGGAGTCGTCCTTGACATGCTCATCGTACCAATCTTGCGAGACCATGAAAGGATAGATCGTGCCGGTCGGAGGGCGCAGATGAAAATTACCGAGGTTGATACGAGGTACGCTGGGGCGAGATCGCTTCTTCTGGCCACTCTTCTGCTCAGCGCGGAGGCCATCCAGTTCGTCCTTGATTGTTGTGACCTGCGATTATCGTGGATCGATCATCGCACCAGGCAGAGTGACAGAGGAAGGAAGAAATACCTCGGTCGTTTGAAATCCAGGCCGGACGAGCTCCCAAATTGCTTGGTCTGGCTGGTTCGGAGGAGGAGGCGCCGCTGCAACGAGACGCCGCCGATGTGCGTTACGCTCCTGTTCGTCATCTGTATCTGGCGCTGAGATTTCGTCACTCATCCAGTCCGTCTCAAGGATGCAGACGGGATCTTTGTTGTATTTCTTCTTGTATGCGGGGATTGCTTTGAGGCGGTTTTGTTTCATCTAAAGAGTCCGTGAGCGTCGTACGGGAGATTAAATGGAGGTATGTACACACATCCTTTTTGCGCATCAACTGTCGATTTCGTGACTCTTGCTGCTTGTGCTTCGCCGCCGATGCGGGATCTTTGTCAACTTTCCATGTTCGTTTCCAGCTTCTGAAATTCGTCTTGCCGAATTCAAGAAGATCCTCGAGTGAGAACTTGACGTCCTTGTGAGCGAGCGAGAAGGTTGCAGCAGCTGAGTCCTGTATCTTCCGATCAGCGTGGCACTTCAATAAAGTGACGGCGGCAAATAACATGTTGTTCTTTCCAAATCAAATCGGCGGCGCGTGCAAAGATCTTCACATTGGTGGGATGGTCTACATTGGCGGAGAATTTGAATGTCATGAGCGGGCGGGTGGGTGGAGGAGGAGACGCAGAAGAGTCCGATTCGTCGGAATCAGCCTCTTTGGTCATCCCGGTCAGCGTGGATAATTCATTCTTGATTTTGCGCTGTGAGGTGGAAGTTAGTACACGCATCAGGCAGAGCGGAAGAGACGCACCATCAACTGTCCTCTCACTCTCAACTGTTCCGCGGTTAAACCCTTCGCTCCTTTCAAGATGTACGCCGACGGCTTTCTACCTTTTCTTCGACGTTTGGAGGTGCTGTCATTTTCGTCCGAGTTCGCGCGCTTTTGAGATTTCATTTCTTCGACTTGATGTTCTAGAGCATCCAGACGCTGAGCAGTCGCATTGGAGTCAATCGTTTGCAGCCTTGGGTCAATAACAGGGGTTGGACGAGGCGGAGGAGGCGGTGGAGGTGGAGGCGCCTGAGATTGCGGTTGCTGCTGCTGCTGGAGATATTGCTGGATAGCATACTGATACTGCTGTGGAGTGAGGAGTGGGGTTGGGTCGTCTGGCCCTGCCGTAGACGGGAATCTACCGGAGATGGACATGGCAGGCATATATAGAAAGAAGGAGCGCGGCGCGTTGTTATGCGCAGCTTGGCCCTGTATTCGACCGGCGTCTGATGAGGTCTGACAATAACAGCTACACATACCTCGGCAAATCCGTCATAGGCCGACTCGGCCGAGGGTCTGCCGAGGGTCAAAAATGTGGACTTCACAGGCCTGTATTGACCATCCACAGGCCATATCAGCTAATTATCTACCCAGGTCTGCTACAAAACCTCGGCAGACCTCGACTTACCTGGTGAGCCCCTGTCTAGATTTGTCTTAAACGCAGTGATTAAAGTGGTTGAAAAGCTCATGCTGAAAGGAGGATGCAATCGACTCGTCAGAGAAGCTATACTTACTTCATCAGGAAAAACTGAAATGCTATGAAGTATAAGCGGCGGCTATAATGGTCTCTGATGGTCTATCACGGTCTTTCAAACTGCAGGCTCGTTTCTTACCGTCTATCGGGGTCTATGGTGGGCTCTATATCTGCTGCTTCTACTTTCGTAGTCTATGGTTGTCTTTCCTTTTGTGATGTATATCTAGGAAGTAACACTTACTAGTGCAGTTCTGTGAGGTTACATTTGACATATACTTCTTATACTTGTTTCAGCCAAACAAATCTCTTGTTAACATTCGGCGGATAGCGTGCACGACGGAGCTTGCAGGAAGAGAAGCAGCCTTGTACTATCCGGACCCTCTTCAGCCTCGCCAGCGTGGGAGACTGGACGCCGTCCAAAGTTGCACGCACTAGCAGTGGACGCAGCGAGTTGTCAAGGCGAGCCGAGAATGATGAATTGACTCGTGGTCGATGATTGATGATTCGCGAAGTAGCTCAAACTCCGCCATCAGGACGCGCGTCCTTTCGTCGCTTGTTCACCGCTCCTTTCTTCCTTTCCCCTCCACCCCGCTCACGAATCCCGTGGTTCCCGCCTCAAGACATGCCCAGCTCGGCCCGAGCCCAAGTCTACACTACTTCTCGAGGCTCTCCTACATCTATCCCTGTATCCCATGCTCGTCTTTGCCATTGGAACAATATGCAGCTGGAATCCAAGCTCACACCAAACCACCGGCACTAGATTTTTCAAGGCCATGTATCAAGCCTCTAATATTCTGGCTATCCCATACTGTACCTCCCGGGCTCGTCCTCTTGCTATCGCGCTTTCGTCACCCAAGTCGCAACGCAACGCAACACATGCAAAAATATCACATGATCGTCCCGTCAACACCTCCCCAAGTCTGATTGTGTCCTCACGTCCTCATGAAAAGTGGAAAAATTGCCACACCTTCAACTCCAAGCCTCAAATCTTGCCTTCGGACTTCAATTTGCTGGCTCCAGCCTATTCCAAGTTCACGCCCGGACTCCGCCTTCAAACCTCGTCCATGTCCACGTGATTGCGGTCGCGCGCAGGGACCTATACATACTTTTTATGTCTCTTACTTGTATCCATTGTGTTGAATATAATTGTGTTTCCGCTTTTTCTTTTTTGTTATCTGTTTTGAGAACTATGAGTCGATAGGCACTATAAGAGCTATCCTGTATGGCGGTCCAAGTGCACTTTTAATCATGCGCTATACATTTTCATGTTTTTCACTTTTGCGCTACTTATATCATGAAACTGACACCTTTGCGCTACTTATCGGAGTTAAAAAAGGACCAAAGTATGTAGCGCGAAAAGTGTGATTCTGCGCTACATACATTCACCCGAATAGGTTTTGCGCTACTTTATTGACCGGCTTCTGATCGCGCTACTTACAAACTTTTGTCAATCCCGCGATATATACATACTTATTTTTCAAGTGCATTTTGCACTACATATTCACTTTTTTTTTCGGCTCCAAGAAATCTTGTGCAATATATATATATTGAAGGTACGCGGTAGCTAACGCTGAACAGCTCAGCGGTGGGCAGTGCACATGGAATATGGGGTCATGTGCTTCTTGCTTCCGCCTCCCTCGCACGAGACCCGAGCCTGGAGGCCTGTCACCATGCCGCTCCTGCCTAGCCCAGAACATCCGGCATGGTGCGTGGCCCGACGCTGCCCTCTGTTCCCTTCGTGTACCGTGCCCCACGCCTTTGTCTGAACGCGCCCGCCTTCTCATTTATCCCCGACCCTGCCTCCTGCCCTTCCCCCACCTGTCCTTCCAGGGCCATGCATGGCGGAAGCAGCCACAGCCCATGCTACATAGCCATTAGCCTTAGTTACCACGTACCTTCAATATATATATATTGCACAAGGTTTCTTGGAGCCGAAAAAAAAAAAGTGAATATGTAGCGCAAAATGCATTTGAAAATAAGTATGTATATGTCGCGGGATTGACAAAAGTTTGTAAGTAGCGCGATCAGAAACCGGTCAATAAAGTAGCGCAAAGCCTATTCGGGTGAATGTATGTAGCGCAGAATCACACTTTTCGCGCTACATACTTTGGTCCTTTTTAAACTCCGATAAGTAGCGCAAAGGTGTCAGTTTCATGATATAAGTAGTGCAAAAGTGAAAAAAAAATGTATAGCGCATGATTAAAAGTGCACTTGGACCGCCATAATCCTGTCTATCATGTCCATGCGGCTATTATAGACTGGGTGGTGTCTATGATGGTCTATGTGGTAAAAACCGCCCCTCCCACTTGTCTATCATAGACGTCCATTTACTTCCTGGTCTATGAGGACTTTCTTGGTCTATCTAGGCCTATCTGGCAGTTTCAGATTTTCCTGATGTTCGTGGAAGGCTAGAACCTCAGAAGGCCAAACCCCCGACGCAAGTGACTTCTAAAATACGGCACTATCTTACAATGGTGAAAATACAGAAGCACTGAGAGGCATTAACCTCGATCCTTTTGTCTACCCACCAGTTGGCCGTTGAAGTTTTGTGTTACGTGGATCACGTGTATCAACCAGTGGCCCGTTTAATTTAATTTCTTTATATTCCTTTAGTGAGGCTGCGACCGCGAGATCGGCTACGGGGGCATAGGGAGGCCCAGGGGTAATAGTGTACTTGTGCATGCACACTTAGATATCTCCTGGAAACCAGCGTTCATAATTATAATAAGCGGGACCGGCGGTGTAATACTACCTACCTACCTACCTACCTACCTACCTGTAGGCTTTAATCTCACCCTGTGATATATCGGCCAAAGCCTCGAACATGGGGTGACAAGGAAAATATAAGTTAAAGGACCCGGTAAGTACAGCACCAGGCACCTACACCGCCCGTCGGTCAGGTGAACTGCGGTCACACATCTGATGGCTACTCTGATTGTTGAGATGTTGGGTCCCATCCTTGATGGGGCGAGTCCTATTTTTGATGGGGCGAGTCCTATTCTCCTTTCCTCATCGATAGGACTCGCGTACTGATGATAGGACTGGGCGAGTCCCAGTCCTATTCTTCTCGTCGATACTCGGGCCGGTACGACGTTTGGTGCGCGGACCCAGGAAGCTGCGGGCCGTTCGGTCCGATCCCCGAGCCATCAATCATTCACTCAGCGACGTCGGTTCCTGCTGGTTGCCATCGCCATCACTGCGCTTCCAGCGCCGCACATCCCTAGTGTGCTCGCCCTATCCTGCCCCGCTCCCATCCGAATGACCAGGAATGCACGCACAAATTCACGCACGACGACTCCCTACCTTCACGATCCCAGCCGCCCGACAAGCACATTCGCCTGTCTTTCAGATCGCCGCCATCGCGCTCGCCCGTTCCCCCTCCCCCATTCACTGTTCATCTCTAGTCCCGTAGCCGGTCCCCTGCCACATTGAGTGCAGGACTAGAGGCAAGCAACACGCAAAACGCGTAGCCCAGCCTTCTCGCGCTCGCGTGCTGTGCGCTCCTGGCCTACGACGCCGCCGTGACCCCGGTCGTGCTCGTCAGCGGATCCCCCCGTCGCGCGGCATCATTACCGCGTCACGCCCTTGCCACCTGTGCGTCTTTCCCTACAATTTCTTCCATTGGCCAGTACTAAGGTGCGGTCTGTAGGCAAACATTATCCGCACCATCCGCTCACCCGTGCACGCCAGACGATGCGTATGCATTTGCCCGCCGGTCGTCCTACGAGTCCTCTGAGCATCAGGCCCGCCGCCGGAGCGTGCACCCCGATCTCTGCTCCTTCTGCCCTGATTCGATCCGCGTCAGTCCTTCCCTCGCACTTCCCCCCTTCCAGCTCCTTACTTTTCCCGGCTGCAGACTCAGCACGTATACTACACACCGCTGGCGAGCGCGTAGCGCATATTCATCACTACGCGTCACGTTCCGCGCTCGCTGTCTTCGACCCGCAGAGTCGGTGCTCGCTGCGATCCAAGTATCAGTGCTGGATACACAAAGCCTCGAAAGCAGGACGATCCATGTTCTCCATGGGCGTCCCCCCGCAGCGGCGCGAACGCACCGCGTCCGTTCGCTGACTTCCCCCCGCCCCGACCTTTATCTCTCAGCGCGCGCCCCGCGATTTGGAGCTCCTCGCCGCACGAGCGCCGGCGCACGCGGGCTATCTTCACAAGTCGGTCATAGTCCATGCGGTGTACGTCCCTCCCCCTACTCCCTCCATGCTTCATCTAACGCCTCCTCAATTCCAGATCCGATGCACTTCTACCCGTCGCAGCACAACCGTCGCGTGCGCACATGGAATACCACACCCTTCCACGGAATGGTTCCCCCCATCGGTGCCTGCGTGCGCCGGCCACGTGCGTCGACGCACTTCAAGTCCGGCCATCCATGCCCCCGCACCCCAGCGTTCCACCCCCGCGTGCGCTTGCCGCCGTTCTCTCGCTTCACCCTCCCCGCGCCAGGAGCAGAAGCGTCCTCCTGCGCGCGCCTCGCACCGGGGCGCCGCAACCCTTCGGGTGCGCGTGTGCAAGGCTCGTACCCTCTTGTCGAGCCCGCGTGCTGTGGTCTGCGCTCATCGTGTGCCTTTGCGCGCCTGCGCCACTCCATTTCGGGCGCATGTATGCCAGCCTCCCGCGCGGCTCATACTCGCTTGACGGACCCGCGCGCCGCGTTTGCACTCGTCATTCGCCGTTGCGCGGCGTGCGTCAATACACTTCTAGTCCCTCCAGTCCCTCAGCCGCGCCCCGCACCCTAGACACCGAGCACTGCGGGTGCGCGTGGGCAGATCTCACCCACAGCTCTTACCCCTCGTCCGCGCAGCGTTTCTCTCTCCTTGTTGCGTCGATACCCAGTCCACGTCGCTTAGCCGTCATCGCAGCAGTATCCTGGGCGCGCCCCGCCCTCTAGCGCCGCAGCACCTTGGATGCGCGTGCAGGAGCGTCCATCGCGTGCGCTGCGGTTCGCACACGTCATGCCATGCGCCTTTGCCCGCCAGCACCGCTCCACCTCGGGCGCACGTGCACAAATGCCCCCTCGTTCGCCGTGCACACTGCAGTTTGCGCTCGTCATGCGCCTTCGCGCGGCGCTGTGCGTCAATACCCAGTCCGGCTCGCTTGGCCGTCCTCGCATGGACGGACCGCGGGTCCCAGCTCGGCGCCTCACCACCCGCGGTCCCTATGCGCGTATGTCACCTGCAGCTCATCCCACATTCGTGCCCGTGCGCGGCGCCGCGCTTCGCTCGAAATGGCGCGTCGGCGCCGTCGCAGTCTTCGGCGTTGCACGTCTTCGGCAACGCTCCTCGCTCGAGCACGGTTTCGCCCTCCAGATCCCCATCCAAAGGTCATATTGTTCGCCGGCCGTTCTCCACGTGCGTACGCTCCGCTGTCTGCTTCATGCGCATTTAATGACACTTCACGGATCCAGATCGTATTTCAATCCCCTCCCGCCCACCTGCTGCTCGCCCCGCCCGCCGTAGCGCCTAACCACCGCGGGTGCACGTGCGGGAACACCCCGCGCAGCTCCTTTCGGGACTTCGTCTGCCCACCGCTCGCCCTGTACTCGCTGTGCACCTTGCGTCGTCGCCGGCGGTGGTAATCACGTGACATAACGACTCTCGCGAAAGGACGTTACGTGCCGCGCCGTCATTTCAGTGGGCACTCTACCAAAGGCACTTCTCCCGCCTTCGAACTCTCCTTTGCCATTCCTGGCTCGAAAAGTGTGCTCCTCTCACACACGCCTCCGCTGGGCATGTCTCCGGTCACTTATTCTATTGAACTTCGGGATGTAGTGGCCGTCGTGTGATGGACTGTCCGTCTTTGCCGCGGGATAATGAGGATTGGACGGCGGAGAGCGTGCTGGATCATCTTGAAAATGGTGGGTTCCACGGATAGCATGTAAACGGAATTTCAGTATCAAACAAGATGTAAGTAGGTGATCTCAGAATCCGACGAGGGCTGCTTCTTCAGGACCTTGAGTGTTAAGATTCATGTCTCGCTCCAAACTGCTCAGCAGCATCCCAGTGTATGTTCTTCGAACAAGTGAATTGTGCCTTTATTCACCATCGTGAACGCAAATATTATCTAGCATCGTGTCAGCAACCTCCTCGAGAATTGCAGGAGGTACATGCCTGATGGCTCTGCCCGTTGCTCTGCACGCAAAACGTCGAGTTGGTCAATCATTGTCCGGAGACGTTTGATAACGCTGCTATAATCAACGAACGAAAGTTGATTTTTCTCCAAATAGGTTGTAAACGTGGCCGTCAGAATCCCACGAGCGTCCCCACTATCCAGCTAAGGAAATTTGCCGCCGTCGGGAGCGACATATGCCGCATCCTCCAGACTATCTCTCCGCCCAAAAAATCCGGCGGTTGCGAGGGGCGTACGCATCAAATAGCGGGAGGTCGACAATGTCATCTACCACCAGGCTGCACTCATCGAAGCGAGTCCAGAGGGTAACGGCCCTGTACAATTTTTCCCCGGCAAGTGCGACTCTGATTTGGTGTTGGGTGAATGGCCTTATCTGGTACAAAACCACCAATATTTTGCGTGGTTTTGGTCGCCTTGCATGGTGGCTCGCCGGACGGACAGTAAAGATGGCATCAAGAAGTTCCCCCACAATTGTGGCTCCGATCGCGGGAAGCCTGTTAAGTACTCCAATGGAGGAGTACTGTAACGGCGCGGGAAACTCCGAGGACGAGGCGAGAGCAAAGGGACGAGTTTAGAGCACGAGCAGGAAGGAGCGGGCACAGCAACTGGCGTTGAAAAGACAAGCTGTATCTACGTGGCAATCTGAAATAAATACCCTGCGCAATTCTCCAAGGGGGAATGCCCCGTAAGTAAATCTATCTACGTCCGCCGGGATTGCGCGCTTCACATACCTCCCAATGCCGGGGAGGGTTACACACAGAACGGGGATATTGACCAGCGCCGCTACAAGTGCGACAGGACAGAATTAAAACAGAGTAGAGGTGTCGAAGCGTAGAGAGAAGAGACATTTAAGTGGGGAAATAGGCTGTGCCTTCGGGAGAAAGGGATCAGGAGCGAATCAAGGCGGGTTACATGATATTAGGAGTCATTATGGGGGTGCAGAGACGTTGAGAGCGGGAAACGGCGCCCCTTTCTCGGATCATATTCCTGGGATACTCTTTTATCTATCCTACTATTATAGGCCCCCCTGTGACAATGTTTTTTGATGGCAGGCCGGGCATTTACTCTGTGCCTCTGTTAGCTTAGATAATTCATCCTCCGCTCTCCAACGTGTATTTAATAGTCTGTGAAAGTTTCATATTTTTCCAAGAATTCTGGCGAGAGCTAGAGAGATGCCGGCGGGCACTGTCACGTTTGACCCCCGTACTGACAAAAATGTCACCGATCTTTTTCCGCTCTCATTTCTCATCTTCTAGGAAGTCGAAAGCGGGGGATACATTTGGAACACGTATATTATGCCTCGAACATTTTTTTTGAGGGAAACGGAAGCCTGGGTACACAGATTATAGCGGAAGTGGTAGGTGATTTGATCAAATTCGACTGATTTCGAGTATTTCGATTTTCTAACGGGCTCAGTTCTGCCTCAAATAATGTATACGCATGGGAGACTATGTATGATATCGTAGGGCAGTTGCTCCTTTTTTCGCTAAGGAATTGACCTAGAGGTACGGACGGCATCAACTTTTTTACCACTTCGGGGTGCAATGTCATTGGGGGGCCTATAATAGTATCGGGGCTGAGACGCGCGACACCTGTGCCGCGGACATCGTTTTCCTTGCGCATCATTGCCCCGGCACCTCAAAGTAGCGCTCATTTGAGCTCCAGCCGCGGGAGCCCGTGCAAGCGGGTATGTCCGTAGTCAGCCTTGAAGTATGAGTAGATTTGACTCTTTAATAGGTTGTCGCGAGAGCGACGAGGATCTAAAATTTTCTTGAGTTCGTTAGATGTGCAGTATGTACATAGTTCATGTGAACCTGAAGCCTTTGATCAAGCGAGGGCTCTGCCGACGTAGTCGGAGCTTCCTAGTTCGGACCGTGCCGTGTAATGCTACCTACCTACCTTGGACTTCGACACCCCACGAGACATGGTAATAACTCTGCTCGCGGAATATCCCTGTCTCGAGCTCTTATTCGTTTTGTGGTCGTTATTCCGCTCGCCTGATTATGTTTGCGCTCCTGGTTCGTTTCCTGTTTGCTTCCAGGAGAACAACCAGGAGACACAAAAAGGGACCAAGTAGAGACAATTTTGCAAAAAGGGACGCTTGTATCTCCTGGTTGCAAAGTTGTGCCTACTTGGTCCCTTTTTACGTTTTCTGCTCGGTTTCCTACTCAACCCCAATCAATCTCCGCTTCGGCAGACCCTGCCCTCGAGCCTTTGCCGCGAGAGTTCCTATTCCCTTGCCACACTGCACACTTCATGGATTGTGCGCCCTAACCTTTTGACCTATCGCTCCCCCTATTCTCTTCAGACTTGAGTCAGAGCATCGATGTATGCCGAGCTATGCCGAGACCCAGTCCGAGTCAGATAAACTTGAATCAACCTCCCACAGGGTAGTAAGGAAACTTGAAGGTGGCACCCCGAGTCTATGACTCTGTGAGCGCTTTGATCGAAGGCGGCCGCCGCTGCGCTGTGAGGGACACGCACACGCGGAGCAGTGACAGCGCGTGAGCCGCCCGATGCCAATGCGCTAGGTTTGAACTTGTTAAGAGGTTGCCGACACTTGCCGAAGTGTCGCTTCAAGTAGGAACACTCTCCTACTTGCTTCCTGCTTCAAAAATCGCAGCCCTGGGGTTTCAAACATGCTCCTTTTTAGCTCCTGGTTGAGTTCTTACTTCGTCCATTTTACTGCCAAAAGTACAAAAAGGAAGCAGTCAGGAGCGCAAACAGGAGGTCAAACAGGACCAACATTGAACAGCATTATTAATTTTCCACGGACAAAAACGGCCTTCGAAATGCAACATCTCATAAGGAGCCGTTTTTTTTCCCAATCGGAAAGTCACGAACAAAGGGGCTTACTTCGTTTCCCCCACGCAAAAATAAGCATTGGTAAATCTCGTATTTTTGAAGGCCATTTTCCCCAACGGAAAATTAGCTGATCTCCGTAGTGAAATGGACCGGTTCTAAAGGCACAAATTGACAATGTCTTTTGTTTTACACTGAGAGATAAGGGGTAGTGCAGATAGCCGAGAAGCGGCAAGAAACGACGAATTCGAAGCGGCATAATCCCGGTTTCAGTAAAGAGGGTTGCGAGCATGGACGGGGAATGAACATTCAGCACTTGCCGCAAAAAGTCAACCCGAATTGCGCATAGCTCTTTGACGTGGACATCCTCACTGTCTGGTGAACCCTCGCATCCATGGATGAGGTGACAATCGAGTCTCGACTCGAGCCATGTACAGGTCTTTGAACTACTTGGGTGTCGGATGGCCAGCAGAATCCTCGATGCCCATGATCCGATGAGCGTAATACCCCCCAGTACTCACTTTTGCCTAGTAGTTTGCCGCTCTGTTTTGTCCTACAAAATGGATGGCTGTGTGCTGGCATAGTCACCTGTTCTGTGGTACAGAATGGCGCGGCAACCTAGTAGAACGTGACCTGCGCCTGCCACGGCTACCTATGCCAGTGCCAGATATTGATTGATTCATCTAAAATCGGATGCGACTTTGGCCAATTGACGAGACTGGACCTCTGCCCTATCACTTCCTCTGAAATGGCCCACGAAGTTTTGCGCTCCAGCAGCGCCGTGCAGAATTGTACGTTACGCATTGGGACTAGGCCATTCGGTGGGATCGAAGACAATGAAGACGATGACGAATTCTACGAGGATCCAATGCGGAGAATTCAACAACATCTGTTTATGGATTTCGGCACCACGCCGGCATCATTGTTCTAATCAATCCCATCATAAATTAAAACTCTACCAGTACCGAGTCCCCAAGAAGCGAACCTTTCATGGGTAGTTTTTGCACAGCATATCGCCCATACATATGGAATAAAGGCACCGCGGTCTCAAGGCGGCAGAGCTATTGCCTTAAGCAAAGAAGAAAATGTTTCACTCAGACCGAACAATGCAATATCTCAAGTTCTCACTAGCATAAGAAAACTGTCAAAACCCTACACTACGCCAATGATTTCTCCCACAACGCTCTTGAAAGTCTTGTTTGGATCGAATTTAGCGCGCACCGCGGCGAATCGCGCTAGACTCTAAAAATAATTATCAGGTCCGTGACAAAAACGAGTATTTACATGGATCCTTGCATCACCGTCAAGATTCTTGAGTGCCTGCGTAAACACAGACCGCGTGTTCTTGGTCCAATGTGGCCGGACGGGGAACTGAAACGGCGGAGACTCAAAGTTATCCGAGACAGAGGGCGGGGGACTTACCTCGGCGATGACAGTCTTTGCCAACAGGTCGTACCTGAGAGACCATAAGAAAATATCAGAGAGCGAGAATGGCAGGAGGTTACCAAGCTTCATTGTATCGATGGTGGTCGCCGAGGGTGGGCACAAACGATGGAAAGTCGAACATCATTGCCCCCTGGGGACACTATCATTGACATCCATCCATATCATCTTGCATGGCACCCTGACTTGCCTTGGACCAGTCCGCTGTGATATTTCCAACTCGCTCCGTGGTCTGACCGAGGAAACTATCAAAAGGCTTCCCAAACTATGGATAGGCCCGTGAGCAAGTAAATAGTCAGCGACAGGGATGGAGACCTTGATGTTGATTCCGCTTGTTGAGGGGTTAGGCTAACGCTCTGTGGGAGTTGCGCAGTGGAGCTTCACGTACCTGCGGTACGTCGCTGTCACCGGCATGCCTTCTGCCGCGGCCTGGTCGAACAGCTGCCGCACCCGCTTGAGGAACTGATTGGCCAGCGGAATGGGGACAGCCAGCTCAAGAGTCTTCCCATGAAGATTGTAGTCCCATTCAGGCAGCTCATTTGGATACAAGCCCCCAATGAGAACGTCGTACGCACTTCCGTACACGGGCCATGAGAGCAAAGGGAGGTTCAGGCTCTGTTCTAAGCGCATCATGTGGTAGGCTCAGTGCAGACGACTGGCACCGGATGAAAGCCAACTGACCGCGGAAATTCGGCGCTGTCCAGATGGCGTAGAAAATGTCTTCAGTTATGAAGTTAGGTTCGCTGTGGTTCTGTCCGGAATTCAAGAGCGCTAATGCAGTTTTGCCTTCGAGTGAAGTCATTGAAAATGTGGACTTTTTTAAGGACTCAGTTCGACGCTCATTCAGTAAGATTGGGCACTGAACTTGAAACGCATCGCCAACCTGACTGTTGGGAACAACACCGTACGTCCTGAGATGGAATTTTCTCAAACCTGAAATCAGCGTCAGATCATAAATGCCAGCCGGTCACGAAATACAACCCTGACCTGGCCACCACTTGATTAAAAAATTATGAGCAATCGGTGACATGGAGAGTTGGTTACTTGCCCAATAATTAGCCGTAACAAATGGTGAAATTTGGGTGTACATGTCGCCTGCTAATACCTCCTCTTCATCCAGGGTGGTCTGATTCGCATAAACCTTGTAATCGACAAAAACGGCAATCTGGACGCGAGCGATGATACCGAGGAGGCCCAGGGATGTGGTGGCGGCAAGCCAAGTATCATTGCTCTGATCTTTCTCCAAGTGCACGAGCTCGCCTACGGTATGTTCAAGAGAATAGGGGTGCACACAAGTTCTCGACATACCTTTACCGTTGATGATGTCCATGGCTACGGCGGCTGCGGAGACTTGAGAATCCTCTCTGAGTGACGAGCGATGAGCACCCATAGCTACGGCGCCCGCTGAGAGAGAGGTCGGTTTAGCCATCGTTTAGGGCTAGCCATCTCACCAATGGTAATATTCCAATTCACTGCGACGAAGTTATCAGAGACGAGGCCAAAAAATCAGACGAAAAGCAACCGAGAGTATATCCCAGGGCTGCGCCTCTGTCCTTTAACCATTGCGCCCTGAAAGTAGGTCGATGAGTAGGACAGATACTAACCACCAGACGCTCACACTTGAGGAAAGGTCGCCCCGGCCTCGACGACAACCGTACCAACACCATCATTTAATTCCAGATCGTGGATTGCGTTGACGGCGTCTGTCTTGATAATGATGGTATTAGGGTGATCAGAGCACATGGTATCGTCTGGATTCAAAGTCAGCCACCCAGAACCAACAGGCTGGGCAGAGCCCTACACCACATGTGGGCATTCTAAATGAACCAGGTCAATCCTGTGGATAATTACGGAGTGGGCCGACGTACCCCGCTGGCTCTCACAGGGATCCCCAGACTGCTTGCGTTCTTGACAATATTGACCATTTCTTGCACCGTGGATGGCCGATAAACCTGAGACACTGCGTTGCATGCAGGGAATCCCGGGCCGTCAAATGTATTGTACGGAATTGAAAGGCCTGCATCTAAGGGGATTTCTATCGAGAGACAAACAGGGAGGAAACATGAAACGCACGATTATCAGTGTGGGCAGCGGTGCTTATAAGAGTTACAAACGGATCTTCCATCCTGGATTGCGAACTTACGATGGGCGATGAGCGGACCATGGAGCTTGGAGGATAGAAAACGCAGGAAAGGAACGGAAAATCCACATCGTATGTGAGGAGGAGGACAGAGTTCAAGATGTGGTTCACCTTATATTTGAAGAACGGGTGGGTCCTGTAGAATGGAGAGCCACGGGCATCAGAAAATGTCGACACAGCGGAGTAAGGTCGCCGAGACCGGAATCACCTCGCTAGAATGCAGGACAAACGGCCGCTGTTCCGACTGAGTCAGTATGCAGTTAAGCTCAGTCATGCCGCGGGGAATGGCTTCCTCCGGAGCTGAATCTGTCCGGCGAAGATTGGATAATCAGCTATGTATAATCTAGTCCACACATTGAGCTATTTATGATCACGACCGCCTGTCCGGGTGTTTTTACTGATCTGAGCCATGCATACCACTGAAATATCTCCTCCACTCGATTGCCCTAAAAAAAAATCAGATTATCTGAGTTGAGTGTCATCGACAGAGCCGCAACGCACCCAAGACTCATCGGCGCATTCGCCCACATCGCTAGTGCGTCGTTGTCGATCATGCTCATGATGTCCTCCGCGCTCGTGCCCGCGGTGCCCAACGGATCGAACGGCACGGACGTTGAGGATGACGCCCCATAATTGGGGGTCTCCGCCCATGCGGGTTGCAGCGGAACCTGCGACCCCATAGCATAGGCTTGGAAGGGGTCGGGCGGGTAGACCGGGGCCCGCCCGAGGTCGGCGGTGTACATCGGCAGCGCGGGCGCGGAGCCCACCCACGAGAACGGGGCCCCGCCAGCGCCGGCGCCCGCCATCGGGTCAATTGACATCCACGGCGCGAACACGGGCTCCTCCACCGATGTATACCGCCCACCGTCGTCCGCCTCACTCGCGCGGCGCTTGTTCTTATTTGTATTCGGATTGGGGACGCGTTCGCGGGCGGGCGGTGGGTGCGGCGGCAGCGGCACGGAACCGACACTCGCGAGCTCGTTGAGGATGTCCCAGGAGAGGCCAGCCATCTGCCACCTACTCGTAGCACGTTCAATGCCAGAGCCAGAGAAGGGAGTGAGGGAGCTCGCACCGTTCTTCGCAGACGCGGATCGCCTCCATGCACTTGTGCACCTCCGTGATCGTCGTGTTCATGTGCGGCGCGAGCCCCGTGCGCTTGGTGCTCCATACGTTCAGCAGGAGCACCACGCCCGCCGTCGTCAGTGACGGCTGTATCACGATGAGCACGGGGCTAGTCGGAGCGTAGCGACAGGAGACGCACGAGGAGGATGATGGCAGGGGTGCCGTCCATGCGGCGACACGAGACGTCCGCGACGTGGCTACACGAGCGCGCCGCGTTGGTGCAGATCGCGAGCGATGGGAGGGCCTGCTCGACGAAATCAAACATTGATTCAGCAGGAGCGGGGGACGAATGAACTTTGGGGGCAGAAACGCACCGTCGGCGCTGCCTGCCGCAACATCGGGATGAACGGCCGATGTGTCGTCATCTGCACATGGTAGTACCCACAATACAGCGCGACAGACTGTCTGAAGAACGTCAAGTCTTCCCGGTGGGGGTCCCAGCGCACTGCCGTCCGAGTGAATATTAAACATCGCCGCTGAGAAAGGAGGTGGGGACGCACAGTGCTCCGGAATAGAGTCAATCCATTTGTTGAGCGCGGAATCGAACTCGACAACGAGGTGTTCCTCCCAGTGGGTGTCCCGCACCGCCAGTAGGTCCTTGGCCTTGTTGAGCGAGTACTGTCATTCGACTGAATTTAGTTTAATTCCGTGGATTTCCAGGTCAATCTACGCACGAGGATGCGCAGGCTGAACGCGAGGATGTTGTTCAGGCGGAGGAAGGAATTGAAGAACGCGACGCGCGAGGGGGTTCCCGGTGGCTGCCGGAACGCCTGCGCAGGGTCCTCGTGCTCCCAGTACTCGTCGTCGCATTCCGTGGGCAGGTCGATGTCAAAGCTAGATTCCTTGGCGTCAACGAAACGGACTAGCGAAAACGAATGCACTCACTCGTCGTATTGGATCGCACATGGACGCCCCACAGATGTGCTGACGAGCCGGTCGTAGCACACCAGCACCCAGAACGCGCGCTTCCACAGTTCTGACACGACGGTTTGCGCGCCCTGCTGACGGCGATGTGCACCGGCCTCCTGCGCCAAGCGGATCCCAACCCCAATCAACACCCAGTTCGCCTGCGGGGCGGATCCTTCAAGAAACTGGATTGCAAGCTGCACAGAACGATCAGCATAGGCCAGGCAACCGAGTGAACGACGCGGCTTACACAGTAGCGCTGAAGGTCGTACAGCGTCGGCGAGACGAACATGTGGTCGAGCGACGTGGAGACCTGGGAGTAGTACGGCCAGCCGCAGGTCAGCGGGGCGGAGGCGTCAAAGACGCGCGGGTCGGTGGAGAAGCGCGAAGCTACGGCACACACGAGCAGCACGTTGGCGCCGAACGTGTCGTCCCGCAGATGCAGTTTCTCGGCGACGGCGCGCTCGAAGGTGGGGCGGTGGAGGAGGGGGATGTAGATATTATTGTGCTCGAAGTAAAGCCCCACCAGGGCAGAGAGGACGTCCGGGGCGGGGAATGTGTACCGCGGTCGCATCTCCGGCGTCTGCATCCACTATTTGTACAATCTCAGTACAAGGTCAATATCAGCAGAGTAAATATAGTACTGGTGTAGACGTCCAATACTCCATGCGCCGCAAGCCCCATGGGGCCGAGAACTGGGAGTCGGGGCCTGAGGCGGAGGCCTTGAGATCGGCGGCTGCCTTGATGAGCATCGCGCCGCTCGACTTGCCCAGGAACCGCTCGCTGGTGTGCCCGACCGAGAGGTCCTGCATGTCGCTGACGAGTGCTAAATGCGCGAGATCCTCCTCTTGCGGTGAAATCTCCGCTTCGTTCAACGCCCGGA
This sequence comes from Mycena vulgaris, assembly GCA_029204335.1. NCBI lineage: Eukaryota > Fungi > Basidiomycota > Agaricomycetes > Agaricales > Mycenaceae > Mycena > Mycena vulgaris. Next base: position 62,970 of record JARGYA010000068.1, read on the forward strand.
GGCTCATTGCAGCGAGCTCGACACCTGGGCCCAGCGCAGGTGCTCTCGATTTGGCGTGTTGCACAATGGGAGAGTCTTTGCACCATTCACTGCTCCCTGATGTTCCTGGCGAGCGCCCTGTCTCGGTGGAGAGCTGATTGGGTGATTCGTGAGCCTCCGAGACTCACAAAACGGAGCAATGACGAGCCTTGCGCAGGAGATTTTCTGTGAGCGCCAGGCGCGCTTCCAGAACATCAGTGTAACTGAAAACACTTACAGTAATGATCATTTAGACGAATAACTACTGACCTTTTGCGTTTCTGCAGATCGTTAGATGGGCGGGACGAAGCAGTGATACGCCTACCGTAGTCGTCACCGCCCCGGAATATATGCACTCCATCCCATTCTCGATGCAATACGTACATTTTCTTCCGGACATTCGCAAGCCGTCACCTATAGCACAAAAAGCTCAGCCCCCGCATTCCAAAGAGCTCGTGGAGACACATACATGCTCCTGTGGCCATTGAGACGATTATCACAAGGTTCAAACTTCGAGCAAGGCAGGCACGTACGTCGCTTCTGCCGACATAAATCACATGCACGTTGTATGCGCCGCTTCTTCGCCGGCACAGTAGCACTTTCGGGACTGTCCCTTTCCTCAGACGACATGGAGGAAGGAAAGATGGGCAGAGCACAGCATTTTAGGCAGCAGTGGTGGTGCTGCATCAAATCTGATGGGGTTGCCGATGGCGCTTAATTCAATTAGGCGCGCCTTGCACGCAAACAAAGGATGCATATGTCTTCACGACATGAGCAACAAAATAATGCTAAAAGACTTGGGGTTGTTCTAAATCTAATGCTAAGAATTCTCTGAGATTTTCTGTGGCATGGGGAGGGCCTCGCGATTTATTTGGATTGAGGCTGAGATCGACGACTGTCACCCAGTCGAAATCGACTAAAGAGCGTCCCGCTTTCGACGCTCATTTACGATATCAGAAGTACCAGCGGGTAGGTGATTTCATATGGGGGAGCACTGACATTGGAACGGCAGCTCAGCATGCATCGGACAAAGAATGATCGGCTTCCCGGAGCGAGTTCTCAGGGTTGAAAGGGGGTTTTCATTTGGTTTGGACCACCCACTTGTATCCAGATGCATATATTCTACATTTAAATCCCGTCGAAAATATGTACCGAGGATAACGTCACGGGCACCCGATAGCTTACATAACCTGAACATGATACATCGATGCTTGGTAAGGTAGGTAGGTAGGTAGGTATTATTACACGGCACGGTCCGAATAACGAACGCCGGTTTCCAGGGGTTATCCCAGTGTACAAAGCAGGCTAAATTACACCTTCGCCCCTGGGCCCTCAGACGCCTTCCAAGCGGAGCTCACAGATACCATAGGTAGCCTCAACTGGCACCCATGCTCCGCGGTAGAACCCAGTCGACGGCTGAAAGCGATTAGTAACGCACCACATCACCGCAATAATTCCTCTTCACCCAAGATCATCTTCTCTTGCGCGTGGCCGATAAATTGGAACAGTGTAGAACACCTCAAGGACATCATGCACAAATTTAGCTACAAGTACTATTGTGCTGCGCTGGTAGATAATAGCCTTCAGGAATGAAGTGCTATCTAGATCTCCCATTTGTTGCTGTAATGCCGGAACCGTTCGCAGAAGTTTTTCCAGGAATATATTGCGCAGATTCACGACTGCAGCCGACGCACTGCATTCAAGTAGGGCATGTACTGGAGTTTCAACGATGTTCAGACAAAAACGACACAGTCGCGCTTCACGGGGTACTGGAGGATGTGCATGATCAACATGGCGGAGCTTTTCCACGGCAAGCAGGTGTGTGGAGAGCATAACAGAGGTTAGAGCTTCTCTATGTCTCTGAGTCTTCACCATCGATAGGTAATGCCGTAGGTAAAGTGTAATGGCCGCAGGAGGTTTATCTTTCTGTGGTTCACGACGTCCATGCAACAAGTAAAGTTTGTCGGAGGAGTCAACTTGACGCTGTAGCCATTCCAATGCCAAATTTTCCACAGATTTTGCATACGCCATTATGGTCTCGGGCGTGGCGTTTTCAATCTCTGGGGATTCGCATTCAATGGAAGCTTGGATGCTGCGGTGCACAAATCTTCGAACCAAGACTTCTTTCCGCGGCGGGCCAGCTCAATCGAGCTGTTGAGACAAGCGCGCGCAGGCTGTGGTAATGGCAGGCCGAGAAGATATTGAAGATACACCAGCAAGACCAGGTAGCGTCGGACTCTCAGAGGCATGATTCCGTCGGTGAATAACGGTGCGAGCATAGATTGGGAATGAACATTCAAGATTTGGCGGAGGAAAGTGACTTGAATATCACATAGCTCCTTCACATGAACATCTTCGCTATCGGGTGAAACCTCACATCCATGGATGAGATGGCAGTCAACGCGAGCCATGTAAAATTGCTTGTATTCCTTCGGTGTCAGTCGTCCAGCGGAGTCTTCAAGTCCCATGATTCGATACGCGCAATACCGAGCTGTGCTTGCTTTTTCCTTGTAATGTGATTCAAACATGTTACGCGTGTCCGTTCGGATGTGAACGCCAACGTGTTCAGTTATGGAAAGAACATTGCTGCCTAGGTGAAATTCGGGGAGCGGCCTAGGTACGGGCCCGAAGATTAGAATCACCGTCTTGATTAAGTTGATGGTGATAAAATTCTTGGAGCACCACACGCATAGGTCATTCAACTTGCGCTGCAAACCAGCGGCCGAGAGCGAGATGAGAAGCACGTCATCTGCCTGGGCCATGATGGCAATTCTAACCTCCGATAGGATAGCGTCGTCCGGGTCTGGTAACATGAACAGGTCAGCCATGAACAAGTTCCAGAAGACTGGAGATGCGGGGTCGCCGGTGAGTAAGCCTATAAATGTCTTGAATTCAGCTGATTGCAAGTCTCCATGCCGGACATAGTATTCCATTCGGCGGTATAGCATGTGCAGCCAGTCGAAAATTGCGCCGCCCATACCCATTCGAAGCAGCTTAAGCCATAAAGTGGGGTGGTCAGTTGAGGGGAAAGCGTTAGTCGCATCCACGGTGGCGACGTAAACAGTGAACCCATTTGGACGTGCCCATTCTTTTACACAACGCAAAATGAAAGGATTGTTATTTTTTCGATATCCTTCTCTGAAGCCGTTTTGATAGTCCGGGATGTGTCCGTGCGCTTTGGCCCAATCCGTGATTCGCTTGTGGATGAGGACCGTCAAAACCTTGAGAATACAGCTTTCAAGTGCGATAATCATGTAACTGTCGGGGATTGACGCGAGTTTCCCTTTCTTGAGGAGCCCAATTATGACTGTTCTGAACCATATTGTGGGTCCATCCTTTTTTCGGACGCATTTGTTGCAGAGCAGAACAAGAACATCATTTGGGATGTCCATTATTTCGGCATATAGAACAGCGTCTCTCCTGATGCACTGTCAAGAGAGTGCTTCCGGATGTGGTTCTTAAGCCATGTTTCGTCGTCTTCTGTCCATTCCGAGGAGAAGAATCCCTCTGGTGACGAGTCCTGCGTCGAATCGGGGATCATACTGGCAAGTAGGTTGTTCATTCTATGTTGCGCAGGGTCAAACGATTCGGGCATCGTGGTGGGGGGTTCAATCGCGCCTCGAAGGTATTCTTCAGATCGTGCGCAGAGACAGAGACGGGGACAGGGGCGGGGTCCGATAAGCGTTTCACTTCTTTCCAGAATGCTCCAGCGGAGGTTGCATCCATTAAATTTGCACGATTACGCTCCTTGATGTCATGTAAGCGATCTCTCCCTCGGTGTGCAGCCGGATATGGAGCTCGTGTGCGCACTGTATTTTCGTCGTCCGGATTGGAGGCGTCGGTTGGCAGGTCCGTAGTCACTTTCTCCATGGCAAGTGGGGCATTGGACTCAGAATTTTCCAGACGTGGTGGGAGTTCGAGGCCAGGCGGGGTTGGAGCCCGGGGATAATTACATCCGATATCGGCGAGTTTTTTTGCGAGTTCCAAGTGGCCGTTTGTTACCGCCTTCTTGAGATGAGTGAAACGGATAGGTGCCGATCTAGCATTAATCCATTGAAAGATAAGTCTAAGAATATCACCATTCGGGCATCTCCATCCGCAGGTTTCATTTTTTGCAGCGTAGTACACGACAGATCTTATTGCATATTCTGATCTTGTAGAGATTTCCAGGTTCTTCTGAGCGGGGACACTTTAAGTGCCCAAAGCAGACCAACAAGGTCGGCGCGTGCATTGGATTGATTACCCCAAACCCGGAGAGAGCAGTTTTTTGGCGAGTTGACCCCGGAGAATATACCCGCGCCCGCAGCTACAGTATGTTTTCTTGTATTTTTACATGCTCCGTGAATAACAATCTTCACAGGTGGAGTATCGGTATGAACTGGGCCCTATAGTCGAATTCTTTTGCTCGTTTCATCTTTGCCCGCGTTGAGTGTTTGAATGAGAAGTCTATCCAGTTCAGTCTCATCGGGTAGGCTGATCTCTTCTCGTTTGTGCTTCCTGAGTCGTTTAAATGCGGTGGACGAGAGCGTGTTGGAGTCCACCTCGAGGTGGAGTACGAGCGCGGCGTGATCATAACCAGGGATACGTGGTTCGACCGCAAAAGATTTTACGCTTGAAAATAAGGAGCGGGAGCAAATAGCGTAATCGATAACGGTCTTTCTGGAGCCTTGAAAGGAGGTGTATTCACCACTGCTCGGGCCAAAGCATTCCGCACCGCTGATAAAGACTAAATCGTAGTCGTTGCACAGTCTGAATAAGAATCGGCCGCGGGACGAAGGAGGTTTGTCATCGTTGGATACACGAGGAGGATCATGCACTGAAGGCGTGTTCGAGTTTGTTCTTGCGTTCAAGTCACCCATGACGAGAATACGGAAGCCTCCAGCATATGCGATGGCAAAGGAAGAGGCCAGGGCCGGACAAGGGTCGCGGTCAAGATCACCAGCCCAGTTAGTGGTTTCCGGGAGGAGATAGACATTGTACGCAATTATGTCTCCTACTTGAAGAGCCGTGAAATCGGGGCCAGAGAGATCTTCTCGGAGTTTGGACGGAACCCGAGCAGAGTTAGAAATCGTTGCAACACCGCCCCAGGATTTGGAGAAGTCGGATTTGGGTCGACGCGTACGTGACACGATGGAATAGCCATGAGGTAGTCTGATGCTGTCGTCCTGCTGTGGGCGCAAATGAGTCTCTTGGTGAAAATTGAAGTCGTACTTTTCAAGTTCTTTGTGTGTTTCCGGGCAGCTCATCAATAGAATGTAAGAACCGTCTATATTCCAGCTTCTAAAACTGATTAGAGAAGTGGGTGGAATAGATTGTGTAGTAGAAGTAGAAAGGTGTGTTGCAGAAGAGGAAAGGGTATTAGGCTCTGAGGCCGGGGGTGGATTAGGGAGCGTAGAAGGATTAGGTAATTGGGAATGCGACGACGAGGGCGCAAGAGTAGAAGGGGTGGGTGTAATATATACATTAGGGTTGAAATGGATTAGAGGGGGGTAATTTTGAGAGAAGGGGCAGGGTAAGTGTGCGGGAGAATTGTAAGAAGTATATGTACGTGAAAAGGACTTAACATGAGCTGCCCCTACGCATTTGGGGACGCGACGACATTTTCATAAGGTGAGACGCGTGCGGCATTGAATGCGCCGACGAACCAGTTGGCGATCTCGGCAAACTCGAAGCACGCGATGATGGTGTTCGGGTCGGGGCCACGGCGTGCCCGATAGTTGCGCATGACAGCGCGCGCGGCCGGGAGAATTGCCTTAATGACGGTGGCGGATTCTCCGGTGATGTTGCGACCCCAGACAATTGGACCGAGACGGGCCTCCTTGGCTGGGTTGTACGCAGGGAGCGGCGGTGGAGCCCCAGCCCCAGCAACGGGGGCGGGGGCGTGGACAGCGGCAGCGACAGCGGCGGGGGGGGGCTGGAGCAGCAGCGACAATGGTGGGGGGTTGGGCAGCAGCGACGATAAAGGCGGGGGGCGGGGCGACGTTGACTGCGACAGGGAGTGCGGCCGAGGTAGCAGGGGGAGCGGGAGCGGGAGCAGGGGGTACCGGAGCAGCTACGGCTGGTGTCGCGAATCCCGGAACGGGGGCAACGAAGGGGGGAGGGGCAGCAACGAGGACCGGGGCAGGCGGACTAAAAACGGCGACGGGGGCGGGGGGCGGTGGCAGGAGCGGCGGATGCAATGAAGGGTGTCATTCCCGGTCCGGCCACATCCTCGACGCGAGAGCGGACATTGCGCCCATCCTCGGACGCGTCAGGGGAGCGACCGCGCTTGGAGACGAGTTGCTGGAGGAGAGACTCCATGTTGTCCATGTGGCTGTCGAAGGAGCTCGCCGCAGACGAGGGAGCAGCGGCGGGGAAGTGGACTGTAGCTGGAGCCGCAGAGAATGGAGCAGTGGCGAGTCCATTGACGCGGGCGATGAGGGTTCTCAACGCCTCGTCGATGGTATTGACGGTGGCGGAGGTGCGACTGAGTGTGAGCTCAAGCTGCTCGAGGCGGTCATTGACAGTGCAGATATCTCGAGTATTTGCAGCAACGCCGGCCTGTAGGTTGGTGCTCGTGGGCCGGGCACCTTTGAGCTGGGCACTCAGTTCTGCATTGATGTCAGTGGTGGGATCGTCACAAAGGGGATATGATTGCGTACGTTCGAGCACCAGTGTGGTCTCGGCACGGTGCTGCTGTAGATCAGCGCTCACACGAGCCGTTTGCTGCGTGAGGGAGTGAAGCTCGCGCTGCGTCTGGCGGGCCTCGACCTTGCCGTCAAAGCGCTTGTCCTTGGGCGGGATATCGCTGGGGCCAACACGGTCCATGGAGTCCTTGATTGCGCCGGTGGGAGCAGGCGCGGCGGGGGCGGCGGGGTCGAGGGTGGCCGGTGTAGACACAGCGGTGGTATTTGGAGCCGCACCAGATCCAGTGGGCACCGCGGAGGGCGCGTTGTCGAAGAACGCGCCGAGGTCGATATTGAGCGTGTCACCTTCGGAGAAACTAGGGGCGCGGGAGACCCACTGTGAGATCGGGACCGTAGTCGCGACACTGGCGACAGACTCAGTGCGGGTGAGAGCACCTTGCGGCGCAGCGGAGGGGTCGAGAGAAGAAGGAGCCGCATTGGGAATGAGAGAGAAGGAGTGGCGCCATCAGGGGTGGCTAAGAATCATCATTATTCAGCTCACTTGATCCATCAGGCCTCAGGACTGGCGGTTATGCAAAATTGCGGGCAACACGATGAGTGTTTGGCCACGCTTGGTGCTTGAAGGCGAACGCGACTGTCACGTGCTCTCGCTTGTCATCACCATCTTTTCTCTTGAGTCTTACCATCCACATTCACGGCAAAAACCTAGTTACTAAAGAAGGCTGACGGTTCCGTATGGACTCACCCTTTCTCATTCGGATCCCTCTTGTTCTTCTTTTTCTCCTGCGTCTAGTCTTCTCCGGCAAATCCTGCCTCACGTCGCTTGAATGGTTTCAAGGAGATCATACTGTCTGTATCACCCGTACTTCTGTATTTATGCTGGCCCTTATCCATCAAGTACCTCGATCTTTGTGTCCCCCTCAACGCTGTATATGATGACTCGATGCCCATCCTGCTCGCGATTGTCGCCCGCCCACCGGGATCTGCGCTGCTCCCGTCTCCATCCACTATCTCCGCCCAGGATCCATATAGCTCTTTACAGGAACCCTCACGTCTGCGTCGCTTGATTCTCCTCCGCCTTCGCTTCACACGATCTCCTCTCCATCTTCGGGACCGGCTCCTTACTCTTGGCCAGTTCTCGCTTCGGAATGGCCTTGACCGCCGGTGCAGCACAAATTGGGCAGGCTCTCCACCGTCGCGTTGATTGAGTGGCACACTAGGCTCTAGTGAACTCATCGCAGTCCCAACCGTCCTCAGACAGCCACGGATCCACTCTCCAGCAGCGGCACTATCCTGAGATTGGCTCCATTTCTTTGGACAGCGCACACCGGGTTAGAAAATCTGTCTTGGTTTCGCCAGGCCTTTGCAATGCGTCTGGACCTCTACCCGAGCACCGCGAATGGCTGCTGCGACTCATTACCGCTGCTCCGAGCTGAACACCCTAGCAACAGAAACGCCGGCATCCACCTCTGTAATTCTCTTCTGCAATGCGTAATTAACCTAAGATTCATTCCTAAACAGCGCCGGGTGTCACCCAACGAAGGCAATACACCAACTTTGACTGGCTGCCGCCGGCAGTCTCACTCTGATAGTTGCTCCGGGATTTGCACCCCCGTCTTTAAAATTCCGTTAATCTCGCATTTGGGTTCATGAGAACCCTTTGGACGCGCTGACCGGAAGCTCCAAGGTGGATTCTGCGAGGAGGGTACCGGAGTGAGCAGCTACGGTGCAGCTTGCGATCGACAGGGCGAGGAGCAAAGCTCGCGTCAGGCGCGGGCGAGCTTGATTTTGATCGCCGTCTCGTTCGCAGGACGCTCTAACTTGTCGTTCGCATATGTATCGGCGACATCGGAATTCCTGCTAGTTTCATGTGGAATCTCCGGAGCGCCTTGTCTCCGCCAACTTCGTGCGCGGCCTGCTTCGGCTAGGGTGCGCCACACGTTTATCATTCGTGCCTAACATAATCAGATGCCGGCCATCTCCTGGTCGCTCTTCTGTACGCTTCTCCCTCGCATTCACATTTTATCTGATTATCCTAATAGACGAACTCGTGCATTTAGCAGAATTTGAGGCACCCTTCCATACACATCATTAGCGTTCGTGGGGTGCCTTCTAAACACACAGAATCCCGGTTGAAGGCCGAACGGATCTATATTGCAAACGCTGCGGTGGGTGCTTCGGTTGTAGCGTGATGTGTAGTGCCTGCGCCGGACGGAGCATTCACGTCTCAGATGCCTCCGTCGTCCTGGCTAAAAATCGGAGATCCTAAACTCCCGGCAGCGGCCTGCGCCCTCTGTGTGGGCGCGATGATTCATGATGCAGGCTTTTACGAAAAAGAAAGTGATGTATTTATTTCTCTGTCCACTGACTGCACGCTGAGTGATACTATCTATCTCCAAGTCAACGAAGGCGTATCTGTCTGTCCAGACTGGTGGATCGACGATGGACGTTGAAACGACAGAACTTGGAAAGAGCCAGAGACCGCGGGACCCCGCGGCAATCGATGAAGTAATCAATTCACCTTCTCGTAAGGCGTCGCTGACTACGCATTATTCTGAGCTAGAAGCTCACAGAACTCACTTTAGCTGAAGGGCTGTTGTTGATAACACCTCTGATTAATGATCGCTATTCCTACGGTCAGGCTGCATATTTCAGGCACGTCAGTTCCCCGCAGACACATTTGTTTTGTTTTTTGACACGAATATTGCTTCCATTCCCCAGTCCCAAAATGGAAGTCGTGTGTACGTCGCCTGGAGTGTACCGCCTCCGCCTGACAAGGTACGAGACAAACATGCCGGTGTCCGCGGGACATGCGTATCAGCGCCTCTTTACCTTTCGAATCGACAGTCCTCGGTTTGGACAGCAACATCCTCGAGGTTAGGGCGTCATTCTGGAACGAAATGTACGTGAATTACTACCTTTGATACGAAATATCTGGCCCGAAGTCCGCTTATTGGGCGAGTAGCCGGCCCTTCTTTGCGAGGGTTATTATCTTTTGAATATCCGGCCTTGGCGGTGCTCCGCGCTGTTGCGGGCGCGGGCGTTGTGGGTGTTCTCAAAAAGCATGACGTTTCGCGTTCCACCACGATGTCGAGCCAAAACTGAGCCCATTTGCGCTTTGACTTTTTCATTCCCCTTCGGAGTGTTCTCGCAGCTCAGGCTTCATCGTATAAAGAGACGCTCCCTTGCCCGCCGTCAGGTTGTCCCTCGCCTTCCCTCCTACTTCGCATCAAGGCATCATCATTGACAGACAGTCTGTCGCATCCACAGATCATCCCAATGGCGGAATTCGAAAAGGCCGACGACGAGATGTCGTGGCAGCATTGCGGGACAGAGGACTTCCGACATTCGCTGGACGGAAAAGCGACGACCACCCAGAGCCACCTAGCCAGTTCCACGTACCACTTGAATCGCACCCCGCAGTTCCCGGAGGGCTGCACCAGGGGATACCTCGCGATATTCGGGGCGTTCATGGCGCTGTTTTGCACTTTCGGGCAGATGAATGCGTTCGGCACGTTTCAGGCGTGGTACGCGGAGCACCAGCTGAGTCACTTCGAACCGTCGACGATCGCGTGGATTGGATCCCTGCAGCTTTGGGTCTTCTTCTTCTCAGTACGTCGTGAACGCGCTGGATAATTGCCGCTGTTCTAAATCCCGTAGGGTGGAATCATCGGGCGCATCTTTGACGCATATGGCCCGCGATGGATCATGGTCGCTGGGACGATTATCTACGTCTTCAGTATCATGATGACCAGCATCTCGACGGAATACTATCAATACCTTCTTGCTCATGGAGTTTTGTTCGGGCTGGGCGTTGGCATGCTGTGCGTTGTCTTTGAAATTCTTGAGCTGGTTCTGAGATCGAAATAGATTTTATCCGTCGCTTTCCAGCGTGTCTACTTATTTTTGTAAATACCGAGCGACCGCGCTGGGCGTCGTAGCCTCCGGGTCGAGCTTCGGTGAGTCTCCATGCCCTCGCGCTTGATCACGCCTTATCTGGGATGCAGGCGGCGTAATGTACCCCATACTGCTCCAGCGACTCTTCCAAAGCGTCGGATTCGGGTGGGGTGTGCGGATTTCGGGGCTGATCAGCGGCGTCGTTTGCTGTATTGCGATCGCGACGGTCACCAGATACGCCCCACCAAAACAACGAGGTGCTACTTGCAAACTTTCGGAGACGTTCAGGGATTCCCGCTTTGTGCTCCTAGCCGCTGGCAGTAGTCTCGTCGCTCTCGGTGCGTCATACCAACCTTATCCACGCCCCTGCTCGACTGACGACTCCATTAATTAAGGGCTGTTCATCCCATTCTTCTTCATTGTCGACTACGCGCACAACCTCGCGATTCCCGCGCACATGTCATTCATCGTCCTCGCAGTTATGAACGCCGGAGGTGTGATAGGGCGCATTGCTCCGGCGTACCTTTCCGACAGAGTCGGCCGCTTCAACCTCTTAGCTCCCGCAGCCTTCCTCTCCGGGCTCCTCTGCGTCCTCTTTTGGCTCTTCTCAAAATCGCTGGTACCGCTCATGCTCTTCGCGGCTGCATATGGCTTCTCCTCTGGCGCGTTCATCTCGGTCATCACGCCATGCGTAGCGCAAATATCGGATATACGGCAAATAGGCAGTCGGATTGGGATCTTGTACAGCGTCATATCGTTCCCGTGAGTGCTTCGTGTCCCAATCTCTTCTCAGAGAATCTAAGATATTCTCTCAGTGCCCTCGTTGGTGGACCTGCGGCTGGTGCGCTTCTCGAAGCCGGCAAGGGCCAGTACACAGGCATGATTCTATTCGCTGGCTTGACGGTCATCGCTGGCTCCTTCCTCATCCTCGCCGCGAAGCTCAGGATTGATTCTCGACTGTTCGCGCGCGTCTGATCCGTGCTTCTATCGGGCATGGCGGGCGGACCAAATCCCTATGCATATGGTCATGCTTGTCGGCCGCTGCACACGAGTGCGCGGCGTGTCGGTCGTTCAGGAACTTCAACTGTATTTTTATTACAACGACATTCTACGATTACGGATAACGAGTTTGTTCACGATTGCCGGTGGCGGGATAGCCTTCATCGGTGAGGCGCGTGATGAGGTAAGAGACCTTGGATCACGGAAATTAAGCAAGCAAAGGTTGCGACGACCAGGACACTGGGCTCTCGCAGGGAAGCGAGAGCTGTTGCCGTTAGCAGCTATACTCGGCCGATGGTGGCAGCTGAAGAGTCAATTCGGAAGCCATTGAGCCACCTGAACTAATGGAGGCTGCCGTCCAAAGAATCCAAGTAGTTTAAGGCTAGATAACGGATACATAGTCCTGTCTCTGCGTTAAATCCTAAAGTACAGAGGTAACTTGGGACGATGCCAGACTGTATATGCCCAAGCCGTAAGCCATCGCGTATAACAGAACCCTGATGGAATTTCCTGTGTGGAAGCTCCGCATCAACTTATCCCATCGTACTTTCGAGACCGTTAGCTAGAATCAGCGGACAACTGAGCAGCATTTACCTTTGGATTCCACTTCTGTGCCAGAGTACTTTACATCGCCCAGGGCTTTGTAAATCGGGACCATCCAAATGATCGTGTGGGGCACAGCGATGAGCAACGAGCCCGCAGCGACGAGAAGCGCGCGACTCTGCTCCCCTGAGATATCGGCAGGCCGGTTGTAATACGCGGTGATGAATGCAGCGGCTCCACCCAAAGCGGTCAGCACGAAGGCTGGCCGACCACGGCCATGGAACATATGACCGTACAGCGGAGCACGCGCAGTGCGTGGAATCTGCAAGCCCTAGTTCAGCTCAACCCCGTTTTGAGTGGACTGCGGCGTACATTACTGCTCTCCAGAATGGGAATCGCGTTGAACGGGCTGATGCCCATGGTACTTCCGAGGAAGAACCCGGCAGCACTGAGGCCAATAACCTGGGATGACGCGAATGTAGTGAAGAGGGCTGGCATTGCGAGTAGGGCGAAGAATTGGTGTTATGATGGCTTCATTCCGCGGGGTCTTTTAAATGCGTCATTCGGAAGAATGCGGAGCACTTTGTGCTGAACAATACAGAGCGAACCGTAATGCCTTCCTGACTGCCGGCGTAGCGTGTCAGCCTCGCAACACGTCAGCCCTCGGCCTCGGCCTCGGCTCGGACGATTGCGGAATGGTTGTGCTGAGAAATACGGAAAACCCCGGGAATTTCCGATGTTTCAGGTATGATGGGATGTTTGAATGCGGAAGTCCACCGTGCAGCTCGGAGTGTATTGGGACAGACTCGCGAACTCAGTTGAACTACCGTGACAGCGGTCTGAACTTAAGATTCAAATGTGGGAGAGTCAAGGAAAACGTGACCGCGTTGCTTGTTGGTGGTGCCGCTTGATGACCACTGTTTTCTGCGCCTTTGTCGAGTCTTGCCTCTCACCATCACCCAAAGATAATCGTTCGCGCTTGCCTACGCTCTCCTTTGTGTATCTCAACATCTTGCCCAACTCCTCACCCATGGATGTCGACAGATCTACTCCGATCCCACCGTCCGGCGAGGCAGGGCTGACACGCGCACCGGGCCTTGTACAACCTCAAGAGTGGCAACTCGACTCGTGGCGGAGGAGTGGAGAGACTACGTGCCGGGGACTAAGCCATATCTCCCTTTTGACATCTGGACGGAGGACGAGTGACAAGCTCTAAATTTGGATATTGTCGTGATTTCCTGGACATATGCTATTTGCTCGCTTAATTTCTATCCCAATTAGACGCCGTCGGCGCTTGTGAGGTAGTAATGGGCGTGTTGAACCGCTCAATCGGCGGCCTGTGGCATGTATTACCTCGATGTCCGACGCCAGCCTGCCACGTGTGCGCACTTGACCTCTACGTCCACCTCCCAGCAGACACCCTCACATCCTCAGCCGGCCACCCCACCCGCTGACATTCGAAAGCGCCCGTTTTAAATATGGAGCCCTCACACATGAGTTCCACCCCGATATCCCGCGCGAAATCCGCCGAAGCGCCCACCCGCGTTGAGGGGCTGTGGTTCGAGGACTGTGGGCTCGTTATCAGAGAAGAGAACACAGTGTTCCGAGTCTCACGCGACGTCCTCGCTGCTCAATCACCCGTCTTCCGGGACGTGCTGACTCTCCCCTCGCCCAAGGACGCAGATACGATGGACGGATGTCCTCTCGTGAAGCTGCCAGACAGTGTCAAGGACGTGAATTATTTCCTGCGGGCATTATTCGATTACGAGTGCGCTCCATCTTCAAACGCTGCCTTCACGCACCCATTCCTCAACCAGGTTTTTCAACTCGTATCCCGCTCGTACAACCTTCTCTATAATCTCGGGGATCCTCCGAATGAGCCACAAATACGAGGTGGAGGGGCTCAGAAACGCGCGTTGGCCCATTTTTCGTCCGGTTATGCGACAGTCCTCGCAAAGTCACCATTGGTGAAGGCGACTCAGTCGTGGGCTCATTGCGGCAACTATATCTCCATCATTGCGCTCGCCCGCCAGGTGTCCGCCGACTGGATTATCCCTATCGCTCTCTACCGCCTATGTGCGGAGTTGAAGGAGGAGGAGATCATTAGAGGGGTTGTGTACAAAGGCACTACCATCCGGCTCAGCGAAGGGGATCCAATCCTCGCCCTCCGCACCTCGTCCGCCCTTCGGGGCGACGCTACATCCCAAGTCCTCGCTTTTCTATGGTTGCCTGCGAAGATCGACGGATGCCTCCGGAGATATGGGAATCGCAAGACTTTGACCAGTATCTCACGTCAAAGGTCTGTGGAGGATGTTTAATGACAATGAAAGCCGAACATCGACGGGCTCGGAATGCCCTTGGGGACAGGCTTCCGAAACTTTGTGGACTGCCTCATTGGGAGGAGTTGGAGCGGGTCAAGAGACTGGCTCTCAACTGATATGAGTCTCAGCTTTCATCGGACGTCATGATCCACGGACACCCTTTATCACTTTATTCATTTTCCCTCATGCGCTAAATAGTACCTCGGCGCCGCGCCATCTAAAATTTCGAACCAATGTAACGTGTACAGCGATTAGAAAGCTCGGTGTATGTCCTTGAATTGACCGATGCTCCATCGCGAGTCGAGGATATCCATGTTGACTGATGTGGACTGATGCTTGACCAGTAATTTATTTTCAGCTCTTCTTCGTCACATGGCCATCCCACCTTGCCCGGGCCACTGCTCCGAGTGCTCTCCTTTTATCCTTCGATATCACCTGTCCGTTCATTTCGTTCGGCGTGATCTCCGACCGATGGATATGGATGCTTCCACGCCCCGCCGCGTGGAGGACTGACAAGCGCCGATGGCCTGTGGTTCGAAGATGTGGTTCGAAGACTGCGATCTCATCATTCAGGCGGAACCACGAAACCACCATCTTCCGCATCTCGCGCGACTTCCTGGCCTATCACTCGCCCGTTTTCCGAGACATGTTCTCTCTTCAGACACCCAAGGACGAGTCTGCGCAATCTTCGTCACTTCGTCACTTCGCTTATTTTCACGAAATCTCGTCACTTTGATCGCATTTAGGGAAACTTCGTGAGTTCAAGGAAATTTCGATGAAGGTTCGTCGCTTTCCCAGGATCAACGTACCGCGTGCCTGTTGGCACATCACAGAATAAGCGGTGTGCCGAGATTGGCCGGTTAGGTTCAGGTTAGCTGGTTAGTGGTTAGAGGTTAGTGGCTCGGGTTAGTCGGTTAGGGTTAGAGGTTAGTGGTTAGTGGTTAGAGGTTAGCGGTTAGGGTTAGTGGTTAGTGTTAGGGTAAGGTATCTATATGAAAAAACCCGCCCGGCCTTGTGCGAAGGAACAATGATGGCCGATGTTCCGGGTTCTTGAACGTGCCGAGTTAAAATGACGAACTTCCACAGAAAATCATCGGAAGTAACGAAGTTTCCCTAAATCCGATCAAAGTGACGAGGTTTCGTGAAAATAAGCGAAGTGACGAAGTGACGAAGATGGCTACTAGCCCCAAGGACACAGATATGGTGGACGGGTGCCCCTTTGTTGTTCAGTTGCCGGACACCGCGGCGGACATAACAGTTTTTTTGAAGACGTTGAGACCCCAGGGATTCAATGAACAGCGCTAGTCCCCAAAGCAGTTTCTTTGAACCCTTTCCTGCGCTGTCAACATACTCAATTCTTGCGGGCATCTTCCGAATGAGCCATAAATATGAGGTCGATCCCTTGCGGAAACGCGCGTCAGATTTCCGCCTTGCATCCAACAACCCTCAAGGGATGGGAGGAGCCAGAGAGTACAGTCTGGGTTCTGGAGAAGGGGAACCGCCCTCTTCTCATGCCCATTGTTGTGGCATGTCGATTCTCCATGGATTGGATCCTTCCCATCGCCTTTTACGGTGTGTGCGAGAGCGCACCTGCACACTCCATCATCAATGGCGGCGACACCTTTGAGCTCTACAACGATGAGAAGTCACCTGTATCACCGCAGGTCGCCTGCTGGAAGCGCCCGCAGTGAGTCAAATCTTGGACTTTCTTCGGTCGCCTCCCCGGGCTTGCACAAAATCAAGACTTGCATCTCGCCGTACAGCGGAGACATGGAGGCAGCGTCCCGCATCCTGTGCCGCTGAGCATCTGGGGACCAAGTTCCTGGGACGACCTAATTGTATGTCTGGTATGTCTGTCTGCGATGAAACAGACACACCAAGAAGCAAAGTGTTGGAAACAGTGCCTTCGGGCATCTCGGGCAATCCGCCAGTACAAACCTGTGCTGTGTGGAACTTGGTAGATTTGCTCCGACTGTTGTAGAATAGTGTAGAATATATTTATGACTTGGAATATGACTCTGTATGACTCCGGCATGAGTCTGTATGATTCTAATTGACTCAGAACGGCTGTTCACCTCGTAGTATTTAAGCAGCTGTATCTCGTACTATGAATCTAACTTATTTTGCTTACAACTACTATCTGCGTGAAGTCGGACGTTCACCACGTCCAAACTACGTACTCAATCTACCTGCGCCAACAGGTTATGGGCCCCAGCTTGTAGCTTACTTCACGCAGATTTATTTGAGAACACTTTTATCACACTTGGCATACACAAGAGAATTTTCTACGCCCTCTACTAGTAGCTCTCTCTTACCCGTCTAACGAATCATGGCACCCGAATCGAATCATCGAATTGAACTACTGAACGACGACAATTACCTACCTTGGAAACGCCGCGTTCTAGCAGTCCTCCGCGACAAAGATCTACTTGATTATGTCGATGGCACGGAGGTGAGACCCGTCCCAAAGGATCCAAGTGCTCCAACTGCCGACGAATTGAAAGCAGTCAAAGCATGGATTAAAGGGGATGGGAAGGCACAAAGCCAAATTGAACTGGCTCTGGGAGATTCCCAGATGGTGCATATCTCGGGCGCGAAGACTTCTGCTGAAATGTGGAGTCAGATTCGAATGGTTCACGAATCCCAAGGAACCTTGGGATGTATGTCTTACAGGCGTCGATTGTACCGGACAATTGCTGATGAGGGAACTGATATCCCTGGGCACATCAAAGAGATGCGCTCTATCAAGGATCAGTTGATTACCATGGGCGATGAAGTGAAGGACGAAGATTTTATCACAGCGTTGATAACGTCCCTCCCAGAATCTTGGGATCAATTCACGTCGTCGCATGTGGCTTCTAAAAACCTCAGTCAGAAGGTTGCTGCCGCAGTTGCACAATCTAGTTCTGGTAGTCCCTTACCTGTCTCCGCGCGGCCGCTCACAACTTCTCTTGAATTAATTTCGTTGATTCTTGATGAAGACCGCCGTCGCAAGGAGAAAGCTAGTGAGGCCGCAGGAGGCTCATCAGCTATGTTCACACGCAGTCGGGATAACGCAAACCAGCGAAGTTCCGACGAGAGTTGTTTCAACTGTAAGAAACCTGGCCATCGTGCAGCGGATTGTTTCGCTAAAGGCGGAGGAAAGGAGGGGCAGTATCCCTGGAAAAAGAAGGGAAAAGGAAACAAGAAAGGTAAGCATACGGCAAACGTTGGTACTGACCAATCGAGCGCTGATGGCGCGCCGTATTATTCCTTCACTGCAAAGCCCCATTTCGACTCGCGCCTCCCGCGGGGGGCGTGGCTCGCCGATTCTGGGTGTACAACACACATTGCAAATGATCTGGAATTCTTCACAGATTTTGTACCGGGTCAAGGCGAGACGATCAAGGGACTTGGAGATAACGAGGTTAAGGCTCTGGGAAAAGGCACGGTGAAACTCGAGACCTGTAAAAAGGGTCAGTCTATTACGACCGAACTGCGAGACACACTATATGCACCAGATGCTGTGAACAATCTGTTCTCCATCTCCCGCGTCGATGATGCTGGGGGCAGCGCTAATTTTGCAAGCGGAAAAGTAGAAATCCGTGCCAAAAATGGCGACATTGCAATGGAAGGAAAGAAGAAATACCGGTTATATTGGCTTGATGCGAAAGCAAAGCCTGCGGCACACCAGGCTCATGTCTCGGACTCGAAAGCTCCAGACAATGAGGGTATAAACTCCTGGTATTCATGGCACAAACGATATGGACACATCTCTAAATCGACTTTGGAATTACTGGTGAGGAAAGGAACTGTTGACGGACTAACTATTGATCCAGACAGCACACCGCTTGGGCAGTGTGAAACCTGCATAAAATCCAAGATGCATCGGAAACCTTTTCCACAGAAAGCTTCCAGTCGATCTGAAACGAGAGGTGAAGGTGTGCATAGTGACCTATGGGGTCCCGCACGTACCAAGTCCACCGAGGGCAATTATTACTACATCTCGTTCACGGATGACGCAACACGCCGGATCACTGTCCTGTTCTTGAAGACCAAGGACCAAGCCAAACAAAAAGTCATGGACCATATTGAATGGCTGGAAAGGCAATACAAATGTAAGCCTAAATGGATCCGTGTTGACGAAGGCCGTGAGTATTTGAACGAGAAGTTGAAATCGGCACTTTCCAAAAAGGGAATTGAACTACGTGCCGTTGCGCCTTACTCGCAATCCCAGAACGGGGTCTCTGAGCGCCTTAATCGCACGCTAGTGGAGCTTTCTAGGGCGATGTTGGAGGAGAAGGAATTGCCAAAGAACCTATGGGAATGGGCTGTGCATCATGCCGCTTATGTTCGAAACCGGAGTCCAACAAAAGCTTTACCGGATGGAATTACTCCTCACGAAGCTTTTACAGGCGAGAAACCGGATGTTTCGCATTTCCAAGAATTTGGAACAAATGTGTGGATCTATGAGGAAGTTCAGAAAGCAGGCAAGCTGTTTAAACATGCTAACAAATTTATATTTGCAGGTTACGCGGAAGGACCCAAAGCTATCAGATACTACGACACGAAGACTCACCGAGTTAAGGTATCCCGGAATTTTACGTTCACAGAACCTGATAAAAAGGTGACTGAGTTGAAGTACTTTGAAGTAGATCTGGAGGAAGGTCAGCTTGAGGGGGAGTCAGGGAATGGCAAACTGCCGTCTCCAAAAACTTCAAAACCACCAACCGTAAATCCAGCTCCGAAGGCAGCAGTGCCCGGTCCTGCACCGAAATCTGAGCCCGATCCGAGTCCTGATAGCGACGAGGATGACGTACCTGACCAACAGCAAGTTGAACCTCCCTCCACTCCATCGCAGCGCAAGATAACCGCTGTACCACCGAAATTATCTTCGGCACCACCGACACCTCGTACGGAGCACGCTGCAAAGCCAAATCAATTGAATCCTATCCCACTTCGACGATTAACACGTACCGTCACAGACCATAATTACCGCCAACTCGGAAACCCCGATGCACGACTACCAAAGGCGGGCCGCGCAAATCGGACTGAGCCCGATGCGGGAGATGACGGCGAGGATATTGCGCACTATGCATACCGGGCATCAGTAGGTGATATTTCGACTGGGAATAACATACCTCAGAGTGTGCGCGAAGCACGCGAGTCCCCCGATTGGCCTAAATGGGAAAATGCGATCAATGCCGAACTTGACACGTTGGGTCGCATGGGTACTTGGCAGCTCGAAGAGTGCCCCAAGGACAGAAAACCCGTTGGATGTAAATGGGTATTTGACTTAAAAACTGATCAGCAAGGTCAGATTGTCAAGTACAAGGCCAGACTCGTTGCGAAGGGATACTCACAAATCCCTGGAATGGACTATTTCGACACATTCTCTCCCGTCGTTCGCCTAGAATCACTGCGATCTCTGCTGGCCATCGCCGCCGTTGAAGACCTCGAAATGAAGCAGCTCGATGTGAAAGGAGCTTACCTCAACGGCGATCTCTCCGAGGAGATCTACATGGCTCAGCCACCTGGTTACGACGACGGCTCCGGCCGTGTTTGCCGCTTGAAGAAGACCCTCTATGGTCTCAAGCAGTCAGGCCGCGAGTGGAATCGAAAACTCCACAGCTTACTCACCGGCATGGGATTCCAGCGCATTGAAGTAGATCACGGCGTCTACATGCGCAGAATTAAAGATCAATTCGTGATCATCACGGTGTGGGTAGACGACTTACTGCTCTTCAGCAATAACCCAACCATGCTAGGCGCTGTGGAAGTCGCGCTGAAGCGCGAGGTCGAGATCAACGACATTGGAGAGCCCAAGAAATTGATCGGCATCGAAATCTACCGTGACAGAAAGGCACGAACAATCCAGATTTCCCAGGAGCATTATATCGACAGCGTTCTGAAGCGATTCGGCTATGAGAATATGTCGCCAGTCACAACGCCTATGGATCCCAACGTCGTACTCGAGAAGCTCGAGACCCAAGGTCAGACAACAGATGAACGAGGCCGTAGTTACGCCGAGCACATGGGATCGTTGATCTGGCCAGCCACAATAAGTCGCCCAGATATAGCCTATGCCGTCGCCCGCCTTGGATCCTATACAGCAAATCCCGGTCCAGCTCACTGGACGGCGATGAAGGGAGTGTTTCGGTACCTGAAGGGTACGCGATCACTCCGGATCACTTACGGCGGCATCAGTCGCGATAAATCCGAGACCCCTATTTTGGACACGCACGGCGCGTTCAGCGACGCTGATTTTGCAGCGAACCCCGATGACCGGAAATCGGTCTCAGGACACGTTTACATGCTTGGAGGAGGGCCAATTGCATGGCACTCTAAGAAACAGCCTACGGTTGCACTCAGTACAGCCGAAGCAGAATATTCGGCGCTTACCGCCGCAACTCGACAAGCCATTTGGCTTCGTTATTTATTCATCAGGTGGATTGTCAACAATGCACTTGAGTTCGGAAAGATCAATGAACCTACTTTGATTTATTCTGACAATCAATCCGCGATAACTATCGCACACGACCCTCAGCATCACGCCCGCTCGAAACATTTCGACATCGAGAATCATTTTGTTCGTTAGACTCGTTACCAGTCTGCCATACGGAATGCAATAAATGTGGCGAGCACTATTGCCGTAGGCAGACTGGTACTTTTCGGGATTGGCAATTGAGCGGGGCGGGAGTTTGAAATTTTTGAGTGGCGCCGATCACGGCCATCAATTATCCGTCGTCATCAAATCATTTCGGTTGTAAATCCAGTTGTCGCTTCTACCCATGCACGAGCCTCCAGAAGAAATCTGAGGAGGCAGATGACTTGGAATTTGCGCTTCAAGCCTTCCGTAGGTTTGGCATTTTTGAAACCATCCAGATCAAAGGCCAGAATGGCAGCCATCAAAATATTTCAAACTCCCGCCCCGCTCAATTGCCAATCCCGAGAAGTACCAGTCTGCCTACGGCAATAGTGCTCGCCACATTTATTGCATTCCGTATGGCAGACTGGTAACGAGTCTATTTGTTCGTGAGAAGATCGAGGACGGTACAATTCATGTTGAATACTGTCCGACGGCTGAAATGCTTGCTGACATATTTACGAAGGCATTGCCCCGCGTTAAGCACGAGAAGTTCACGCGCGACATGGGATTACTGCCGGCTTGAGGGGGAGTGTTGGAAACAGTGCCTTCGGGCATCTCGGGCAATCCGCCAGTACAAACCTGTGCTGTGTGGAACTTGGTAGATTTGCTCCGACTGTTGTAGAATAGTGTAGAATATATTTATGACTTGGAATATGACTCTGTATGACTCCGGCATGAGTCTGTATGATTCTAATTGACTCAGAACGGCTGTTCACCTCGTAGTATTTAAGCAGCTGTATCTCGTACTATGAATCTAACTTATTTTGCTTACAACTACTATCTGCGTGAAGTCGGACGTTCACCACGTCCAAACTACGTACTCAATCTACCTGCGCCAACACAAAGCAATCCCTCTGGAACGGGCTCCCCGCCGTGTTTGGACTCCCCGATTGGTCCGAGCTTGAAAGATGAAAGCCGAAGCCCTCAAGTGATTTCCCGTATTGTGTGGGTGTTTTCAATTCAAAAATGGTCTCATATCTGATCCAAGCACGGTCTAGAACTTCGCCTGACCGCGAATATTTCGTTTCAGTACTACGTCCGATGTCCATAACCTACCTGTCCCATCTCACGCGTCAATCTGCACTTCATTCTAGATCCTTCTGGTGCGATTGACCGATTGACTCAGGAAACAAACCCAGAATAAACTGATCATGATCCACGACCGTCTTATTGCCGGAACAGCTATAATTGTCCTTTCCTGCCTTCTTAATGCACGTGTACTCCCTTGACTCCCATAGGCTACAGCCATCTCGACTCTCGCAGGTCTCCTCCTCCCTCGTCCATCGCTGCGGCGGTACGCAGTAGCCCAGTGTTACATTCCTCCCATTCGTGGAGCCACTGTCCTCCCGTGATCCATGCCGACCGACGTACCTGGCAGCTGGCGGGGCGCGAATCCGGCGTCTAAGACGCTCGTCCGAGCGGAAGGACTTTGGTTCGAGGATTGTGGTCTCATTATACAGGCGGAAAATACCCTCTTCCGCGTCTCCGGCGACTTCCTTGCCACGCGTTCTCCAGTTTTTGCAGACATGCTTTCTCTTCCAACGCCGCAGGACGCCGGCCTGATGTATGGCTGCATGGTCGTACACCTGCCGGACAGCGCGGAAGATACAACCGTCTTCTTGAAGGCCCTGACATACTCTGAGTACGCCCCTTGAACATCCGCCGTACGTGGGACTCATCTTTGCGTAGATTCTTCGAGCCGTTTCCAGCGCCGACGACTTTCCCAATCCTTGCCGGCGTGCTTCGAATGAGTCACAAATATGCAGTGGACGTGCTGCGTAAACGGTCTCTCATGCATCTATCGTCGGCTCATCCCACGACTCTTCCGGAATGGGAATCCGCCGGAGTGCATTTCAAGTCATCGTGGTTTGATCCAGAATATTGCGACTATATACGGCTGGTGCTGTTGGCGCGCCAAACTTCAGCTCTGTGGATCCTTCCCACCGTCTTCTATCGAATGTGCCGACACGCCCATCGGTTCGAATACGAAATCATTAGCGGAGACCTCCAGAGTCGTGATAAAAGTATGTACATCCGGGCCGCGCGCTTTCTAGAGTCCACTGCGACATCGAATATCCTGGATTTCCTCCTGTCAGAAGTCCAGAGATGTACGGATGATGATTGTAGAGCCTCGAAGCAGAAAATGCGCCGTGTTGCCGAGGGCCGGAGACGATTCAGCCCGGAGGACGATTTGGCGTTCATGCCGCTCGAGGTGTGGTTGGAGAAAGACTGGGACAGGCTTGACGTATGTCAAAAATGTCTCTTGACGATGAAGAAGACTCACAAAGAAGCAAAACAATCTCTTTGGGACCGACTCCCTGAGATCTTCGAGCTACCGGATTGGAAGTGGCTGACGCCGATGAGGGAGGAGGCCCTCAATTGATTTTCGTTGTATGTGACTTCCTTTCCTGCAACGGAACTCTAATATTAATCCCCACATCACTGTAAGACCCAAACAAGGCATTCTCGGTCGACGCATATTTTCCTGTAACATATTCCGTGATTGAATTCCTGTAACAATTACTTAGTAACCGTAGTCTTGTCTCACACCGTCTCAACCATGTGGCCATTTTTATCCTCGAGTAGGATTGGTCTCCCAGTGCGGGATTCCGGGAGCTTCCGAAGCCCAGGAAAATTTTCTCGACCAGTTGCTACCAGTTCTAGCTTTCTCCTCAGGTATTGCTGTCCCCCTAGGCACAGCGCACCTTGATCACTGATCCTGTCTAGCTCCATGTAGTACCACTGATCTCTCCGCGCTGTAACGAGGTACATTACTTGCGCAATCAAAGTACAATTCAACTACAATCAGTTTTCAAGTCGAACATCTGGGGAACCTCCGAATCCTTGGGAATGCCATTTACCAAATGTTGGTGTGTAGTATTTCAATCAATTCGATAAGGGTGGTGCCATGACGCGTGACACCTTGAGCCATTTCGACACTTTGACACCCAGCTGCAGTGAAACCTCGCGTGACACCGGCGAAAATTCGACAATTCGGCACGAATTTGCCTTTTCGCCACCAAGAGTGACGAATTTTGTATTTATACAGTAGATTCTTTTTCGAGACGCCGTTGACCGCGAATAATCCCTTCCAATCAAGTCTCGTTCCAATAGAGACATCTGACACTCACAAGGACATTCACCTTGACGTCAACCGTAATCGGCACGAGGAAACGCGGACTCGGAGGCCACGCGCCAGCTGAAACGTGACTGCGTGTGCTTTGTCGCGGTGTGCTGCTCGTTGCCCTTCCTCTGTCCTTTTCTCTTTCAATGTCCTTTCTCCCTTGCCTCGCATCCGGATCCACCGTCATAATACTATTGATTACCTACATATGCAAAAGAAATTTGATGTTACCGCTACAACCTCAAACCTCGCTGAATGATCCTCGGCATTCGTAGATCACATCTTTACCATGTCTAGATGTCAAGTCCTGAAGGGCTTGATGTTTGAAGAAACTTTGAGGCCAGAGATAAGTCGCCGAGACGCCACATCAAAAATACCTATAGGTGCAAAAAAACTACTGATCTTCTTTTGGGCTCAATTCTTCACTGTATCCTCCAAACCCTTCACCATGTCGTTCCTCGGCAATAGCCACATTTTTTCACACTTTATTTTGAGGTAATCGGAGGAGAATTGAGGTAGAAAAGAATATTTTCTTTTTTTTGCAGAGGTAGGTATTTTTGCATGTGTGGGTAATCGATAGTACATCGACTTCTCAGGCTCTCAATGGAAGGAGATCCCATCGTTGAGGCCTTCCCAGGTGAGCATTAATTCAGGCCTGCTGGCTCCCCGCCACCTTCTATAGGATCTGCCAGTGAACTTTGTCTGGGCTGCCATCGATGGTTTCGGATACCTCGGACCTGAAGTTTGCCTCCTTTGGGGAAGAACTTGAACGAAAGAAGTAATATGCCGTCGCGTTAGATGCGTGTGCTATAAATGCCTACTACACGTGCTCCGCGCACCTGACTCCCATAGCGCCTATTGCCCCAGGCACTTGCGTCTCCTTCGGCTTCAGGGACACCTTGAGCGATCCATCCATCCATCCCATCACTTTGATCTCATCCAACTAAGCGTGCGCTTTCCACTCCATGACAACGTTGGACCCGCCCGCCAGCGATATCGTCGTCGGTGCCAATCTGCCTGCTCCTCATGCCGCTGAGGCGCTGAAGCGAGCGGAGGGCCTGTGGTTTGAGGACGGCAGTCCCATCATTCGCGCACAGAACACACTGTTCCGAGTCTACCGCCACATCCTCGCGGTGCATTCCCCACTTCCATGGTATGGCCTCCATCCCCTCTCGGGAGGCCTTAGAGACGATGGACGGATGCTCGTTTGTGTATTTGCCGGATAATGAAAAGGACGGTGGAGTATTTTCTCAAAGCGCTGTTCGATTATCGGTGCGTCATCCGGGATCTTTCTGTCATTTCCATGCGACTAACATTTGGCCCAGGTTTTTCGATCCGTATCCAGCATATACGACTTTCCCTATCCTCTTCGGTGTCCTCCGGATGAACCACAAATATCAGGTTGAAGGACTTCGATTGCTCACTTTGGAGCATCAATCTCGTCGCGACCGAAAAAGCGCCGCGTTGCACATGGGCTTCTGGAGCATATCAAATCCCAATTATCGCACTTGCCCGCCAGGGTTACGCGGACTGGCTCATCCCCTTGACGGTACACCGGCTATGCGCGAACATGAACGAACAGGAGCTCCTCGACGGGATCATCGTCAATGGGGCCACTCTTGAACTCTAGCCCAGCGACCAGATCCTCGCCATGCAAGGATCCGCGGTGATGCGCGGTGATGCGACCTCTGAACTCCTGGACTTCTTATGAGAGCCTGAACAGATCAACGGATGCCACACACCCTCTAGTTGCGCCATCGTCAGGTCCAGGACCACGCGATTGCCGAGCGGCGTCGTCGTGGCCCCGGAAACATAATGACCAACAGCGCCTGGGCGTACAGGGACTTCCATGACCATCTAAAGGATGCTTGCTATGTGTGCATCGTGGAGATGAAAGATGTGCACCGGCGCACACTTGATTCTCTTTAGAATGCACTTCCCGATCTATGAGGGCTACTGAGATGGTCAGAATTGGAGCGGATGAAGGCGCAGTTGCTTGAAGAGACGCCCCCAACTGGGACTTGAGTTTTCCTGGAACTCTTGCCATATCCATCACCCGTATTGTCACCACTCGCGAGGTTGGTATGCATCCATGCTGGAAAAGGGAATTCTTCTGGATTCGCTGCTCGACACATTATCCGTACACAAGAAAGGTCCTTGGTCCTTCGTAGGGATTACCTGTTTTCATTTGTCTCGTCGATTTGAGATCCGATTCCGTGAGACATGCTAGTTCTCTGTCCGTGGTGGGCTGAAAAGTGCTGCGAACAATTTACGTCGGATTCTGGGGCCCAACGGTGGCTCAAGAATTAATCGCCCGAAGTTGTTCTTTGTTTGTCCCTTCGCGTCGAGACGCGACCAGTCACATGACCTGATGCCACTGTGATCGAGGCGACACAGCCTCCGACCGCTCCTTTGTCCCGACCTTCATCTTGTCACCACCATTATCTCTCCAGTTGACCTGCTGGGTATTGGCCGTCGGGGTTCGTTTCCGCACGTCATTGATGTCCCTCTGTTGGGTCAATTCCGACGACCGAACTGGCCTGTGTTGGGCCTGTGTCCTTGTCTTCCCTCTTGCTTCCCTCGCAAACGTTAGCTCAATTTCCCATATGCCAGGTAAACCTACAGGCACTGTTGATACTAGGATCCTAGTATCGATTTACCGGGCACCAGAAGACGCGAGATAAACCACTGTAAAGCCACAAATGATACGTAAGTTCCTCGTTTTCGCCCCTCAGGATCAATATCGGCCCAAAACTCGTGGACTTATGGACTTCGTTATCGAATTTGCCACCTCTCACGCTCATATTTAGACCCTCTTTATCGACTTTGGCCCCCTTGCCGCCTCTTGCGTTCATATTTAGACCATAGCGATCCCATCTCGGCTCCCATGCAGCACACATTCTGCTTGATGGCCGGCCTAACGAACCTCGATCTCGCAAGCTCGACCAACAGCATATGGGACGGCGAAAGGTCTCCGAGCTCACGAGTTGAGTCTCCGCGCGGATACGACTCTATCTTTAGACTGCGCGCCATACTGGCACCTGCGCATCTTTCGCATGGTGTGTGTCTTCTCGACTTCCGGTCCAGATAGCGCTTGATGCAGACATCCAAGTGATTCTCCGTGGCTCACCGCCGCGTGAGCACTGGGACTATAAAAGACCGCCCGGGTAGCGCGCCCAACGAAAGCCATCCATCTCCCCGATGTTTCTGGCTTGGCTCATCTCGTTAACAGCCGTCTCGTCCGTCCTCGGCGTAAAGAGCGCTGGCCAGATCCCCATCCGTGAAGGGGTGATTGGCGGCGTTGCGACGACAAAATCGGCGACTGTCAAATCGGAGTCGCTGCAGCCATTTGCGACAACGCCGGGCGCACTGCGTGTGGTGGAGAACTCTGGGATCTGCGGTATTTTCTACCATTCCAGAGCGGAGTCGATGCTGATGAGAGACAATCAGAGACTACCCCAGGTGTATTCCAGGCGTCGGGATACGGAGATATCGCGGCGACTAAAAGCATCTTGTGCGTGAATACTCCCATTTAAGTGTGCTATGCTTAATACACCCACAGTTTTTGGTACTTTGCTGCGCGGAACAGCCCCGCCACCGCCCCGCTTTCCCTCTGGTTCAACGGTGGGGTGCGCACCCTCCCTCCCATTCAAAGGAACTTTTGCTAACTCGCATTTACCCAGCCCGGGAGCTCCAGCATGATTGGCCTCCTCCAAGAACTGGGCCCGTGTCGCATCACCAACAACAGTGCTTCGGTCACGTTGAACCCATTTTCGTGGAACAACAACGCGAACGTGCTGTTCATCGACCAACCTGTTGGTGTCGGCTTCTCGCATGGCACGGAGTCCGTCGGGACATCGCAGGCGGCCGCCGCGGACGTTTGGACGTTCCTTCAGATATTCCTGAAGGATTCGCGCTTTGTGAACCTCGCCGCAAACGATCTCGCTATTTGGACTGAGTCGTGAGTCCCCTGCCCGTTCAATCTTCATCAGCCTGCCCATTGGAAATGCAGCTATGGCGGACACTATGGACCTACGTTCGCTGCGTATTTCCTGTCCCAGAACACCGCTATCGCAGCGGGCACTGTCAGCGGGCTGCACCTCAACCTCAAGACGCTAGGTGTTGGCGACGGACTGACGGTGAGTTGCAATATACTGATGACACCCCCTCACCTTGGCTTACTTGATTCTTCGCAGGATCCTATCTCGCAATACCCCGGCTACATCACCTATGCCGGGGCCAACCCATATCATGCTCTCGTCTCGTCCACCGTCATTGCGCGCGCGAATACTTCGTGGAACACCGCGACCACCGGCTGCAAGGCCCGGGTGCGTCCCACCCGCTCTCTTCCATGTCGTGTTCGACTAACGCGTTTGCGATTCAGATCACCGCATGCAACAACGGTGGCTCTAACTCGGTCTGCTCCGCCGCGCAGAGCTTCTGCAACAATAACATTCTGTCCCCGCTCGTTGGATCCTTTGACGTTTATTATGTCCCTTCCGGCTCGAACGACCCCTATCCTCCCGACATCAGCTCTTACCTTGCGTCCATCCGCACGAAAGTTGGCGCAGAGGTGACGTGGCAGGAAACGAACACCGATGTGTACGACAATTTCGCATCTACTGGTGGGTCATCGTTCTCCCACCATGCCCTTTTTCTGACGGGATATCTCAGGCGACTGGATGCGCAGCTCCCTTCCCGACCTCGAGCTCGTCATCAACTCGGGCGTCCGGGTCCTGATCTACGACGGAGATGCTGTGCGTTTATTCAAAGTCCTCAGCCCATTGCCATACTAAGCGTTCATTTAGGACTACATCCTCAACTTCAACGGCATCGAGGCGATGGTGATTTCCCTCCATTATTCAAGTGCTGACCCGGATTAATTTGGGATCCCCCAGCTTGCGACTCTGAACACCAAATTCAGCACGCAGTTCAACCAGCAGGCGTTTGCGCCCTACAAAGTGAACGGCCTCCTAGCGGGACAGTTCAAGACCGCGGGCACTTTGTGAGTATCCTTTCTTCGCCGTTAATGTTGCGGCGGACCTCATACCTACTCTCAGCTCGTACGTCCGCATCTACGGCGCTGGACACGAGGTCCCCGCATACAAGGTCAGATGATTTAGCTTATCGCGCTGGAAGCCCGCGCTGATGAGTTCTTGTTGCTTTCTAAAGAACGGGACATTGGCGGTGGGGCAAGCGGCGTTCCAGTTCTTCCAACAAACGATGACGAACCAGTCCTTGTTCTCGACATGATTGGACTGCGGATCTTGTTCTTTGTGTTCTTTGGGTCAAGTAAGAGTCTCTCCACGTATAATCATTGGGCAATCAAATTGTATTATCCTTCTGTTCGTTGAGTCGCGGGGTCCTGGAGTTCCGAATGCGTGCATCCGAGGACTGGAAGAAAAGTGTGAAAGTGGCCGCCGCCGGTGGACGAATTAAACATTGATTTTACCCCGCCCGATGTCCGGATGGGGACAGAGCATGGTACGCAAACAAGCCATGCCTCTTTGTCCCAAACCTCCATCTTCTCGACTTTGGGATGTCGACTCAGGACCTATACGACGAATTACTCCTCCACGTCGTCGTATTCTGTGATATCAGGACCGTACTAG
Organism: Mycena vulgaris; assembly: GCA_029204335.1. Lineage (NCBI taxonomy): Eukaryota > Fungi > Basidiomycota > Agaricomycetes > Agaricales > Mycenaceae > Mycena > Mycena vulgaris. The sequence goes on from JARGYA010000068.1 coordinate 92,738, forward strand.
CTGCCAGCCGGGTAGGACGTACTTTCCGCTTGCTTCGACTAACGCCGCCTCTGGCACAGGTCAACAAATACTTCCGGACTGTAACACAGACGAGGCAGCTCTGGAAATCCCTGATGAGGAGGTTGAACCTCAGGTCTCTCCTGCAGCTCCCACCCTCCGATCTCTTCTCGAACTATTCCACCGCAGAGATTATTTTGGAAGTCAAACAGGGCGCGCTTGGGCCACGTAGGTGGGCGGAATCGTCTCCATAGCCGCCGAAAGCATCAAGAACGATCTACTTCCCAATGAAACACATACTGCGTTGGTCGATCCGCGGAAGCTGCGTAGGCACCTCATGGTGGATGGACGGCACTTGATCGTTGCCCACGCTGAATATCTGAAACTCTGGCTCTATCGACTGGGTTCCGTAAAACCTTGCTCAGGACCAGCTTCCTGTACGCCTTCCAGCCCGTCCAGGCGGTGAACGCATTATATGTCGTTCGCTTGCAGAGAGTGATTCCTGTCGCGTGTGCGTGTGGCTCCTGTTTTCTGTCTGCGTGTATTGAGTCGTCCTCCGCATCAACACGTAGACTGGGGGATCCCCGCCAGTTTACTCCCTTCTGTTGGCTGACCATTCAGCAATATCCTCTCCCCGCATCTGCGATCAATTCGTCGCTGTAACTATGGGCCGCCTGTACAGTGTGATTCTGCTCATCAATTGGCGGAATGAGACGCACGTTATCATTCCATATAGACCGAGTACCGAGGTATGATTGATATAATTTACTTCCATCGATAATCCCACCACCGGACTCACAGCCCATCCTCATCCCTGCCTTCCTGATACTGTCTGTACGCACATCCGTCGCCCCTTATCTACTCGTCTATTCGTTGGAGTTGTTCGCAGATCTCTGGCGCCCACTATCCACGATGAACGCCACCATCCCCGTTGACAATCACCGCTCCATCGAGCTCCGGTCGTGCGACAAACCGTAGAATTTGACGGTAAGCCATTCTCAACCGCGGCCTTCGTCCGCATGGAAGTGCACCCCAGCCTCCTTGACGCAGACGCCAACATTTTATCGACCTACGCCTCGGAACCGCCGCCGTTGACAGTTCTAGGGCGTCTCCTACCGTCAGGGCCGCCGTAAGCCACACTCCTGCGCTACCGCTTGCGCTGTGGAGCTCCAGGGTTTCCGCCCCACTGAAGCTTTCTCTCAGTTACTCGCGCCGCTCACACATGAGCTTCTCCTCCCTGTCCTAGTCAGGATACGCCACCGGTGGAGTGCCACGCGGCATTCTTGACCTTTTCCCACTGACAAACAACGTTATCCGTATGGGCACTGGGTCGATGTATCCGGGATTCATACTGTACTATTTCAATCAATTCGTCACTGGTGATGACACGTGACAGGTTCAACCCGTTTTGCTCCAAAAATTCGACATTCGACAAGAAAAAACCCCGATTTCCCAAAATTTGGCCCGTCTGTGTCAAATTTTGTATTTGAAAAACCCCTCCGTGACCGGTGCCAGTGGCAAAAGTTCACATTCGACAGGTGCCCTCAGGTGCCCCGGTGACGAGTGATTGTCGAATTGATTGAAATAGTACAGTAATTCACACGCGAAGCTTGGGTGTCGTGTTGGCGCCGTACGGCGGGATAGTGATTTCTTTGTCCGGAGGCGATGGAGATTTCGTATTGTGCGTAGGGTACCCTAGGTACCCTTTCGAGCGCTTGTATAGCGCGGTCGTTTAGCGCCCAATGCCGGCAAGGCGCTGATGCAATCAGAAAAATCAGCCCTTGTGCCAATTCTGTCAAGATCGCTATCTCAGGCTTCCTCTTCCGCGTACTGTCATGTCCAGCGAGGGCATTGGGCTGAAACCACACAGCATGCGAGGTCAGTTTCCGCTCAAACTCATATGTATTGCTGATATCGCTGGATAGACAACTCGCCTCTCCAGCACCCTTTTGGCCGTGTGTGGCATTGGTTTCGAGCAAGAGCTAGTAGTCCGAGGCGGTCGACGAATGAAAAATGTACGTTCTTCCGGCTTGAGGTTTGATGATTGTGAACCTTGCTTCAGTCTCCAATGCTTCACCGCCGCTGGCACACGCCCAGACTGAGGATGCCTCCGCGAAATTCTGGTCGGTATACATCTCTGAAGCAGAACGATACGATTCCGCGTTGGTGGAAAGCTGGAAGGCCGACATGGAGGGAATGCTGATCTTCGTGAGGCCGGATGCTATTCTTGCGATAATTTCGCTGAAAACGAACAGTCCGGGCTCTTCTCTGCAAGTCTCACCGCCTTTATCATCGAAAGTTATAAAAATCTCACCCCAGACACGGGGAATATGACGGTCGCCCTATTATCTCAACTATCCCAGCAAATCAGCGCCCAGGCCAATGGATCTCAATTCCCCCTCCCTTCGTCTACTGCGCCCTACGAAGTCCAGACTTCTTCACTGGTTTGCAACGGGTTTTGGTTCGTCAGCCTCGGGCTGAGTCTTACTTGTGCGCTACTGGCTACTCTCGTTGAGCAGTGGGCACGCGAGTTCCTTCACAAAACAGATATACGGCCGTCTCCCGTTCGCCGAGCCAGAGTCTTCTCCTTTCTCTATTATGGTGTGAGCCGTTTCGGAATCCACGCTATCGTGGACATCATTCCGCTCCTCCTTCATGTCGCTCTGGTGCTCTTCTTCGCTGGCCTGGCCGCCTTCCTGCTGCCAATCAACGCTCTAATGACCGGCATTGTGTCCAGCATTCTCGCCACGTTTCTGGCTTTCTACATCGTGATCACAATCCTGCCGGTGGTTGCGCTGGACTGCCCGTACCGCACACCCCTGTCCGGATTATTTTGGCGGTTATTGCAGCATCTGTCCGGCCTCTTCAACCTCCCCTCCACCAATCAGAGTCTCACGGATGTAGTTCTCGCTGCAGCCATGAAGCGGCGCGATATCCGAGACGAGCGTGCGGTGCTCTGGACCCTCGATTCATTGACGGACAATACAGAGCTGCTCCCCTTTGTGGAGGCGATCCCCGAAATCATCTACGGGCCGGGTGGCTTTCGCCACATTGATGACCATCTGTTTCGACTTGTTTTGCACGCGAGCGATTCGCACACCTCCCTAGCCAACCGTATCCTTGCGCTTCTGTGGAGTGCAGAAACACTCCCTTTGGACGATCCCCTTCACAGTAGGCGCCAAACAGAGGGGCTGCGCGCCCTGTGGGCCCTCGGTATCGTCGCATCTCGCCTCCCCCCGGCCCCGATCACAGCAGTGTATGGGATCGAAGAGACAAGTCTGAATGCGCTCACTATCCCCGTGACCTACCGCATCGCACTGGACGCGGTGATCAAATACGCACGGCTCAGAAAAATCAAAAGGCGCTTTGAGGAGATAGAGGGGATTCTCTTTGGGCGACCCATATCTACTGCGCGTGAGAGGAAGAAGTTGGTTCGGGTCCTTCGAGGAGAGATGGCGGGACTCGAAATGGCCGTCCGGGGGTACGAGGCAGCTGCGCCAGAGTTAAACTCAGCGCTCCAGATACTTGACTGGGTAACCGCTTCGAATCCTGAAGACAGAGCGAGCCACGACAACTTTATCATCGCCAGGGGTGTCATCCGGGACCTAAACAGCGACCAGTTGTGGTCGATGCACTTCGCTCAAATCGCGGTAGAGCTCCTGACTGGGTCGTTCTGGGCGGGGTTGGCACCGTACAGGCTGTTGGCTACGTGCGAGGAGATTTTGCCGGAGGTACCGACCTTGGCAGTCCATCTGCAATGCGGGGGGTTCTGGCTGGGAGGACGACCCGAGTATCTCTTACCGGCAGTTCACTCCCGTCTGCCAGATGGCCCACAGAATGAGTTGGACGTTATGATGCGGTGCATGCTACGGCTCATCCCTCTCCTCGATCCCCTCGATTATATGCCAACAATCTACTGGTATCTTGCGAACCGCAGCAGGGGCAACGACGCCTTTCAATATGCCTTCGCGGAGTGCAACTGGAACATACTGGCAACAGCTATGCTTGACCATCTACGCCGTCTTCCCCATCCTTCTGGCGAAACCCTCCGCGGCATCGTCACACTGTGGCTTTGGCGACAGCCCTTCCAACTCGCGTGGATCGTGGACTGTTGGACCGTACTTTCCATGGGTGACGCGAACACGGAATCAAATACACAAACACATCCTGCGTATCCAAGCATGCAGGCGATCCTCTCCAGCTTTATGCTCTCAGTTCCAGGAGCAAAGATCGCGGGAAAAACAGGTGTTGACTGCACGGCTTGGCTCGACACGTCAATTCCGGGCATGGGGCAAGACCTCGCCACGCACCCCCTCCTCCGCGAGACATACCATACCTTCACGACCCAGGAAGCAGGATCAGCAGCGTCCGTAATGGAAACCCTCGACCAAATAGCGTCCGAAATATCCGAGCAATATGCAGCAGTGTTCACTCGGTTCCTCACGGAGTGTGCTCATCCAGTTCAACCCCCATATAAAGCGGCGGCCACAGTGGAATATCTCGTGCACGCATGGCATCCGTTCATCGCGAGGGGCATGAGCGCCAGACGACAGCTGGAGTTGGCGCACGCCGTGCTACGGCTTGTTGAATGCGCCTGCGACAAGGAACATCTCAGCCAGCCAGAGGTCACTTCTGTCGTCCAGGGCTTTTGGGACTGCATGGACAGCGAGTTCCAGGTAATTATCCGGGATCCGCCGAGCGTGTCGGTCCTCGCTCAAGCACGGGCCTTGTACCGGCCCTCCTCGGATGCCGTCAATCATGCTTCCGGACCGCCAATCGTACTGACTGGGGGGCTGCCGCTGGAGGCTTCCACGGCGTGAACGAGAATCAGATTTCTTTTATATGACGAAAATATAATGTATCGCCTAGGAAATTATTCCCTCGGCCGCAAAAACTCCCTACGCGTTGACTACATGGGAGGCCTGACGGGACTTGAGGGCGGCGCAGGCTCATTCGGAAGACTGGGAGCAAAATATCCTTCCTTTGGCGCTGAATGCACTCCCGCTGTTCCCCGACTTTCGTGGAGCAACTCGCTGCTCGGTGGCTCAGGCATGGAACTCCTGTGTGGCTCGGGAATGTCCCTGTGCTGTGACTCGGGCGTGGTACTCCTGCGCAGCCGTGGTTTGCGTTGATGTGGCCGCGATGAGTCATTGAAGGTAGTGGCGTGCACGCTTGGCTCCATGGATTTTTTGGGGCTGGGTAAAAGTGCCGCGACTGCCGCGGCATTGCCGCGCACTGACGCGGCGGCGGCTGTGTTATTGCCGCGGCGCTGCCGCGCAGCATGTAACTCAATCCACAAAGGTTCCCCGGCCCTAGTTTATGTTTGCGCACGCGTTTCTGGTTGCGATACATGATTTAGACACAAAAAACCCCTAGTTGAAATTTCGTTAGTCGGGCTTAGTCGGACCTGGACAAACCTCGCCCCATCACAATGATCGCCGGTTACACCAAAATATTAGGGATATTAATTGATTGCTATCCCACTGCAGCCCAATCAGTCGAAATGAGATGTTACTTCAGATCTGACTCATGAGCACTGATTAAAATTTGGGTAAAGATGCCGGGTTACTACGGGTCCATTTTAGCCGAGTCCGCAATACGGGGCTGGGTGAATGTGCCGCGCAGTGTTTAACTCAACGTAGAAAGCTTCCCCGAGCCCAAAACATGTGCACGGAGGGTTTATTTATGCCAATACATCGTTTAGACATGAAGAACCCATACCTGAGATTTTCTTAATCGGGCTTAGTTGAAGCCAAGATCTTAGTCGGACAGAACTGAGGGCTCGTTCCGCGTAGTTCTTCTCTGTTTCATCAAATTTTGGGAGAAATCAACCGAAGGAACCGAGGAGGAAAAGCCCCACTCACCACAGAATTTCAGCTGGGAATAATAAAGTAGGAATTCAGAAGGTGCTGTCTCCGGGCATTGGTTGGTTGCATTTATAACAATCAGCGGATGTGGGTACTCCTCTGATTGCTACAAATCATTTGTCCCTGAGGCCATATCCAACGTAGGCATCCCCTTTCATCTACCATGTTTAGACGCATGCCACCAGGCTGGATGAAAGTACCATGCAGTTCTAGGTGATTAAACTGCCGCGATGATGCCGCACACCTCCTAATTCACTAATGTTGTCTACCCTCTCGTGCTTCATAGCTCCCATCGGATGAATATATGGCCTGCGAAAGATTGATGGGCTCAATCATAATTATAAAGTGCACCGACTGTTGTGCATCAATGCACGACAGAAGCATTCTATGTCTCACAAGACAGTAGCCAAATTCTATGGTTGCATGTAGGTGACCACGACTCCGCTCGCGCCGCATGTGGGCACGCACTACACGCCCGGCCTGTGATTCAGTTGTATGCGCAAGTATGGATTTCCCCATATGTGCCTGCACATCATCATTTCGAACCAGTTGAACCATGGGAGTCAGCCTCTGTTCTTGAATATACTGTGAAAATAGAACCTCGCTGAGGATATGGTCGAGGAATGGACGGAATCAGCCCGAACGAAAGGGTAAGTACAGTACTTCAGTTGGTCAGTGCATTCAAGTCGTTCTCGAGATTGACTATAGGGATCCCCACCGTACAGTATACGGTTATGACCGTAAACATTACGGCCGTAATTGTGGTCCCACCGTCCGTAACCGTAACCGTAAAGAGCGCCCAGAAGCCCTTACGGTTACGGTCCGTCAATTTTACGGTATTTTACGGTCTTTACGGCCGTAATCTGGGAAAAGAATTGTGTAAAATATGGTATCTACTCCATTTCTACAGCTCTTCAGTGGCCAGTAGAGCGTCCGCCAACGCCTTGCGCTTCAAGCGAAGGTGATGTTTCAGCAACATCAACGTCCGGATGGTCTCCGGCTTCAAACGTGAACGGTGCAGAGAGATCGTGTCTCTACCTCCCGAAAACACCCGTTCCACCGCGACCGCTGAACCTGAATTGCTCGTCAGTAACAGGACGGGATTCTGAGAAGTAGTGATGAATACCAGGAATAGACATTATATCGCGAGCCAGCCGGTAGAGGCGCGGGTATTCTGCCCTCCTCGCGTACCACCACTGAACTGGGTCGGCGCCAAAGGGCAGGCAAGGTGCCACTGTGGGACGTCGACTCCACCAGAACACCGCGCGTCTCGCGGCCATTATGAGCTAATCCGAAGGCATCAGAACATGTTTTGTGGGCGAACAACAACTGGCAGGACATACCTTTTTTAATACATTCACGAGCAAAGGGCGTCATGTTGGATCCTGTTGGGTTGTAAAACAATATGCACTCCCTTTTAATATTTATACTACATGTGAGATCGGAAAGTAAAACAAACCTCGGTTCTAGTGACCAGACAGAGAACATGGAGAAAAAATGACTTGCAAAATTTAAATAGTTCGATGCCCCCGATTGGGGTTCAAAAGAACCAGATTAATTCTGTATCGGGTCAAAATCGAGAGGAAAAATGATGAAATGGAGTATACAGTCATTCCACGGTCCTTTCATTTTATTTTTCTCTGAGGCCGGAGGCCATATTTTTGGTGGTTCTTTTTACATAGGGCTCCTCATATGATGTGAATGCATCTCCCACATTTTTCTCAAGACTCGAGGTTGCCCCAGCATTGGGGAAATATGCGGTGCAGCGGGAGGATTTGCACTGCCAACAACTGGGCCTGGTTGATTAGGTTGATTTCAACCAAGAGATATGCCTAGGATGTTCCTTAGCATCATAGGTGTAGACTACGAAAAATTTCAACTGAGCGGGTCATCGGGTGCTGTGGAATGAGACGTGGAAAGAGCCACGCTCACGTGATATCAATATTTGGACAAACCTGACCTTACACACCGCTCCACGATCCCTTGATTGGCAAGGCGGTGAACATAAAATGAACTAGCGCACGGTACAGTGATATGACAGTGAAAAAAATGTTGTTAGAGCTTGCCCAGCAAGAACTTCAGAAATCAGTGGTTCTGAAGGAAACTTGAAGCAAACCAGGATTTTTGAATCGACACATGCACTCTGAGAGAACCTGGAGGTGTAGATACATCCAGGGGGTCATAAAAGGTCATAAAATATACAATTTATCATTCAACAATATTTCCTTTGCCATCTGTGCAAGGACCGATAGTGCCAAATAAATTGGCTTGAGCCGATTTGCCTCAAACAAGCAAAAACTGGTGTATTTGTCCAAAATTTTTGGTACGCCCATGATTTACATGTCTATACATCCCTCTGAACACTTAACCTCACCCCAAAAGCTTCGTTACTTGGCGAAAGAGCTGGATTCCGGAAATCTCGTGCAAGGACCGCAGAATGACTGTAGATGTATTACCGTCGACTCCGACCTCAGCGTGCCACAGGGTGGGATGTTAGGGTTGCAGGGCACCTGCCCACAATTTTCACGGGTTTCATTAACGGTGTACTGCCGCCAGCCTGAGACCCTGCCCTTACCCTGCCCAGACTCGCGACCCGAGCTTCCTTAGACATACGGCATGCGAATTGCGGGTATTGCGCGCATCGGAGGCCCAAAATAGGTCATAATCGAACCACTTTTGCCTCAATTACGGTCCGTAGACCACCGTATACGGCCGTAATTCTTACGGTATTTACGGGTTACGGCCGGTGCATACCGTCACCGTAAATTGTTTGCCCGAGCGCCTTACGGGACGGATACGGTGACCGTAAGACCGTAACCGTATACCGTAATTACGGGTACGGTGGGGATCCCTAATTGACTACGACGAAATTCTACAATCTGCAGAGACGAAATTCTGTCCAAAATGATTTATCTTCCTGCCTACCATGCCCACCGAGGAATAGCCCGAAAACGGAGTCGTTCAATTTAAAACACTGCAGTGAAGGAACCAGTCTGCCGGTTGATTCAATTCTCCAATCGCCACGGTACTGCCGCAGTGTTGTAGATTGCTATGGCACCACCTCGCGCAAGTTCAACAGTTCTCGTATGGTCGACTCGGATCCGCATGGTTCATAGTGTACCCCGCCAGGTATGGCACTCAATATTTCCCACCTCTGGGTACTCATGTAGGGAAGTCAACATGAGATTCGCCAGACGGTGAATTCAGTGTGCACCAAGAATATTCGGAGAAACGCCGGGGCATTTCTCCCTTCAGTATTCTCGTGGCACTGCGGAAAGCGTGCTGCATTCCAGGTTAAATAACCACACGGAGTTCTCCGAAGAATAAAAACTTGAATCCTTTCAGTCCGAGTCCTAATATGTTGCCCCCAATATGGGACGGGGGATGGGTACTTATTAATCCTCGCCCGCAGGGTGTGTGCCTCGAGTTCACCTCGGAATCCAGTCAATTAGTCATAGGTTGGATTGGACGTGAACTCACCCCAGGCACAGGCATAAAGGTATTCATCCCGGAATCACTGGGGAAGTGACATGCCCGCAAAACACCGTCTTGAAGTCTGGTTGTTTCTCAGACTTGTTTATATAAACACCTGGATACAGAGCTCACCCACTTGATTCAAGTGGGCGGAATTGGTGGAACAGGGCATGGATTCAAGTGGTAGAATGTGTTAAACCGGGCATGGCAATTCATTGTGTTGTTTGGAAATGGTTCATACCGATGCCAGGGAGGTTTAGACCAGGTATTCTCATTCAAAAGAGTCCACTAGGGTTATGAAACCTTGTTTAACTCGAGAATATCCCAAAAGAACTATTCCCGCTATCTTTAGTAGTGGGTTTTTGTGGCCATTTGCTGCACCATTTTCTCCGATCACCACTGCGGGAGTTGGAACGAACAAATATTTGGCTGCTTGTAAATGTTTGGCCCAGCTTGACTTCGCTGCCTTTTTAGGGCAAAATCCTCTCCTCTCTGTCCAACCTCCAACCCAATCCGGTACTTTGCTTCGGCTTTTTCGGCAGAATTTGAAATAAAACATCGGCCCGTGCGGCAAGAAACCAAACAAAGCTTCGGCTTTTTCCGCAGTATCAAATTCTTCATTCGATCATAATTTATTCTGCCCCTAGTCCGCCTCTACTATGATCCTCCCCTATCTGCTTTTGTTTAAGAGCTCCGCCCTCCCTCAACCCACCTCCCCCTCTCTCCCCATGGCTCTCACTGGTGGTGGGCAATACATCCGGCCATCAATCCATTCCCACGCTTGAGTTGCCGGAATGCCGGACCTCTGAAGTGACCCCAGATTGCGAACACGTTTTCCAGTCGTAGATCATCTGCTTCCACTTCGCTCAAAGGTCAAGATATATTTTTAATCTACGAACGGATGCAATGACCGAAGGAATTTCCCGAATTCGGATCCGTTCACCTCAAACACGTTCATTTTCCCCCAAATTGAGCAGGTTCGGAGACTGAAAGTTGGAATTTAAAAAAATCCTTCGGTCATTGCATCTGTCCATAAATTCCCCACATATTCTCAACCGTGAGTGAAGTGGAAGCAGACGATTTACGCCCGGAAAACGTGTTGGGAATTTTCCTGCCTAGAACAGCGATGTCACACTTAGTCACCTCCATGACACGGTCACTTGACCGATTTCTCAGCACGTCTTGCACACGTCTGCGCGCTTCCCACTCCATTCTCTGTGTCCCAGGCCCGTCGAACGACGATAAACTGGATGTTGCATCACGATACTTGTCTGTAGGCTCGCTCTATCGGTCTATGTCAACTAATAGGCGCTCCAGGATACACTTTCAGTGGTTCCGAAGCGGCCCCAAATCTCGCTTCCTATACCCTTTTCTTCGACAACCACACTCGTTCCGATACTCTACGATATTCCACTAGATTTTCTATAGCTTTATAACCCAAATTCGCTGTTTAATCTGCAATACTGCCGCTTGATTGTGTACCCTTGCATTCAGGTATGCCGTGGCCCCAAAATCATCCCACCTAATCTCTGACTGGTGCTCACAATCTCAGAGCTTTTTACCACACTCTCTGTTTCCTGTATCTCTTGTTTCAGACCCCCGCAATATAATGGGCGATAAACTTCGTGCTCAACGCCGTCCAAAGAAGAAGTCTTCCATCGAAAATGCTCAGTTACTAGAAATGCAAGCTGCGAAGAGCAGCCATAAACGCTCAAAAGAAGACGCGCTACGTAAGCCCCGCAAGAAGACGAAGAAAGAGCTTGAGGACGAGCTGAAGATCACCGAGAACCTTCTTGCCAAATCACAGGATCACGTCTCTACGCTTCAGAGTGCGCTCAACATCACATATAATCGTCTGCTTCATTCCGAGTCTTCTCTCGCTACTGCACTTGACAATAACCTCGAACTCTATCGCTTGCTTCACGTTGAACGACGTAAAACCCAGCGATATCGGCTCGATAAACTCACGCTGTCTATCAAGCTAAACGAGACCGCCGCATCCCTCGCCTCTGTTACCAAATCCTTTTCCATTGCTGTCACAGATCGCGACCATGCTCTCGAGTCTTTTCAAGCCAAAGATGTCGCTCTCCAGCGGCTGAAATCCCAAATAGCTGCCCAAACCGCACGGTACAAACAAATTGTCGGCGAGTGGCAGAAGAAAACCAAAGCCCCCCAAATGGGGAATCTGCGCTCTGTCCGTTCGCTCTCAAAAGCAAGAGACCAAGCTCGCGTCGCCGGCGAAACCAAGCAGTGGTGTCTCGTCAAGAAGGGTGTGTATACTGCAGATGCGCGAGCCATGGCACGCGCACTTGACAAGGCCGGATGCTCACAGGGGAAAATCGGTGGTGTCATCAAGTACGTCGCACAGAAGGCTGGGTTGTATGTGAAGGACAACATGAGCCATCGGACGGTTCAACGGGCGTTGATGGAAGGCGGGTTGGCGGCGAAGATACAATTGGCTTACGAGATTGCTACTGCGGACGGTACACCCGGGAAGTCAACTTACTCGGTACCTTCGCTAACGATCTCGTTGCATAGCCGTAACTGCCAGTGGCGACGCTACATCCCTACGCGGGCACAACTATGAAAGCTGCTATATCATGATAAATAAAGATGGCTCCCACCACAATCGCATTCTAGGCATCAATTCCACCGTCGACCACACAAGCGAAACTCAGGTCAATAACTGGAAGACACAGATCGCATTCATCTCAGAGCTCTTCAAGCGATGTCCCCTTGGCTTACGATCCGCTCTCAACTTCGAAATCTCTGAATTCCTCCGACTCCTCAAAGGGATGAACGGGGACCATGCCAGCGATCAGAAAAAGATGGTCCGTCTCATGCAAGCTTGGAAGAGCGAGGTTCAGCGCATTGTTCTCGGCTGGGAAGAAATACATGCGCGCGAGGCTGCAGAAATCGTCGTACTCATCACCGACATCCGCGCCAAAAATATCGAAGAAGCCGGTGGTCTGGAGGCGTGGAATTTGCTCAGTGACACGCAGAAGGATGTTCTAACTAAATCGTCCATGGACACGCTGGCATTTCAGCTCGGAACCGCTGCCTTCGACCGGCTCTCACCCGAGGAGAAGCACGAGATCAATATTTTTTTCTGGGCAGGTTGCTCTATGCACAAAGAGCTGAATTCATGCAAAGCCTTCATGGAAGGCATGGACGATTACTATGTCGAGAACGACCTCGAAGGCCCCGTCCTACTCGCGAACAAGGACAACGATGCCACCATTCAACTTGCCGAGAGCACCGGCCAGTCAACGGCTGCCGTCCAACGCGCGCTGAAGGTCTCGGGTCGTGGAGCTGTGAAACTAATCGCTCTGTTCGGCGCACTCGTCAACCACAAAGACGATAAAAAGGGCTGTCATGATGTCTACGAGCGCGGGCAGATCGGCTCCGGCGTTCGCTTCCCGCCCGTTAACAATACTCGTTACCAATCTTTCGGTCTCGGCGGTGCTCGCATCATCTCCTTCCTCGACGAGCACCAACTTTTCATGTCCTTTCTGAAAAACAAGAAAGAAAAGCGGACCCTCAACCACCTCGAACAAAACATCGTCAAAGGAATGGGTTGTTCCAAAACAATTTCCCAAATCATTGCCTTTGTTCTCTATTGTCTCACTGTCTGCCGTCCATACGCCCGACGAGTCCGAGGCCTGGGAAAGGAGAAACTCGACATCCTGACGCTCGGGCCGTTCCATGTCGAGCTCAAGGAGCACATTCGGAAGCTCATCGAATCCACCGAGCTTGTACTCTCCAATGATCCCGACTCGTACCTCCTCGCGACCCTCGACGGTGCACCTTGGAGCGATCCCATAGCCTTCGCCGCTTGCATGAGGCTCCTCCCGACGCATCCCAAAGTGAAACCGCTTTTCGTCGCTGGGTTGAAGAAGGCACTCCCGTGCTGGGACCGCTTCACCTCAGAATTCGAGAAAGGTGGTGCCATCGACCTCGCATCAGATGCTGAAAAGGAACCTGCATTCATGCGTTCTTCGAACGATGACAACGAGGGTCTCCTCGGCATGTGGCGTCGTTTTTCACGCGAAAACTCGAGTTCGATGGTGGGTCATTTTGAAGCCCGAACGATGTTCAACAAGAACCAAACTCAAGATTTTATGGACTCCCACCTTACGACGGAAGCCGACCATCAGTTCTTGCGTCAAGAAGCTCGAGCGATGGACGAGAGCGGTGTAGAGAAAGCAAGACGAGCAGATCTCACAGCGCACGCCCAGAAGGTTGTTGATGCCAAACTTGATAAGGATGCCAAGAACGCCGTGAAAGCTCAAGCCAAGTCGGACCGTCTCACAGCCATCGGTCTAAAACTTGACCCCGCTGTTATCAAGGGCTTGAACAACGAACAGTTGAAGGACCAGTTGGAAATGCATCGGCGCTGCGGGGATAAGGCTGTCCCGATACAGGCGCGATTGAAGCTGAAGGCTGATCGCTTGGCAGCGTTATTGGAAGCGGTGGACCGTTTCAACGCGGCGGCAGCCTCCCAAACAACATAATTCACTCATTCCTTTAACTACTCACGAGGGCTAAATATTTCGGAGCACATAATTTCAATCCTTTCGCGCCCAATGTGACTGTCTCAGAAATGTGGATTTAAGACCGATTGCGGGACTTGAAAAATTTGTGGTTTTTAGCAGCCAGACAGGGAGATTTATATCCTGAAACAGTGCAAAAAAAATCCATGCAAACGACGAAATTGCGGTGGAACCAGGGCAAAAATGCTGTGGGTCAAGGAAAGTCGATCGCGTCTCGATACATCCTGCACGTGATCGTCACACTCGATCAATCGGGATTGCCCACCACCACCACTCTCACTGTCGAAGGCGCTTCTGTGCCATCTTTCTCATATGTCAACATCCCTCGCACCGTCTTGTCTCCCTCCTTCATCTCTGGGCTCGGCCCCTCTCGTCCAACGGGATACTTGTTCACCGTGACCGTTGGCCCCTCTGGATCTTTTTCCTTCCCCCTGCACTGCACGCTGGGGCCCCAATCGCCGTTCGACGTAGTCCTCGGCTATGATTGGGCTGCCCACCTGCGTGACCGCCTCTTGCATTATGGCTTTCGTCTTGATTCCCAATTTGACGCGTGGAAATTCTTCTCATACCGTACGTTCTTCTGTCTACCTCTGTGCTCTTTTGACTTCGTTTAGATCTACCTCCTCCTCCTGGACCTTCTGCCGCAGCTATCCCTACCCCTCCCGCGCCCATTGGTCCTTCTCCGCCATATGTTCACCCAGCAACTTCCTCTTATTATCCCGCTCCTTTCTCCCAGTATGGCACGTATCCCCCTCAACCTTTGATGACGGCTTCTTACTTTCTATCAGCGCCATCTTTCTTAGTGCCCACGTCGTACTACCCACTGGCCCGCTCCCAATACTGTATGCAGTTCTTCTTCTGGACTTACTTGCTTACTTACTTCGTCCAGCGACTTCATCGTACTACCCTCCTAGCTCCACTTATTCGTCCAACGCCAACAGTGCGCCCGATTTCTAAGTGTCTGGGCTAGTTACTGACTTTACCCAGCTATTTCATGGTACCACCCGTCCAACTCCTCGCCTTCGTCCACCGCCGGATACGTCCGCAGTCTTTCAAGGATACGTCCGCAATTTTCAACTCGGCGGCGGATACGAGGGACAGAGATGATAAGTTCGCCACCGTCGTCATCGGGGAGGTGACGCGGATTTTGAGGACAGTCAGTGTCCCATTTTTAGCTGCTGACGATGAGAGCTGATGTCTGTTTTCAGGAAGACAGGGAGGGTCTACTGGTGCGGCTTCGTTGCCCAACTCAGAAGACTTGCGCTGTTCAGATGTTGTATTTCAAACAAATCAAGACATTGTGGCGCATTTTGACTTCCGACATTTGGGTTGTCGCGCGCATGGAGGTCACTTCTCACTCGTAATATCCAGGACGGTGTTATTCAAAAGTCTTGGTTTACCAGATCGACAGATCCAACGAGATATCCGAAGAAGCAGGGCTATTTCTTCGTGCGTACCTTTATGGTTTGCGCGAAGCGTTGATCAACGGTCCTGCAGATGACGGTGTACCCGTCTAATGGCCGGCGCGGTCTCAAGGCCTTGAAACGAGAAATGAACCTCATGATTGGACAGCTCTTGCAGTCTGTGGTATTTATGGAGCGGCTGGATAAAAATGGAAATGGAGAAAAATGCATGGTGAGTACTTTTTGCTTCGTTGCCTACGCACCTCATATTTTCTTAGACCTACGCCATGGTTGCTCTGCAGTACTCGGCGCTGCAGAGTGATGTGATGCCCGCCCGAGGAATTGGATACAGTTGCGACGTCAGTGCTTCGGGGTGTATGGTGTGCCGTCACAGGCGCGTCAAGGGACATCCGAACTATTAGTGCAGGGGCTGGTTTCATTACTCTTTTGCGACGTCCGCGATCAGACTCGCCAATTTGAATTAACAGCTCCGCCGATCCCTGCGTACTTCCGCTGGCAGCCGCGAAATGTAGCCTGAGGCCTTCATTTCAAGTCGTTAGGATCCACGGCGGCGCGTATAAGAAGGGTAGATTAATAGGGTGCTCCGTCATGCCGACCGAATTTCTCCGCTGGCTGCTAGTCGCATCCCCTCCTTCCCTGGCCCGAGCGAAATATTTCCGCGATTTTATCCCAACTCGAGACAGGTCACTCTCGCGCGGCTCGCTGTTTTCGTTCAAGGACATGGCAGACGACAACGACACGTATGCTATGCATCGGGCGCAGGGCTCGAGGCGATACACAGGCTGGCTATTTGGCGAGATCGACTTCGTTGGTGTTCTCGTACGTGATCTATATCCCACTCTCTACCTTCCCTTATCCAAGTCAGGACAACGAGAAGGGACTCTGTGTCAGACTCTGTTGCCCTCGGGATGCCACATGCTCGGCTGAGGCATTATTTGTCGACCAAATTGAGGTCTTGGGCGAGACAATAAGTGTGGAGGAGGAGTTGGAGGTGGGCGGTCTCTCGCTTTTCCTTAACAATTATTTACTGTCCGGCAGGGCGGTGTTCTCTTGGAAAGCTGGTTCGGATCTGCTTTTAACACCCGAGTGGAGACAAAAGAAAATACTTTCTGGGTGCGCTGTTCCAACTTCTGAATGGTATTGGTTACTTACATCTTGCTGATCCAGCTCCACGTCATGGCGCAATCGCCGGAGATCTACAAAATTCTGGCAAAGACCTTTAAAGTCGAGTGTGTCATCAAGTGCAAGGCGACGCTACAACGGGCCGATATCCCGAACAATTCTATTAACATGATTGAACGAGTGAGCGTGTGATCTTCACTTTACAGAACTTTCTCACTCCCATTCCAGTCTTACGCCTTCTGAGCTCTACTCTCCGGATCTCACTCCCGGGTGATGTTCCCTGCAAGGGGTTGGGCTATGTATGTGATGTAGTTGACGGCGAATGTACATCGTGTGTTTAAAATGAATACGGCTAGGGGTTCAAGGTTGCGAATGGAAAGCTAAGAGCTGGGGAGGCAGGAGATAGATAGCGGGCCCTGCCGCGAAGCGGGCTACATAGATTATATGAAAAGAGCTAGAGTGTGCGCGGCACTGTGCCGCGGCACTTTACCCGGTGGCTGTGTTGTCGCGGCACTGCCGCGCACTGACGCGGCGCTGCCGCGCGGACATGCCGGGCGTGCATCCATATCTACAATAACAATGAAGTCCAACTTGTCCTAAAGCATTTAAAACCCAATGTATCCTTGTCCCATCCAATTTTGAGAGTCAAGTTGGGTAAACCATGACAGAATCAGGACTTCACACTCACAAATTGAGTAAGACGTATGCGGAGACCAGTATATTTAAGCTGTATAACGGTCCAATACACTTCCAGGACCTAATTACCTAGTAGAACTCACGAGTGAAGCATTTCCTATGTTGCTTAGTCGGGCTTAGTTGGGCTTAGTTGGGCTTAGGTATTGCCGCGGCAGTGCCGCGGTAGTGCGCGGCAGCCGCGGCAATTTCTCCTGGCCCGATTTTTTGGGAACGTTGGTTCCCGCTGGTACAGGTGCGCTGACGCGACGGCGAGAGTTGAGAGTCGTCACGACAGACGTGACGACGATATTGCGACGCATCGTGGGGAATGCAGAGCGATTCCGGAAAGAGAATTATGTGACTGGTATTCGGATGCAAGCAGCTTCAATGTGGAGCAGAGGTTGGAGATGTAAGTGGGCGAGTCTAGCTTGGAAATGCGTGGCGGTCGCAGAGGGCTTTATCCTTACATCGAGGAATCTAATGAATTGAGCCGTTGCCAGGGGAATTGATACCAATCGGTTGCTGTTAGTTCATAAATACTCAATCCATTGTTGGTAGGCCGTACGCAATAAGGGATAAATCATAATTCTAATCAACAACCCCCCGTACCCATGTACGGGGGTTGTTGAATAGCAATCTGCTATTCAGCAACCCCACGTGAGGATCATATTTCGGCAAACATCGGCCCCGTCGGCTAACAACTGATGTGGCTGATTAGGGAGCTCTGCCGTCGTTCCGAGCCATAGGTAGCTCGCTGCCGCGCAGATGCTTTCAGTCTGCCTAAAGCTATCGGCTGCCTGGCTCAACTCCTAATACCGTAAAAGGGTTGCTGAATAGCATTCCGTGATGATGGGTTGTTGAATAGCAGCAACCCCCGTACATGGGTACGGGGGGTTGCTGATTAGAATTATCCCGCAATAAGGGTTTAATTGAAAGTATAAGCCTGATCAATTGTAATTATCCACATCAACCTGGCGTTGTTCCGGAAATGCCACGGGAGTAGTTCCGGACGCACCGAAACGGACAATTGTTTGTTTGTTCGTGCTTCCAGAATTCAAGGTCGCGTCCCCGTCACGTGAGGAGCTCGCTTGCTCCCACAGCCTCCCACTACTTATGAAAGTGATTGGCCGGCAAGCGGCGGGGCACAAACAGATTCCAGAGCTGCAAAAAGAACAGGTAGAAGAAGAAATAATAGCCACTTTTTGTGGTGCCCGTGCCACTACTAAGCAGAGTAAGCCGAATTCAAATGCATTTTAAGCCTATGTAGCTCGTTGTGAGGATTCACTTTAATCTGCGTACATATTGAGGTCCAGAGAAATTTTCCACCCTTTGAAATATGGGGACTTACAGGCGCCACTCGTCGCCAACTCTCGGTTGGCTCCTCGCGGCGGCGTGGATTGTGTGAATAAAACTTGTGGCGTGGTCACAGTGTTCTACCTAAGACCTAAGGGTTAAGTGAAATTAAGGCTTAAGTCATACTTAACTTAAGGGCTTAACGGTATGGAGGAATTTTCTTAAGCCTTAATTAAGGGTTATGTGATCGCATTACATAATGTGATCGCAAATTTCCTCGTCTCCGCTTGTCGTCGCGCCATGACTCCGAAAGGCAGATTGTGGAACTTCTTCCATGAAGGGGAAAATAAGAACAAGTCCTACTCCAAGGCTTACTTTTTGGGCTTGCTAACACTCACTGTCCGGCCCACACCGACGCAATCAATGTCGATGGGGATGATTCGAAAATGGAGGACGAGGCCAACAAATTCTGTGATCTTTTGGTCGACCTGTCCTTCTGGAAGAATCTCCAGACTGTGCTGATGACATGGAACCAATTTGCTACGTAACCGACATTAACCAGAGCAGAAGATTGACAAGACACCTCAACCCCGTTTGCGCAGGAGGAGAAGCGGTTGATGGAGTTGCTAAGGGCGGGACACTGATGAAGAACCGGACGATGGCGAACTTGAGGGCTCCGGGACGATTATGAGTAGTTTACCATGCCCCCTTGTTTGTTGTAGCTGCTAAAATTGCAGCGAAAAATATGATTTAAGGCCTTAATATGACCTTAATATGCACCCTTAAGTAGGCCTTAATTAAGACCTAAGGCCTTTAAAAAAATTTCTACCCTTAATAAGGCCTTAAGGGAGAACACTGGGCGTGGAGGTAAAATGGGCGCGGATTTTATTGAGAATAATGCTCAGAGGAGTGTAAGGCAAGTAAAGATCTATGGAACCATGGTTTATAAGCACTGTCAATTGGAAGGTGTTCAACTTGAATTCAACGAGAGAAGGACGGAAAGGCCCGTGACCATAAGCGGAAATGACAAACGTCCAAGTCACATGTTACTTTTTGGCGACATTGGTACACTGAGCACAATCAGAACTAAAGTTCTGTTTGCGAATCACCAGCGAAATCGACATCAAAGGAGCTCTGCCGGGTCTAAGGCCCATCCAGCCGCTCCTTTCCTCTCCATTTCCATGCAGCCGCTGGCACAGGACTGTCAGGAGCTCATCGACGCCATCGTCGATGAAATCGGTGGAGCAGACGCAATGAATCTCAGGTCGTGCTGCCTAACGGCTAGTCCATTCGTGGGCCCATGTCAACGCCGGATCTTCAACTGGATGTCATTTTCACCTATGACGTCCAATCCAGAGCTTCCTCGACGAGCCTCTCTTGTTCTCAGTTCATCCCCACATACGTACACTTGCGGTGCTACGTTAGCCATCTGTCCATCCATGGAGCGGCCAACGACCCTGGGCATTTTTTACCTCGATTGTCCGCATGCTGCGGAATGTTGTTAGTCTCTTATAAACAGACGCTACAACAAATGTCACTCGTACCTCGCGATGTTGTAGTCTGTCGATTACCCGAGGCGTCTGATCCGAGCTCGACCTTATTATGTAATCTGAAATTCCTCGAGCCTTTGAACGACGATTACGACGTGTCTTTCGACATTCTATGGTGGATTTTTCGTCCAGGACACCCGAATAAACAGCTTTCTCGGTCATTTCCCTCACCCGGACCGTGCAATCGCGATGCTGAATTTTCATGGGGCGGCCACGTGAGCACAGCAGTGTTTCATTTCTCTTCGAGAATGGGGCACATGACAATTCTGAAGAGGTGCATCTCCTCGGAATCCCAATCCAGGCCATATGGCCTCTTAATATTTGTCCGTTGTAGTCAGGTTGAAGCGGGAAGGCCTTTGATGGGATTCAAACTCCGACGATTATGTAATAAGGTCGAGCTCGTAACACCGGGCGCGTGGTAAACTCCAGACTAGAATGTTGTGCATTTGGATCTAGCCCTTATTCGCTGGAAAAACGCAGATCCGGACTTCATAGCCAGCCTAGGGATATTTACTCGCCGCTCTACCCTCCGATCCCGATCCTTCAGTCCTATCCATGATTTCCCTGCTTAGCTTGTCATAACTGCTGTCTCCTCCCCCCGGTAGTTGAAGCTCCGGGATTCAACCATGTGCAGTGCATAGACAGCTCTCACGCCTTGGATCATACCTCTTCACCTCCGTCGCCCCTCGCGCAGTTCAGTATTTCGCAAACGATTGGTGGTCCTGAATTTATTTGCGATTCCAAGATATTGCAATGTCTGCAGAACCTCCGCCGGCTGAGGTGAATTTTAATGGACAAATGGACCTACATTATTTCCGGAAACTCGCTGTCTCTTGCGAGGCAGGGCTGAATCGACTATGTCTCGAACGCTCTGGTGAACTGAATTCATTAAAATTCGGTCCATTTCCGTTTCTGATAATTCATCTCGTATCCAGTTCAGCCTGGTCGCATTCCAAGTCTGCCTGGACTCCCTCCCATTCCGGCTTTGCGATTTCTCGACCTCCGATTCGACGTGCTCAGTGGGCCGTGTGCGTGAAGCTCCATGCTATCTTCTGCATTCGATCTCTCCCACATGCCACACCTCGGGCACATCACGATTGCCATGCGTAGCTTTCACGGGCGCCACGGAAGGACTAGTGAAATGCAGCCAGGCTGGAGCCAACTTGAGCTAGAGGCCGGCTCCTCCAGTCATCTATCCCTCCGACATCGTGTCATTTACTGGGAACCTCAACTCCGACTTGGATAGCAGATTGGTGTCACATACATGTCTCCGTGAAGTCAAGATCCGCTCGGTCGACGATCCATACATTCGATGCCGCAACAAGTAACTTATGCAATTTCACTTCAGTTAACTTAGGCGAACTTATGGCAGGCAAGTTGATCTCACAAGTGCAAGTTCAGGGAATTAAAGTACCTTTAAGTAGCTCTAAGGGAGGCTAAGTTCCAATAAGAGAACGACCTTCTGGCCCATATCTGACCTATGCGTCAATTCTAAGCCACGAAGGGGGGTTCTCATGTTCCAGGATAGCTCTTAGATCACTGCGGGAGGGGTCCAGAGATTCCTCAGCCATAAAAGTGTGTTTCATCAGTTTATGTGGGCGTCATTTCAGCCATAAATGGTTCTGGACTGTTGCTCCAAGGCCACGCCAATGTTCCTCCTATGTGGTGCGAAAGTAACATTATTCTCTCCCAATGTCACAGAGGGGCACATGCCACGCAGCTATATATGTGCTGGCTGGCGCATGCGAGTGAGATGATATCCATGCATCTGGCTTTTTACAAGCTTGGACCCGAATTACTACATCCCCGGCCAGGAATCCTGTTTATCGATCGAGTCCCCTATTCGAGCCGCCCATAGAATTTTTGCCACTGGATTTCGAACACTCTCTACCCCCGGCCTTGGAAAGACACCGAGAATGTAAAAGCCCTCAGGGATTTTGCAGTTAAAACACGAGTAGAGGGCGAGGGGAGGTGAGACTTACTCGATGAATAATGACCCGCGCTGCGCCGCGCAATTGGGTGGAGGTGAGCATCCAGGCTTGCGACGACGTGCCAGGGCTCGGATGCGACTTATCAGGCCGTTAACGGGAGATATCAGTTGAAAAGCATTTATTACAGCGCCCTATGTGAGAATAAGGAACGAACTTGGATGCATGAGGCAAACTTGGCGGTGATTGATGGCATCTGCGGCAAGCGCGGGAAAGGTCCGCTAAGTGTGAGAAAAGTCAAGTGCAAGTGCGGCCAGCCAAGCCGAACGGGCAAGTGAACTTATCAAGTTCGGAAACAAATTACTTTTATCGGACTCACCCCATTCGCTGCCGTGGTCCTCCTGGTGCTCGAAGGCCAGTTGTATCGACACAAACCATTTGAAGCAGCCCATCGATTGCTACCGATCTCCCGCATGCAGCTCTGGGTGGGAAAGCAGGACGTTGTGGAAAAGGTACATGTAGGGTGCTCAGTGCATGTTCGATCGGATTGGACCGAGTAGGGCGCTGCCATCTTCAGAGGATGAATATTTGGAACGCTCGGTGTCGGAGGACGTCGGGACTGTCGTGGCGACTGTCCTGGCGAATTTTTTGAGCGAATGTCCCTGGGATTGTAGGCGACGAGGACGGATATCTGTGCGGCGGAGAGTGACTGCGAGGTTGTCGCGAATGAGGATAAAGTTCAAAGAGAGGGACCCCCAGGATATTGTGAGTCTGATGCATGATGAGGAGTACGCGCTCAGCAGTTTATCTGGGAGGACACGGAGACAATACTTGATAGCCGGATTCGAGTCATCCTGATCCCACAGGGCGGAAGCGTCTCCAGGGAGCACAGTCGGAGCCGACCAGCCCCCGTTGTCATGAGGGAGTCAATCGGCTTAGTCCACAAGTATCCCTATCCGGACGCAGGAGGCCCGGGTACAATCGGAGGCCGTCGGAATAATTCGGGTAGCCGGCAATTGCCATTTATGGTGCACGTGCCAGTACTTCGTGTCCGACTCTCAGACGATGCGAGCTGTGTTGGGAAAGAAGAGATAGGGATCCACATTATAATGGGAGTGGACTGAGTAATTTTTTTTGAGCCGGAGTACATCAGCAAATTGACAAGTCCTTTTTGCCCAGCTTTTCGGACCTTTTGTACCTTTTGGCTTTTTCGGCGGCTTTTCCGGTGACTTCTCGAACGTCTCCATCCCTTCATTGGATTTTTTGGCTTTTCTCCTTTTCCACCTTCTGACATCAAAGACACCAGGAAATACTGAAATTCCTTGTAGGAAGCACAATAGTAGTGATATAATGTCCGGTTAACTTTCTGCGCATCCAGTCAACGTTAAGTTCAATACCAGGTTAAAATCAGTCCGAGGAAACCCGCTTTAAGTTCCTGATGGCGAGATTATTGACTTTATAGTTTTGTTACATTACAGCTTTGGAATTTACCGTGATGTCTGGATGGAGCGATCTGAGTTCCACCAAGTCGAGCGGACTTGTCCTTCGGTTTCATCGAGGCCGAGGATTGCCGGTAGATTGCCGGATGACAGCACACGTGCTTGGAAAAATGGTTCGTTTTGATTCACTGTCAACAACGTCAAACACCTTTCTTCCTTTCCTCTCACCTTCGTCCGCTGCTCACTTGCCGTTCTCATCATGACTGGCCGCTTACCCCGGGATGTGTATTGTCGCGGTTCTGGGATCGTACCTCATTCAGTTAGCGTGACACGTGATTAGTGATGAGTTACTCGTGTGCGTGCTTGAATTTCCCTGCAGCTTCGTGTTGTACTAAATTTATATCTCAGGTGAAGCTTGCACGTGGTCGCAGGGAGATAGCTAGGGTGCGCACTACTGCTCTCACCTCTCACCCTTTTGCTAATTTGTCTCACAGCGCGGCTCCGGCGACTACCTGTTACATTTCTTCTGACGGCGCCGCATACGGGTAAGTGGTGTGACTATTTCGTTTTTTGCTGATCCACGCCTCCGAGTCCAGTACCAATAAGCGCAGCACCGCATTGGAACCTGGTGTATGTCCTTACCTATTTTACATCTCCATTTCCCGCTAATTATTTCACAGTGAATGTGGATTCTATGATACATCACGTACACCACACCCATGACGCGCATCGTCGCTGCGGCTCTTCGGCCCTCGGCGCACAAGTGGTGCGTCCGTGTCCGCCGGTTCTCATGTTACAGTACTTGTATATAGCAGTAGCCAGTATCAATATCCAATACATCCGTTTTTTTACCACCCAACGGATCCTTTTGAGTCGCCTTTTGGTACGCCTAAACCAGCTTTTGCCCGGGCTTTTATGACCTTTTCTTCTCCTTTTCTCCTTTAAAAAGCTAAGGGACCTAGCTTTAAAAAGGTAAAAGTGCTTTTCGCCTTTTGGACCTTTTCGCCCTTCTAAAAGGAGAAAAAGGACCGAAAAGGTAATCTGTCAATTTGCTGATGGTAACTATCTTCTGCTCTTCCTCGTTGGACGCTCACGTCACCCTCGACGCCGACACGTTCCTTTCAAGGCGCTCGCCGGCCGTCATTAACTGATATTGTTGCGGTCGTTCAAGGGTCACGAAGCTCTCGTGGGGCTATGAAATTGAATGATTCGAGGGCACAGGATCGCCAACTGGGGGACTTTACCTCGAGCACAACATCAAAGTCCGCCAGAAAAAATAGCGGGATTGAGTATCGGTCTGCGCCCGGGCGGCAGACAATTCTGTGTAGCGGGGACCGGAACAGGCCGTCTAGGAAGTTTCAACAAGAGGAATGGGGCTTGTTTGCCGCGCGTACTCGTAGAGATTGCCATCTGTTCGCCCAATCTGTATTCAACGTCAATTTTAGCTAGCCGCTGAACCGAGTCAGGCACGTACTTCACAACCAAGGTCCCCGGGAGCGGTGGAATAAATGTCCATCCCACGCTCGGAACCGCAATTTGTAACGCCTCAATTCCCGGCTGCTGCAAGAGGATGGTGAACATCTGCTCGGAATCAATGGCCCGAAATTAGCCAGTGGCAAAGATAATAGCGGTCAGGGCGTACTCCGAAGCTAGAATGATGGATGAGGTCCTTCCGGCATATAGAAACTGATGTACTTGCTCCCGGTGTGCGCCAGTACCCATGACCTCCCTCGGCTGCTCAGGATAACGCAGGAGCCGCATGCGTGACGAGTTATGCTTGGTCTGAAGGACTGATAAATTCAACCGATGCGTAGAAGGATATCGACATACCTTTTCCGCGAGAAAATCCTCTCCGAGACCCATAGCGAGGGATATTAAACGATAGAGTACACGACCGAGACTCAGAGCATGTGCACTGGACTGTAGATCATATCGCAACCCCTGAAATGCATCGATCGCACGCACTAGTAATCCAGGACTGCATCCCGCAGTGCAGGGACCTCCTCAGGCCACTGGTTCGGTGTGTCAATTTCGTCGGGTTCTTCCCATTGCAGGGTAAGGCCCTCCATGAGATCTCGGGTGCCCTCAGGGTCGACCTTGGAATCTAGGATTGGGCGATAGCCAAAATTGACACTGATTGGGTCCTTTTGGTAGAGCTGTAGGCAATTTTGAGGTCAGGGTGGACGGTATGCCAGAGATTAGAGAGCACACCCGCAGTTTGGTATCCTCCTTCAACGAAAAGAATTCGATAGAAGTACTCAGACTTCGATGCAAAACCTCCTCTGGGATGCCGTGGTTTTCGACTGGACAAACCAAACAAGGCGACGTTTCAATCATGAACATGAATTAGAAGCATACTTACTGTAAAACAAGCCCACTGTCTGGCATGCCCACTGTATTTGATTGACCATTGCATCTTGACGCTCACAGGCACTGGACAGGTCGCTTGCGAGGAATTTGTGAGTCGATGTGGATGAGGAAAAATATCACAGTGGACGCACACTATTGGGACTTCGGTCTGGGTAGAATCATGCATCAGACTGTCCAGAGGTTCCAGAGCGGGCGAAAGCTTCGAGATATCAGCGTCGCCTGGTATTTATACCAAATTCCTCTGATGACGCCAGGAATCGCTAGATGCTTGTCATGATCCGATTTCTGTAGCACGACGATGGTGTGAACTACAAGCCAGCCGGATCGAGACGGTCGAAAATACTCTGATCCGATGGCTGGGCTCTACGAAGAGGAAAAAATATGTCGGGGCTGGTCCGCACCTCGACATGCGACACGGAAAGTTGATCAATGCGATGTCGGTTTGTCCTTCCTGACCACCACTCGTCTTCAACACAAAACCATTCTCAAATTCGGCGAAGGCATATATGCGAACCGCGAGGATTCCCCAATGCAGATGAGAATTTGCAATACTGTCAGTTTCAGTGGCGGGCCGTCCTGGTATACAGATTAGTGTGCCGTAAATCGATCTATCTTGGGGGTATGAAGTATTGATCGGGGGAGGGTTTCAGTAGCGAGCCGTGATGCAGATCGACATATGGGTCCGCGGCGTGATCCAGCCACTACTTATTAGTGCAGCCTGGAGAGTCAGGGTGAATCAGGTCTGAACGGAAGACGGAAGATTCCGAGATGTAGGCTTCTAGTACTTAGTCTCCTAAGCTCGACATCTGGCAGCTTTCTGGTGTGATTCAGGTGAGCATGGCCGGAGTGAGCACGGGCGAAGTGAGCGAATGCACCAGACCGTTTGCCGAGAGGTTTGCTCCCTTCAGCAGAACTGGCAGGAGCAAAGAGAGAACGACGCCGGCTCAGAGTCGGGGCGTGCTTGGCACTAGACCCACAATGCGTGGGGGCGATATATGACAAATGGCGCAACGCCATCCGTCGCCACCCTTGATCTACGACCGATCGCATTCTGACCCTATCACGTCGGACCAAGTAGATTCCAAGTTCGGATCCTCGCTCATTGTACGCTTAGGCTTGCACGAACGCCGGTGTCCACCAAGTATCCCGAACAGTCACAATTCAGACGAACCGTTAATTAATGTCGCCCGCGAGGACTTATCCAGAGATTCATTCGGTTGGTTCTATATTCTGCAACCATGTTAGTCCATTTCCGACTCTCAATAAAAGACACGATACCGATGCGACCGGATTGCCAGATTGTTCACACGCATGACCCAGAAGTCCGACCACGAGTTGTTTAGTTGACGAGTACTTTTTGGAAGGTGTGCCTTTCGTCATTGTCGTGCCTCGCCGATCCAAGCGTGCTCCGATGTTTTAAATTTGAGACGTGCCGGAGCTCCCAATGAGGTCAAACTTTCAAAGTTTAGGCAGCCGAGGTGACACGTACGCGGAGTAGTGCTATGACAATCATCCAGATTCCACCTGTATGCGCGCCGCGATTGGAAGCCACCAACTTTAGAGGCACTATTTGTCTGATGCGCCAGGGAGGCTGGCTTGAAGGCGGAACGCCAGTCGCGGCGGTCGTCCGAGAGGATCAGGAAACTAAATGAGCGAGGAATTTAAGATGGAATCAAATGCCCCCAGTTGTATCGACGCTCCTAGCACCTTGCCTGCAACGATTGGCGCTGGGAACTTGTAAATCAAATCCATGATTGTGGAATTTCGGCGCATTTGGGGGTAACCTCGGGGTGGTGAACACTGGAGAAGCGCGAGGTCGTAAGCATGGGCAGCATCCCTCGCACTCCCCATACGCGGACTCCCGCGGAGAGAGCTCATGGTGATTGATGAATGTAAAATCGCGATATTTGTGATACTTTGGCACGGATACACGAACAAACATCGGACCGACATCGGGTTTCATCGGGTGTTCTCAGGCAGTTGAAATCGGACCAGCGCGATGCGCTGAACTTCATCGTATGTAGGCAGTTTACATTTTTATGGAAAATGAAATTTCTCCCCTTTTGTGGCAGCGAAAACATGAGTATAAGTATTCCACAGATTTCAGACTATGTCTTGAATGAAGAAGGCCCATGAGAGTCGTCTTTCAGTTTTACAGAAGATCGACTCTCCACTTCTCCAGCTACTGCCAACCACAAAACACCGCGTCCGTCACTTTGTCCGTGAACATCGCATCGTCCGAGTACATCGCATCATCCGTGTCCATCTCCTCGTCCGTGCCTATCTCCTCGTCGCCTTCGTGATCCCCCTCGTAGCGGTAGTCACTATCGTCAGATCCGCCTGACCAGACTCTGGGCCTGATTCCTTTGAATCCGAGCTCGAAACTTCCACCCTTTTCGCAACTCCACCTATCTCCGTTTCCGCATTCCCCTACAGGGTCACGGTCAGCCCGAGTGTCAGCCAGTGGCGAATGCGGTGGGCCAGCCACTCATGGTCATTGGTGGGAAACATAGGTCTGAGGGTCACAATTTGAGCTTGCGTGGTCGGTCGCGCCCCGAGAGTCGCGAGTCGACGAACTCAACCGGCCCATCCACGGGGCCGCGGCTGCATCCGAGCCATGTTTGAAGGATTCGAGGTGGGGGAGCAAGGTTGCATCGTGTAACGTGAAAGCCTTCCAGAAGCTTCCAAGCCGGTTGTTTATCAGAATTTTTTTGACACTCGGTTGGTTGTTGAGCAACACACGAAGCTCTCGCTTCGCGAACGTACGGATCCCAACGAGTTCCAGGGTGAGATGGACGTTCGATCACAGAAGGGAACTGGTAAGTCCCTGGTTGGTGTATACGCCTGTGCAAGATGCATCGTATCTGAGGCGGAGCAATCCCGGAAAATAAAGCGGAGAGAAAAAGGTGTAAGCATCGTCGTAATGTGAGAACCGAATAGTGAGATCCCGGAGGGTCGAAGGGCTATCCTGGTCTGGAAGTGGAGAGCAACGTCGCCGCCAGCCTTCTCAGGTTCTTCATCGTTGGCTTCATCTTCAGCTTCATCATCGGCCTTCAGCAACGGGTCTTGATCCTCCTCGTAGTCGTTGTCATCATCATCTGCCAGATGAGGACAAGCTGCGGTCCGAATCCCAACGCGCAGACTGCACCGCTCCACGCAGCTACAGGAGCGCAACATTTCGTACGCCATTCCAGACGAAATGATGAGGCAGATGTCGAGTGTCGTCGATTGGCCAAAATCGCATCCGATCTTCGACCGCACCTGCCGCCGTGATCTCCGCAGGTGACGCCCAACGAAAACCTCGACGTACGTGGGGCCAGCTGGGGCATCAGTGTCGGGCCGGGATTACCGTGGGGGTGTAGATCAGCCACGTCTCAAAGTCGTCAGGGCCGTAGTGGCGTATTCCCGGGTCAAGTTGGCGAAGCATCGGCAGGGAATTGGCGGGCAGGCGTAAGAATAATCCTATGACCTCAACGTCCAGTCCTAGGGACAGTGAGATGATCCTTGCATCATAAGGGGCCATAATCGTCATCGCATGGTTTTCCCGGTGTCGACGGTGACGGAGTCTGCTATCCAAATTGGAGCGCGGGGCGCGGTCGAGAAAGTACGCGCTTATCACCGGCTGTGTTGGCGTTCAGCGTGATTTCCAGCCGCTTCCAAGTTCCAGATTGGACAGCCCAAAAGTTGGCAACACAATCCATCCCCATCGCCTGCAAAGGTTGAGGTAGATGGGGATCGAGAGCCCCTACCGACTGAGTGTCACCGTTGAGCACTAGGCTACAACCATGGCGACGGCTAGCACTGATGCCGTCAGTCTACAGCCGTTGCAACAGCCAAGACATCGGCGGGCAATTGGATTCAAGTCGACGTCGGGCGGAAGTGGGACGGAAGTGGGACGGAAGTTTGACGGAAGCGTAAGCTAAGCGCCTCGATAAGCGCTTGATAAGCGCCTTGATAAGCGCCATGTGCTGTGATCGTGCGCCCGATACAAGCAGGGCCAAACAGTACTAGTGCCCTTCTTAGCTTCCACCGCGATGAGCTTTGTCCGCCCCTCCAGCGCCTTGTAGCCTGACATATCAGCGGTATCAAGATTTTGATCCTCATCCCCAGGGATTCGTGCAGTTGGTGCATGCAAATCTCGTGGCACGAACATCGCATAAACATGGGCATCATTTGGCAATGACTTCTGTCTTCCTGCTTCCATATCGGCTTGCCCAGGCCTCGATGCTTCTGCGCTTTTGGCCCCAAGATGTCGTGGAAAAGTCGTGGGTGGACACTACGGGCCCGCGGCGGAAAGAAACTGGATTCCTCGAGGCGCCGACAGCCTGGAATGCTGTACCTGGTGCCGTTTTCCCTGGTCGTGTTCTTAGCAATCACTGTTTCCTGCGACCCCCCGAGCTTCTCTACGCGTAAGATATGCAATCTTGCTGTTTCAGTTTCGAACCCTTGCATTCCAATGGAAGAGAAGACATCAACGTTCCAGACGCCTTCCACGCCGGCACAACGATTCTGAGGAGCGGGACTTCCTGCTCGCTCCTTCGACAAACCCTCGTTTCGTCCCTGCCCTTGTATTTCTTAGGGCAGGTGTCCTTCTCGACTGCAGCACGTAATTCCCGGGCGCCAAACTTCAGTCTACCACCCTTTTTGTTGACGCCCATATACCGCTGCTCATTTCTACTATTAGGCAAATGAATCCGCGAGGTGATCCTGGGGTCTCTAAATACCCATTTACCTGCCACGATGCCAGCACATTCCGCCGCTTCGTTTGGCGCCCGCGCTCATACTTATATCCCGCGTCACTTCGGCCATCAGATATGGCTTCCCTCGCATTTGTCGATTCCAACTCCTCCATGGCATCCTCCCCGTCCTCTGATGACTCTGACTCTGACCATGGGGTCGGCCTCTCGAACCCTCAGTTGTCCCTAGGTCGGCGCCGCATGCTAGATCTCGTCAACCGCCTCCACAACACCGGGTCAGTCAATTCTACTTACCATTCTTCTGGATAAAACTCACGTTCCGTTTCCTTAGCGTTCAAATCGACATCGATCTACCTCAAATCGCCGTCATCGGCTCCCAAAGCGCTGGAAAGTCCTCCCTGATCGAATCCATCTCTGGAATCACTCTACCTCGCGCGGCTGGGACCTGCACTCGGTACGCTCTCTTCTCCTGCGCTACTTCTTCACTCATCATTCGTCTGTACGACTAGGTGTCCTACCGAATGTCGCCTCTCCCGCTCCGATGAGCTTTGGAAATGCACCGTCGAGCTACGCTTCATCACCGACAAGAACGGACAAACGCTGGGCCAACCTCGCACGGAAGTATTCGGCGACGCGATCTTCGATAAATCCGAGGTCGAAGACAGAATCCGTCGGGCGCAGCGAGCGATCCTCAACCCAAGCAAACCGGCGCGCCAGTTCATCGACGAGGACGACGACGATTCGCCCGAGATCTCGTTCTCCACCAACTACATCTCGCTCCAGATCAGCGGGCCCGAAGTGGCGGACCTTTCATTCGTGGATTTACCTGGTGAGCCCGACCGTTTCTGTCCTGGATGTAACTCTAAAGCTCTCACCAAGGCTTGATCGCGAGCGTCAGCAGCCGCGGCGGGAACGAACGGGACATCGCAATGGTCGAGAGCTTGGTTAGCTCCTACATCTCGAAGCCTAGTTGCGTAATTCTACTCACCGTCGCATGTGAAAGTACGTCGGACCCGAGCTCTAGACATTTATTTTGATAACTCATCGACGCCACAGCGGACTTCGAGAACCAAGGCGCGCATCATCTAACCAAGAAACACGACCCAGAAGGGAAACGTACAATCGGTATGACTCCCTCTCAGCTCGGTGGCAGACTCCCTTAACGTTGCGGATCGCAGGTGTTCTTACGAAGCCGGACAGGTACCACGCTCCCTATTGTCCGTTTCCATGCTGACACATCGTTCTAGAATCCCCCGCGGCGACGAGGAGAATTGGCTCCCGCTCATCCGTAACGAGCAGGAATCGCTCGAGAACAACTGGTACTGCGTAAAACAGCCCAGCTCTCAGGATCTGAAGCAAGGCATCACCTGGGAAGAGGCGCGCGCGCGCGAGAACGACTTCTTCTCCTTGACACCCCCCTGGTCCGAGCTCGACCCGATGTACCAGAAGTACCTAAGAACGTCCAACCTGATCGACCGCTTGAGCTCCATCCTATCCGATCTCATTTCGAAGCGGTACGTCTCCGACTTGATGTCTCTCCCAAACCATCGCTTACAATGCGAGCCATATCAGATTACCGCAAATTCAGATCGAGCTCGAGAACACCATCCAAAAGACACGCGCCGGGCTTCAGGCGCTCCCCAAGCCGCCGTCGAGCGACCCCATTAGCGAGATCGCGACCATGTTGCATGATTTCGTCGGCGACCTCCACAAGCTCCTCGAAGGTATCCCTCGGGCAGACGGGCTCTTGCAGATCATCCGTCCTGCGCAAGAGCAATTTAGACGTGATATACGGCTCACCGCCCCGGACTTCTGGCCCTTTGAGCACCATCTCATCGAGGGTTTTGAAACGTTTCCCGACCCTCCCTTTTTGTCGAACGAGGATAGCCGCAAACAGGATGCTGACCACGAATCGCAAGTTCACGCGTCGAAGCCGGGGCGCCCACGGATCTTCATCGACGAAGTATTGGATCGCGCGCTTGCGTATGCATTTTCCTCATCCGGATCCGGAACGCGAATCTGATTTCCTTTCATTTATGTTTAGCGCGCGCACTCGTGAACTCCCCGGCCATTATCCATTCGTCGTCCAAAAATCGTTCATCGCCGAGTTCACAGCCAAATGGGCGGCCCCAGCACAGGTCCTCTGCCGTGTCGTCCACACTACGCTTTCGCAGCACGTCAGAGCGCTCGTCTCGCAGCATTTCTCCTCATTCGGGCAAGGCGGGTTGGAACAACGCGCGACGTGCGTATCGGTTCTCGCTCCATATTTTGTGCCAGCTGACATGCATGCAGGATCCTCATCCAAGATTACATGAAGCAGCGCGCAGAAGCCACCCAGGCGCTAATCTCAAAGCTAATCTCCCTCGAAGACGGCGGACCGCTGACGCTCAACGAACATTACCTCGCCGATTACAAGTCCAAGTTCCTGTCCTACTACAAGGGCGCCCGGGAGAAGGCACAGAACCCCGTCCTCGCGGCCGCTATCGAATCTGTGGATGCTTACGGGGGTGTCACGGGAGTTACACAGGTCTTGAGCGGCCTCGCCAGCATCGGGCTCAGCGGCATCCAGGCGGAGGATCTGGTGAAACTGTTGTCTCCGGACCGAATGGACCCGGCGTTGAACATCATGTCGGACGTCCGCGCCTACTTCCAAGGTAGATATGCATCTCCCCCTAGCTCCGTCCGCGAATATCCGATCTAATTCCCTTCGGCCCCCAGTTGCATACAAGCGGATAGCGGATAACATCCCGCTGGCGGTCGACCACGAGCTCGTGCGCGGCCTCGGGCGCGACATGCTCTTGACGCTATACACCGGCCTCGGAATCAACGGCCCCGACGGCGTGCGCATTTGTCGGGAGCTCGCGCAGGAGAGCCCAAGCGTCGCGGGCAAGAGGGAGGAGCTTCTCAAGAGATTGGAGCGCTTGGAGACCGCAAGCCACGAGCTGGTGCGCGTCAGCATTTGATATTGATGTAGACTACTGTTAGACTACTGTTTTCTTGTGTATTGAATATGATCCGTTGCCGCATCGTTCATTATCTCATGAGATCGATCTAAGAGTAAATCTCGGAACTAATAAGGAAATATAAGTCCTAAGTTATGTGTTCTACTCACGTCACCTTAGTTTGAGCGGCAGGGCATGCCGGTGATGCCGAGACCGTAGCCGTGCTGTCCGAACACCTCGACCCCGGGCTCGGTGCGCACCCCGAGCAACCGGCCGTCACGGGTGGAGAGTTGACGGACAGAAAACTGGTTTCCCTCTTGTCAAACGACATGGGCGAGCTTTAAGGGTGTTGGGAGCTTTTACGGGCCCTCATTTGAAACATGGATTCTTGCTTTTCCTCGGTCGTTCTCAATCTCCGAGTTGCATGTCGTCCTAATTTCCCTTGGGCTCTGCAAATAACTGTAACACCTCATTTGCACTGAATCCTACATTCTTAAACTCAATTGGCGACTGCGAGCTCCAATCACAACAAGTGATGGAGCCTAAAACAGCCGCCGTTCTAGATCCCCTTTATGCAGGGACCTTTGTATGTCATTGTCACGACAGTGAAATGGTTGCGGAGCTCAGAGTGGGACGTTGACAGAAGCGACACTAGGCTGTAAACTCCCTTCTATAAATACTGTGGTCGTGAAAAAAATGCCACACTAGAATAGCAGCGCTCTCACATCCCGAGAGAAGCAAAAAAGGATTACCAATACCGACATGAGAACCGGCCCGTAAAATGCGCCGACGCGGTTGCCATCCTGTCGGATGCCAAAGAGGCTCCTCTCCAGTCAAAAATAGAGCTATCGGCAGCCCGTAGCTTACTAGAGCCGAGGATCAATTGTGGAGAGTCCTTTCCAACGGGACCCGAGTAAAATATGGGTGGGCAATCGAGGCGCGCCACATCCCTGGCGAGGCTCTGAGACGGAGCGCCCTCGGCCCGGTGGGTAGGCTATCCTTGCATTGACAATGAATCACCTGGATCCCCGTCTTTTAGTTTTTTAGCCGTGTAAGGAGGCAAACATCTAACGAAGAGCCTCCAACGACCGGGAGGCATTGAATCAGACTAAGGGTGCTCTTCGTATATTCCAACGATGACGACCCAACCAACAACTCATTGATTTCCGGAACTTAAGCTCCGCGCCAAGTCGCCTTCCAAGTCCGAATTAATTCAGGATACAATTGAATATGCAAGTGCCTATACATGGTTTGATTAAATCACTCAAACGGGCTGGGAAGTCCGGTCGTAGTATGGAGAGACGTGAATGTTTCGACTCAGCATTGTGGCGTCACCCGGATTCAGCCCCACGCGTGTTTCGAATAATATTAATAGACGCTGGGGTGCCCGAGACATATCGGAGACGACGAGGGGGGTAAATCTACCCTGACTCATGGGCCGTCGAATGTCGTCGCGGGTCTGGTGGGAAGCTCCAGAGCCTATAAAATAATTGAGCACATTTCAGACTCTTACATTCAATGGATACTTGCCCATGATAAATATGCGCTGCATAAAGCGGAGGCTGGAATTTAGCGTTGGAGAAGGAGTGTCCAGGATTTGGGGGTGACTGCGCAGACGATCCGGGCATCGGATAGGGTGGGGCCGCTTGGGTGTAAGATGGCTGAGAGTTGTACGAATAACTTGTGTGAAATTGTGACGGTGAGGACTGGTTTGGAGTATAGTCGGATGCCGCAAAGGACTGGAAGTCGCCAGGCAGGAGATTGAACCCATTGAGGCGTGGTTTATCCGATGGTAGATAAGAAGCCTGGTCAGAATGGTCTAACAACTGGTCAATGGATATTCGCCGAGGTTGAGTGTAAGCAGACCAACCCCATGGCAGTTCAGTGTATGGTGATGGTGGGGATGGGGAAGGTGAAATTGTGGCGGGCCTTCCTGGCGGAGATGATTCGAATGTCGATTGGGCTCGCTGGTCCCCGACCGAGATGTATTCACAGAGAAAGCCTCTTCGTGTGCAACGTTCGCAGGGCCTACCTGAAGATTCTTCACTTGTGATGCACTGATCACTTGGTGAGAAGGAAGCGTGCGGGCTGAACTTCAAATTATCGACTGACCTTGATTTTCCGTTTGCGGCAGCGCAAACAGGCCATGGGTACGCGCTTTCTCTTGATGAAGAAATCTACAGCTGTGTCCGTGGGATGGTGAGACATGTCGAAGGCGAGGGGAGGAGCACCAACGATATGGATGGTCTTTAAACGGCCTGAGCGTCTGATGAGCTGCCATACTCAGCTGCTGTGAGAGCGTTTCAGACTTATGAATGCCGGCCGGATCCGCTTTGGATCTCCGCAAATCGACCCGAATCGGACTCCGCAGTGTATATATCTTCTGGCAGGCTATAAGAGAGATCCAGGGTTTCCGATGATGCTGAACCATTCCACAGACAAAAGATTGCCGGTGCCTCCACTCTCCATGCCAGACGGAAGAAAGTGAGAAATCGTGGGGCCATAAAACCCAGTTGTACCTAGACGAAAAAAATTCGATCGATACGCCGATCATCATCGGGTTTCCTGGCTGTCCCTCGTTCTTCCCAGAACAACAGGTCAGGAATGATGAGTCATGCAAGCATAGCTAAACGGGGTGCAGAAATCTGCGCGCTTGATTGATGTCATACATCTGTGATGATGATGAAGAGGCGCACCGTCACGAAAATACTAGTAGTCGGGCCGATGAGTGGCCTGAGTCCCATGAGTTGGGAAGACAATTCATTTGTGTGCTAGACCCGGTTCGCTGCACGATATTTTAGAATTATCCTGGATGATGCGACGGCAGACGGTAAAACGGACAACGCGCATAAGTAATATACGTTGACACAGAACAATCACACCACGCGGTTACGGCCGGGCGGTGATGTATCTCCCGCGCTGTGAGAATGCGACATGTACGGGCTGCGGCTGCTTTGTCAGGTAGCAAATGCTAAGCCTGATCTAGGAACGGTCAGGACTTCACAAAGGAAGCCAAAAGGAAACGGGTGAAGAGTGGTGAAGAGCCACTAGTACAGGACGAGCGTTGTGAGTAATCATCCGTATCATGCGGAAATGTTCTGGGCAGAGAGTGCAGTTTCACAAACAGAAACGTAAGTTTCGGTTTTGTACTCTGTGTACCAAGAATGTCGCCAAAATGAACACGTGAACTGCTGCGGCATGTGACTTGCACTTCTCGTGATTGCTGTCATTTCTGCTTACGAGACTGCTTCCGCGTCTCTTGAATTCGGATTTTGGGTATCAGGCTGACACCGGAGCTTTTTACATTGAAAAATATCACACCCAGAAGACCTTACCTGACATCAATTGTGATTTAAGCACTCTGAGCAGCTTCGCAGCCAATTCGCAGCTGCTTCAAAAATTGTAATGGGCTGGAATCAAGCTGGACTCGATAAATCTTAACTCCCTCATTCTCATTGAGGAGCCATCAAACTACGCCAAAAGCTCCGTCACACGGCCTCAATCATGCCAGCTCAGGCCTCGGCGCTTGCTGCGACGACACAAGTTTACAAATTTTACCGACAACAACATGACAGTGGGGGCATTCATGCAAGTTTTGGAGCTAACAGGCTCTGAGCTCTAAATCTATTTGTACCCCGTCGTTTGCCGGTCATGCAATTTTAATCACAAACAGAACCATTAGTTTTGGTTTTGTGCTCTGTGTATATTACCAAAAATGTCGCCAAAAGTAGCATGTGCCTTGGACGTTTGTCATTTTTGCTTATGGTATCACCATGCTCGAAATCCGTAAACGAGCACTTGTAAAGCCTCGAATAATGGGATGTGGTCCAGGCTATGAAGTCGAGCATTCGGATGTTACCACTTGATGCGCTCCGGAATGTTTACTCTATTTAAAGTGTACCGGGCGTTCGGCCGTGAAAATAGCTGGCGGCAGTCGTTGATGAAAGACGCGGGAGGAATAGGAAGGAAGGTTCTTCTCTGAGGAATTTAGCAACGTGCCGAAAGTAGGCCAACTCGGCTCGGGCATTGAGAATCTCCTCTATGGCCCAGCGCTCAAAGAGCAAGCAACCGAGGGTATGAAGCGGGGTTTGTGTAATGCGAAAGCCAGAAAGGGGCTCGGTAAATTTGTTGTTCTTGAATTCCTTAATGAAGTGAGGGAGGAGGAGTGACGAGGTGACAACACGCTGCAAGAGATTCGAAGCAGCCCGCATGTTGAACGTGTGGTTTTTTATGCTCAGGCAAGGGGGTTTCAGCATTAAAATTTCGGATACAGGGGGGGGTCCCGAGGGCGGCTGAAAAAAATTCTGTCATGTGTAGTATGAGGGAGGTTCAAGATGCCTCCCACAGTATAGTAAGACATTATGGGAGGGAAGGAGAGTGAAATATGGGGCCTAGAATACCTGCATGCTGTTGTGCTACTTCGTTGTTCCGATTTGGACTACTGTGCTGATGACCCTCACGTGCACAGATCAGTTCTCGGAAACGCTTGCGTGTCGGCTCTAAGGTGAAAAAAAAAGAACTGTTTGTGTCAAGAACACAGATATGAAATCAGCGCTACTGTACGCACTATCAGTGTAGTTTTTTTGGAACAGCGCAGACATGCCTGCGCGACCGGAAGCACTGCCAGTTCACGCCCTCAGTTCTTGCTCAGTTCAGTGTTTAATTGCTCAACAAGAGCCCACCCATGGGATGGAATAGAAATTATTAAACTGGAAAGCCTCACAGTACAGTAGAGTGCAGAGACAGGTGAGTAGTAGCATAGTTGGTTGGATTAGGAAGCTGTCAATGCAGTGGCGGTGGTCCACACATGACCCGGAGAGACGGCCCGCCGCTAGGGGTGGAAAACTCCTTCCCTATTTGGGGGGGAGGGGGGCTGGCGGAGACAAAAAACTTTTCGACCTTATATCCGTTTTTCGAATCCCGCTTCCCCCTTGTGCTTAGGTCAGCGAAGTACTCAAGCAGAGCACCAAGTGCTGTGGTGTGGATTCATATATTCTGAGAAGGACACGCTGGCAGCGAAGAGAGAGAGACAAGGTGAATTTGAAATTTTCATTGGGCTCTACTATATGCCGAACGAGAAAGCGGCGAGACATTATGCTGGCGGGGCGCTCAAGCGATTATCTAGCCGAAAGATATGTCACGTGGGGATTGCTAAATCGCGATCGGCTATATGGCAACCCCCGTTCCTCTGGCACGGGGGTTGCCAAATAGATTCACATCCTCTCCCTATGACTAACTATCTGCATCCTACGCTCTTCGTCCAGTGACAGATAGTAGAATAAATAAACATCAGGGAGGTCACTCCTTCCCTAACAGGACCCAGATCTGTTGAAACTTCCATTTCAATGTGAGTCCACGGCCGTGGATATCATTCCATGGGGATCTGAATTAACGGACTCGATACCCCCTCCAACGGATGTTGGCTTTCTGGAATTTATTATCTCGGCGGTTGTGGGATTAAATACTCTCACCCGGTGGCGATGTGGATTTAGAAGCGCGCGGTCTAACACAGATAAGTGGATCCAGGCTACCCTGAGCCTAATATCACAGACACAGATCCGCTCCACTATTCTCTCCAAGTTTCATGTTTGATATGGGTTACTTATCGCTGATAACCCGTGTACATGTACACGGCTATCCGATCGTTCATCAGATTTTGATGGGTTGCATAATCCAATGGATTCCAACGGTCCAAAAATGGTGTTTTTCCTTTTACGCCCGCTTAGGGTACGCGGGACGGGCGAGGTTCGATTTTCGATGGCTCGGGCGGCGGTTCGATTCTGTCAGCACCCATTCTATTTTTAATCAATATTCCGCCGTAAATATGCATGAAATCTCGATGTATGTACCCATATCCCGCATGCCGACCACTATTTTCGGGCATGAGGCTGTGTTTTCCATGCAGAGCTCCTTCCCGGTTTGTATTCAAATTTACAAATCTTTATGTGTGCCGTGTGTGTGGTGTTCACAACATTGCGCACTTTTTTTTGCATGCCAAATTCATAGCTGTGTATCCTAAACCAAGGTAGGGTCATAGATTAAGTATTTGTGGGCCCAAAAGTATTTAGGCTCGCACATTTGTGCACTAAGAACTCAGTGCAGCCGTGTCTGTGGAACGACCAAAATTGAACAGCCGCCAAATTCGGACAAGCATCGGCTTTTTCTGTTGTAAAATTCTAACGCATTGTGCAACAAATGTATGGTTCAAGAAGGGATATAACAACAATATAAGAACGAAGGTAATCTCAGAATGGGACCGGTTCAATGTATGTGTCGGGTATAGCCACTAAGTAATCACCGCCGGGGATCTCGAAAATTGATCAAAATTGCATAGAAAAAATTGCATTGATTTCAGCGCGGCAGCCTGGTTCATACAAGGACTCGGAAGTATCACAGAAGCCTATTTTAACTACGAATTACGCCGGGTGAGGAGACTTGGTCCCGGACAGGGAGCGAGTGGGATTAGGTGATTCTGAGCCATCAGTAGGTTTCTCCACTGACACGGGCTCAGCTTCGAGTATGACCGATTCATCGAGACCGAGAGATCTGCAGACATCGTTGCATTTGTGATCATGAATGAAGGACTGGATGCCTTTAGCACCAAAATCTCCAATGCCCGAGTCACTGAAAAATCATCAATTACTGTTCCGCTGTATTCCAAAAAAGGAAATACATACCCTGCTGGAGTGTGGGTCATCGGATCGAAGAGAACCATGACATCTTGGCCGTTCAGGTGGGCGGGTGTTCCTAAAAATATTCAGTATCACTTCAGTACTGGGAGATGAGGAATAAAACCTTGGATATCGGCCAGGACAACATTCTTGTTGCTATTCCCATACACAAAATGGGCAAACGCGTGAATGGTTTGAGCGCACAGGTCTTGTCTATGTGTGTGGTGGTTGAGGGTGAATGTGAAGTGCTCCACAGTCGTAGACCGCTTTGTCTCTACCAGCCACGTAATACCTTCGTGAGTATCATCAATTTTTGATGTTCCGGACGCCCTGCTGGGCTGACGGGTCTCCTCGCCAAGCCAGGCATCTGCGAATGCAATAGCTATCAGAGAGAAATTGTGTAAGCAGGAGCTACCATAATATCAAATGAGATAATACCAGTGTAGATGTTGACACCCTGGCGTTTAGCATGCAAGAAGTAGGCTTTCAGAAAATAGGATGCAAGTGTCAGGCGTCGCAACTCCAAGTAGATCTGGTCTCGGTTCTCCAGAACAGTGATAGAAGCAGCCATATCATGGTCATCTTGGTCTGAAATGCGATAGAAGCGCTTGACAACCAGCGCTTGGCCGCTATTAGTTTTGAACTGGAATATAATGTTTAACAGATTCAGGTGTGCACTGAACAAAACTGACATCATAAGCGGACTTCATTGCGCCCTCGCTGAAATGTGTGTCTCTGATAGCCCCAGAGACTACTGTTCCACTGCTTTCGAACTCGGTCTGCCCAGTGATAGGATCCGCGACACAGATGAATTTCTGCAGCATGACAGCCGACCGTTTGTGCACCGCGAGTGAGGTCGAGCTGGAGGGTAAAAACATAGATTTCATTGGACCGGCTGCAGCATGGGTAAATATTAATTTGGATGTTGTCAAATGAACGTACCATTGGTGCGTTTGTTACTGTCATGATCCCTATTGGCCCCTTCCGATGTGCTGCTCAGTGCGCGCTTCCGTACAACACTTGTCAAAGCAGAGTTCATCATTGAATTCACTGATGTTACGCAAGAGCTTCCTTGCGCTGAGTTCAACGCATTGAAACGAACTTTAAACTGGGTTTCCCATCAGTATTAATCATCAAAGGATTCGATGAGCCACGTACCGCGGCAGAATCTATATACAATTCCAACCAGATAGTTGGGCCTTTGTTTTGTTTCGCCATTGATTTCCAACTGGCCGGTACCGCTACCAAATAAATAGGTGCACGGCTGGGTGTACTGTAGAAGGCGTAGAACTGTCCCAGGGTCATATTTGCGGTATTGAGTTCGAGGAGAACTCCACCATGCCAGCGAAATGTGACCTCCTCCCTGCAAGGTTTTATCAGCAAAAAAATCTGAGAAACAGGTGATAAATCCGTACGGGAGGAGCAGCAGAGAATTAGACCTTCCCCACTCAAGGTTCAAGGTCTTGACGAGATGGGCCTTGATGTCTGAGGCATAAGTTGAGCACAAGTTATTGTTATAGCAGAGAAAGACATACCGGGAAGAAACATCGAAACGGCCCATTTTTTTGCGCTGGTTCCGAGATCCGGGTTGGTACCCTTTCCCTTGCTTTCACGTACCTAATTTTAATATGAGCAACTGACAGGGAAATTTGAAGCAGAACTTTTTTGCTCACCGCCCAGCCAACAGTGATTTTGTCCTCTCCCGGTGC
The DNA here is from genome assembly GCA_029204335.1 of Mycena vulgaris. Taxonomy (NCBI): domain Eukaryota; kingdom Fungi; phylum Basidiomycota; class Agaricomycetes; order Agaricales; family Mycenaceae; genus Mycena; species Mycena vulgaris. Next base: position 134,449 of record JARGYA010000068.1, read on the forward strand.
TCCACCTCCATGTTCATGGCTGAGAAGGGTGCTCGTGTCAAGAACGGTACCCGCTGGGGGTTTTTGGCTCATCATCGGACCGGTACCAAACCGCTTTGAAGCTGCGGCAGCGCGCAGAAGGTGACTCTCAGCGATGTTGGTTCGGACAGCTGCAAATTTTAGAATATAGTACTGCGCAAAGAAAGCAGAAATGCTCACGAGGAGGCTTATAATTCTCTCCTTGCACTTTGTTTGTGCAGGCTTCGGACCCGCAGGTTTGAGGCTCCCCTTGGTCCGGAGGAAGCATGTTGTTTCGTCGAGTGACCCCACACAACATGCATTGAGGCCATTGCTGCAAAAAAAACTGAGAATCAATTGCGAAGAGGGGGCAGTGGGACGTACCGAGATATCTGCATACTCTGGAGTATCATGACTGTGTGGTTTCAACTTTGCGCACTTCGGACAAATGCCGTCCCCTTCTCGGAGGCCAAAGAGTAGACCGCAGTCATCGCACTCGACAGGTGGCATAAGAGTGGTACCGAATAAAAAGAGTGAGTGGAGTGGAGTGGAGTAATGAAGGAATGAAACACAAAGCAACCTATCAGAAGGTCAACCCTTTTATACTGAGGCCCGGTGAACGGACCAGGTAGAAAGTGCTCGGGTTTGGCCCCGTCCCGGTATAAAAGGCCCCACTGAATGCATAGATTTAGCAATCACCTGTCGCCCTTCGTGACTTTCGATTCTAATGCCCAATCCTACAGGCAAGAACGGGCATAAATCCAAAGACAGTGAGCATTTTGGATGCTTCGACCAGTACCTGCAGACTCATTGGCGGCTTAGAACCTTCAGATGACGCTCTAGTCAAGGCCTTGACCAAGTATGCTGTCCGTTCATACAGCCGAGAGCAAAAGATCCGATGTCTCCAGGATGAATTGAGCTATATCATTGGGTTTGTCTTCTGTCTCTTGAATCCGACAAACTCTGATACATACCCGGGGGCAGGAAACGGGCGTTAAACACGCTCGAGACCAGATTGGGAATCGGATCTGTTCGGAAGCCCCCTCCGATTGAGATCTCGCGGCAGGCTGTTATCGACGCTGTATCCAAGGATAGTCTGCAGCTGAATGGTCCAATGTTTATTCAAGCACAGTTGAAGCGCAGTGGACTAATGATTCCCAGGTTTGTTTTTGAATCCTTCTTTGCTTTGCGCTGCGTTAATCAAAGCAACAGAGACTTCGTCCGTGGTGTAATGCATGATCATTTTGATGCAGGCTTTACGTTGCGATTTCCGGGCCATAAGAAGCAGCTGATCCCGCGCGTGGGGTTGTCTTCTCTGGGCCCTTTTCACGAAATTTGTGCAGACGGGCACGAGAAGCTTTCTGCACAGGCCTTGCAAATGGGTGAACTCTCCTTGCCTATGTACGGATACAAGGACAAGTATACCGACTTCCTCGAGACACTGAAGCTTCTCCCGAACTCTCGGACCGCTGCGGCTGGCGGTCATATTTTTCTGGACTTCGTCGAGGAAACTGGGTGTACGTGATTAAACTCTTTGGTAACCTCTAATTAATGCTTAATGCGAGGAATAGGTATCCCGATCCAACTTACCACAGACAAGGGCTCCGAGATTGGATGGCAATATGCATTCCAATCAATACTTCGGTTGGTTTCATCCTTCAATACCTGTAGCGAGATATTGACCAGCCCTGTTTCTATGTAGAGAATACTTCGCCCCGAATATAGATCCCGCTATTTTTGCTGCCTATATGGTCCTCAAAAGCGTGCACAACACCGTCATTGAGGGTTTTTGGCGTTGGCTGAAGACAAAGATGGGTTTGAACCTGAAAGCCATCATTATACGGGGGAAACAGGAGCGTATATTTGACTCCAACGTTGCTTTCCATATGTAGTTAAATTCTTCTTCTTCCTCTGAATCATCTCTTACTAACAGGATTGCAGACCATTGTTTTATTGGATCTTTGTACCGCTTATCCAGCACGAGCTCGATGAGTTCCGAGAATGGTGGAATCAGCATCGTGTTCGCCTGCAGCGGGACAAGAATATGCCATCTGGTCATATACCTGCTCACGCTCACGAGCATCCTACTCATTTTGGGGGAATTGATTGTCGTATCCATGTGCCGAAAGAGGCTATTGCGGAACTTCGGGAATATTTGACTGAGGAGGTCGGGTCCAGGGAAACTCATCTCGGGTGGCCCGGGGTGACCCCTGAGTTCAAAGCTATTGTTGGAGGGGCCTGGGCTGGAATTGGTAGTCCAGAGATGACTATGGAATCCGCATGGAACATCTTCGCTCAGATGTCTGCAGTTATGGAGAATTATTAGTAGTGATAAATTTTGTCTGCCAAACTTTCCGTTGTTCAACCATCTCTATACATAATCCTCTGCCGGTATACTTCTGGGCAATACCCTGAATATCTTGAGGAATTTTGAATGGGCCGCTGGAGATTTTATGAGTATAAAAAGTGTAGGATTATGTATAGGGATGGCTGAACAACGGAAAGTTTGGCAGACAAAATTTATTAGTGCACAAATGTGCGAGCCTAAATACTTTTGGGCCCACAAATACTTAATCTATGACCCTACCTTGGTTTAAGATACACAGCTATGAATTTGGCATGCAAAAAAAAGAGCGCAATGTTGTGAACACCACAACACACACGGCACACATAAAGATTTGTAAATTTGAATACAAACCGGGAAGGAGCTCTGCATGGAAAACACAGCCTCATGCCCGAAAATAGTGGTCGGCATGCGGGATATGGGTACATACATCGAGATTTCATGCATATTTACGGCGGAATATTGATTAAAAATAGAATGGGTGCTGACAGAATCGAACCGCCGCCCGAGCCATCGAAAATCGAACCTCGCCCGTCCCGCGTACCCTACCCGCTAGTGACTTTCAAAAAATATAAAATGCAGTTGGACATAGGTTTCTAACCCGTCGGTCAAGAAGCCGCGCATTGGAATGTGATAACAGAGAGAAATGAAAAATTCTACCCGTTGGAATCCAATGGATCTGCAACCCATCAGATTCCAATGAGCGACGGGATAGCCGTGTACTGTCGCAATGTGAACGGCCTGATAGACCAGACTTTCAGCCGGACAAGGAATACAGTAATAGAGAGCTTGCGCAAAAGCCGCATGCAGCTTTCAAAGCCGCACGCGGCATTATACTTTTTTTTCTCCGGAGCATCACTAGGAGTGTCGAATAGCACCCTCTGACCACCAGAGCGAACAAAATAAAAAGCCGCATGCGGTGAGTTTGCGCACCCAAAAGCCGCATGCGGCTTTTGCGCAAGCTCTCTAATGTTGAGACCTGGAACCACGTCCCGGTCAAATTTCGGGGGATATTTTGGGCTCCCTGCCTCGTCCTTCACGGAGGTCAGAATATTGATATTGGGAAGGTCCGATGCTGCGGTGCCGCAGATTAATGGAGTTAAGGCTGCATGGAGAAAGAAGCATAAATACACTGAAATTATACTGCTTCGTGGCGGTGGATCACGATCCGAGGTGTTTAAGGTCGAGGGGAACCGAGGAAACCTGAATCACGCCGAGACGGAAGAGGCGAGATACAGAACTCAGAGTGTCGCCCCGGGACATGTTCTGGTCGACTTCTGCCCGCGTATTAGAATTCCGAGCGATAGTGATCCCCTGGCGGATTGGCTCATTGATAACATTGCCGTACAACCGAGCTGTGAAATATTAATTCTGTGAGTATTCCCGCGCTTCGACAGAAACTGCCTCACAGCAACTCTCAAATGGCTCAACTGCGTATCAAATTGACTCATTCTTTTTTCATAAATAAGTCCTTGAGCGATGAACTGTTGGACACAGGGCCTTCGGGTAACTTGGGAATCCGCCAATACTTACCTATGCTATGTATAACATCGTAGAGCTTGTTATACTGTGGCAGAATAGTATAGAATATTTATGCACTGTACGACCCACAAGGCTTCCTGACTAGTTATGTAAATCTTGCTGGGAATCTAACTTATTGTGCTCAACCATCTATGTGAAGTCGGACGTTCCCCGCGGCTAACCCTCCGTACTCCATCTACTTGCCCCAACATGAACAATCCATAAATAACTACTCCCTCAGCAGAGGGATCTTAAGGATACCGCAGACTCCAATCTTATCTTTGTTTTTCTCCATTTATGTATCACCATTGAGTGGTCTGGTTCCGTTGCAGTGGATGGCGACCTAACGAGATGAATTAACGCCTATTATCAAGTAAGCTCGTGCGCTCAGTGTAGCAAGCATCCCACGTACCCAGGATACGTGTTCCCAGGATATATGTTCGGTTGGTACGATGTATCATCGAGGCCGAAGTTGGCCATGTATCGTTGATAATCGGAGGGGTAGCCTGCGAAGCCGGGTTGCTGGTTTGGAAATGGTGGCCTCGCATACGATGGGCCGTGCGGAGTGTGGGATAGCTGACCCTGCGTTCCGCCGTAGGTGCTGGGCCCGCTCGTAGGAAACTGCGGTTGAGGTGGAGGACGGCGTCCCGAGTACATCGGTCCAGTCTGCCCACTGCCCGCATTCATCGCCCCGTAGTTGGATGTATTCGGCGCACTGGGAGGAAACTGCGAGTGGTGCGGGGGCCGGCTTCCCTGCCCGCCGGGCCCTGAATTGAACGGCGACGAGGATGGGTTCTGGTGTGGGTGATAGAGATACACAGCATCGGGCGCGTCTCCTCTGTTTGATCCTCCAGGGCCATTGGAGGATTGGTTCAATGAGGTCGGCATGTACGATAGAGATGGTCTTGGCCCTCCATGAGAGCCGGCCTTGGCTTGCTCTTCAGAGACTTCGCAGACAGCCTTGTACTCGCATAAATAGCCTCTCCTCGTGCAGCGCTCGCACGGTGTGTCTTCGCTATCCGAGATACACTTCAAGGAGGTCAGACGGTGTCCCGGGGTCGCTCGAATGCTAACCTTGATCTTTCGATTGCGACAATTGAGACAGGCTACATATTTTCTCTTGGGTTTCTGGAATAATGACATTGTCGAGTCCGGCGCAGTGTGGGTGGACATGTTCGAGTGGTTGACAGAACCATAGTGGGACCCATGCTTTATATGCGAAGGGAGAGCGTCTGCGATCCGCTGTATTTTGAACCTCCAGAGGGTAAAGGCGGGAGAGAAAGCTGTGGATCCGTGGATCCAGCAGTATATCTGTCAAATGGGAATTGAATCGCTGCGGAATGACCCACATACCGACTGGACATTAATGCAATTGTGGAGACCGGATAACAGCCTCGACCATCTCCTACCAGCCCGTTGCGGAAGATGGACCGTTGGGGTAACAGACTTCGGAAATAATACCGCGCGTCGCGTGGGATGGCTGTACATCTGAGTGAAAGATTGTGACCAGCATCCTTGACGCTGTGCGTCCGCCGAATATCTGCGTCGGCGAGGTGCCTAAGAGATCACGGGGATCACGGTTCCTGATTGGACAACTCGGGGACACAGCACAGCACAGGCGCTGAGGGTTAAAATTCGGTGCTGAACAGCCCGACCGATCAGCCCGACCGATCAATGGTTAGCGTGATGTGAGCTCCAGCCTAGAGCCGAACCGAGGTACGGCGCCGTGGAGATGTGTCCAACGATGAGCGCTTGCCATCGGGCGGTGAACCGCGGATGTAGCCAAAATGCCAACGATGAGTGTGAGTGCCACATCACCAGGAGTCGTGATGCGCTTCCCGCCCTAGTTTCAAGCAATCAATAGCAGAAAGTCGATAAGCGCCTCAGTTGGTCGGGAGATCCACGAGCGGGAGACGTTATATTAGTCACTTGTACATATGTCCACCGACGCACGACGCTCACCTCGGTTAGTCAGGACCCAGGAGATCCACGGGTGGAAGCCGTCATAATCAGCCACCTCACTGCCGACGCAGGACGCTCACCTTAGGTAGTCAGGAGGGAGATCCACGAGCGGGAGATGTTGTATCAGTCACTTTGAGACTGCTTGACTGTGTCATTGTGATCTTTACGACGGTCCCCTCATCGGAGCAGACACACAAGCGGGCTTTGTCAACAGCATCTGTTGGCAACGACTGGCATATTCGGACAGCGGCGTCGGACTGGCTGAGGGCCGAGAGGCAAGGTGTACAGTGACCCGCGATGGATATCAGCGACGGCCGCGTTTAAGGCGCGGCCGCCAGTCCTTTCCCGCCTTGTCGGTTAGCTTTATCTCATGGCACAACATATATTTTGCCCATTTCACTCACCAACTCTGTGCGGTGGCGCGTCTAAGCTCAAAAATGTCAAGGTGAAGCCGCGCACAAATCACGGGAAGGCGGCGTACCCGGTCGCGGGCCAATACACTGCGTGAGCTGAATTTCGCGCAGGGCGGGGTACTCGGCGAGATTGATGAGCAGGAAGAAGCGCTCCCATTCCGTCTCTTCGTCCGCCTTGAGTCGCCTGTGTGCAACGGAGGCAATGACAGTGCTGGGCTGGGCATTGCAACGACCTAAACCACGCACGTAGTGTCCTTGCGCATAAATAATTTCGCAAGGGCGTGTTGTATCGCAGGGTAGCTCAGATCGAACGTCTAGCGGGGCGTTAGTGCAGCTGCGTGGTTCTGGCTTAAGAATATAGTTACCTCACGGGAGTTGAACCAGTCTAAGCTTGGCATCCGAGGCAAAGAGAGCGGAGCTTCGGCAACCTGTGAGCATGAATTAGCACTCATTAGAAAGCAGAGGCAGACACCGCGCTCCAGTTGTCCCAAGAGGGGGCACAGCAGCCCACCTGCCAGGTGCGCGACCTGCAACTGCGGGAGCTTCCAGAACAGCGCGGCACTGCCCTGGTGAGAAAACACGACGTCGGAATCTCAGCCAAGAAATCAGAGTGGTAAAATGGCAGAAAAGCAACGGGGTTGGGGACATCGTCCGCGTTTTTACGTGTGTAAATGCGAAACCCGGTGAATTCAACGAGGGGGGAGCCCGCAGTGTGTGCCAGCGCTCTGAATGCCGCCCACTCCATGTAGATTCCGGATTCCCCCACCAGCCGGCGGACCCGCGGCATGTGGGTCAAGACGGGGGAGGCGCTAATGCCCGTCATCTGGAGCCCCATGAAGCCGGTCCAGATGTCCAGGTCGTAGAAATGCAGTCCGAGGTGGGTGTTCCGTGAGTCTTTCCACGAACACGCGGAGCTGATGCCGATGAACTGCCAACCGGTACCGATAGAGATATGGGAGGCCCAATCTCTGCGATTTCTGTCATATTCGGCTCGGGGCAGGCAGTGAAGGGACATACATAGAACGTCTTCAAAACGAACAAATACCGGAGTCGCTTGGAGTTCGACCGCTGATCGTGCAGTACAGAGAGGGGAGGGGCTCGGAGGTGCTCATTTCCATGGCGAAAAAGAGGACGCGGTCCCAGACGAGGTCGACCACGGCATGGGTGCTGCCGAGCATGGGGCTGAAGGGCGGACCGACTGGACGTGAGGGCGAACGGATTGCAGGAGCTGGTATCTTTTTCCTGGAATTGGAACCATCAGCGCATTCAACGGCACCAGGTGGAGTTTTTTTTCTAGCGGGTATCAGTCCATTTCAACAGCGATTGCAGGCGCACTCCGTGGACAATTTGATGGTGCGCTTCCCACATTTCCGCCGTCTCCTTACTGATTCCCACTCGAACCTTAATGACTTCAATCGACGGGATTAGCGCCATTCTACCGATGTGCAGTGGCAGCCCGCGATAACCACCACGGATAGAGAATGATACGGACTTTACGCTTGGGATGCTACACATGCTCACGACGAAGGATTCACGACTCGACGCGCCATAGAGAAAAACGAGGGTTGTCTGAGAAATGCGATGGTAAGTCAAGTCCGACCGCGGAAAATGGGCGTACACACACAAGTTTGGTCCATTTCGTCGCACAAGTTTCAACAGTATCTATTAGATTTGTAGCGTGTCTATTCTTCAAGGGCGCGTTCTCGTCGTCCCAAATATGACACGCTTTGGGCTGATCAGCGGGAGACCGAGTATGCTCACGCGTTACTGTATCCAGTCACCGCGATTTCTCTGGTTCTTGAACCGCCACCTCCCTGGACAATTTGCATCCTATATCGCCCTAATTTCGTTTGGACCTTCCCAGAGCACGGGGAGTATATATCTGCGTCCCTATGTACCTCCACCGAATAGATCTCCTTACCCACAGGTAGCGTGGCTCCAGGCTACCTATATCCATTTGCTATTTTGTCGGTCCTAAATTTACTTTTTCATCAGACACACTCAAATGGTACGCATAAAAAAAGCAAACGCACCGCCTCCCCCTCCAAATCCAAGCTCGTGCTCCCCCACGACACGTGCCCGCGCTCACGCGACGCAGCCGCGAACGGCTCCAGCAGCTCCCCAGCGCCGTTGTGGTTGGGGTTCGGCGCGGCGGCGAACGCCCCCAGCCGGATGTCGAGCACCGGCGGGCCATCGTGCGTGGTGGCGCCGGCGGTCGTGCCGTCCGAGACGTAGTGGTCGGGGACGGCGCGCGAGGGGAGCGCGCGGTTGTTGAGCAAGACGAGTAGCGTGTTTGCGTAGCTAAAGATCAAATATAGGGAGGGTAAGCGGGGCACGGATGGATAAGGGGACGAAGGGTGACGTACATCCCGGGGAGGATCATCGTTCTGCGGGTGGGTGATAAGGGGATGTATGGGTATGGAGGGCATGGGGACATACGGGCAAATGAAGTAGTCTGCGGTCTGTCGGTGGTGTGCAGGCGTAAGTAATAATGATAGAAGATGGAACCAGGGCGGGATTACGCACAGGGAGACCGGCGAAGAGGACGAGGCCGATGACCGCGACGGACGCTAGAATGAAATGGGTCCGCTTTAGTGCTACACCACAATCCCAGGACGCACCAGAGAAGATATTGGTCTCGATTATGACCCGGACGACCCCGCGGACGATATGCTGCGTCTGGGGCTCCGATGCGCGCGTCAGCTGTGGAGACTCGCGAGTTAGCGAGCTGAGCGCAATCCGACGCGACTGTGCGTACCAGGAATGTCATAGTGATCGCGATGAGGATGTCTGCGACCGCGTCGCCGACGAGCCACATCTACCGAGATCATCATGAACTTCTTTTCCTCGCGGATGAGAAGGGTAGAATCGAACGCACATAAACAAGGATAGTCCGCGCCTGGTCATGCTGCTCGTTTGCCGCGATATACGCCTTGATACCGCCACCCATCCCACCCGCCGCCTGCACGAACGACGCCTATATCAAACAAACAAAAACCGCGTCAGTAGTCAGTAGCGCCGTCCGCGGAGGGTAATAAGTAGCAGCACGCACGAGCGCAATAATGGCGATAAACCACACCGCACCCGTCCGGAAAACGCTGATGCGGTAGCAGTAGAACAGCTGCACCACCAGCGCGATAAGCGAGCCCATCATCGGTGTGTAGAACGCTGAGAAGCGCGGCTCGGCGAACCGCGCGAGGTCGCCAAAGCCCGCGGCGTACCAGTAGTGCGCGTCCGCCGCGTTGAGGCACGTGCAGAGCGCCATCGCGAGGAAGACGATGTACACTGCCCCATCGCGATCCGGTGAGCACGGCGTCAAAGAAGAGAAGAAGAAGGTGATGCGCACCTAGGCGTTTGATTGCGGGGCGGTCTTTTGGGAAACAGGTGTTGTAGACATCTACGGGGGTCAGTCGGTCCGCGGATATGAGGGAGCTGGGACGCAGACGCACAGACTTGGATAACGAGCGTGCCAAAAAGGAAGAAATTGAGTAAGGTTCCAATGAGCGTGGCGGTTGTTCTAAGGAAGAAAGGCAAGGTCAGCGCAGGAGGGGAAAACAGGAGGGGCACAGACATTGCGCCGACATTGGGCGGGAGCGGCGGGGGAGCTGAGGACATCGGGGGAGATCAGAAGATGCGCCAGTTCTGTGATGTGACACCTCCCCACGGCCGCATGTCCATCACTTTCATTGTCCAAACGCGGCGACCTCAAACACATGGTTGCCGTAATATCAAATTAAAATTGTGGCTGGACTCAATCTGGACTCGTCTTGAGCATGAAAAATCCTGATTTGGGTCGAAGTAGCGCGGAATAATAGTCAAGGAGAATACAGAAGGTGCATTGTGCGCTGAAGACTGAAGTTGAGCCCTACATGCCCATATACCTATGCCCGTAACCCGCCCGCTCGACGTACACGCCCCCAAAGACGTTCACGAGCGCACGGTTCGCGCTCATGCGAGGCAACCTGTGCGTTCTGTCCAACACAATCAAAAAAAGAAACGCACCCGAAGCCAAGGAGAACATACGATCCGCTGCGACGCGACCTGCGCCCACTTCTCGTCCTCCTGCTGAATCGCTGCACACGAATTAGCCGGGGCTGGTTACGGAAGGGGGATCGAGAAGTGAAGGACATACCGATGAGCTCATCAGGCTGCTCCGCAATGGCCTGCAGCTCCGCGGGCTTGGCGCCGACGTGCGGCGGGAGGTTCCACCGCATGCGGATCGTGTTCGTGCCCGGGCGCTTGAACTTGAGGAAGAAGTAGCGGCTGTCGTGGAAGCACAGCGTCGATCCGCACTCGATGCACCGGCCCTCCTTCATCTCCTTGCACACCTGGGGGTAAATAACCGCCGCGTCAAATTAACATGTCTTTTGCGAGGGGGGAACGAGACAAAGGGGTGAATGACCTTGTTGAGCGGGTGGCCATTGTCCGCCTCCGCCTCGCCGTCGAGATCCGCGAGGAAGCCCGTGGGGTAGAGGTAGATGTTTATATTCTCTTTCCCAAATAGCATCCCCGTAAGGCTGTTCGCGACCGCAGGCACCTCGCGCTGCAGGAGCGCGAGATTCTTCACGAAGTAGTCCGGGAGTGTCGCCACCCACTGCCCGTCGCCTTGCCCTTGGCGAAGAAGTGACCGGGGTTCACGCCGTCGGGAACGCGACGAATTCGGAGTACATTTTGCCGTTGGTGCCCGAGGTCGTCCAGGACGGCCTTCTCTGGGTTTCCATCGAAGTGAACTGGGTTTTGGATCTATGTGAGCCGGCAAGAAGGGCGGGCAAGAACGAGTGTACGAACAATCCTCCGTAGACGTTTTAAAGTCCACCCAGTGTTCCATAGATCGACCCATACTACCAGCCCAGAAAAATTGAACCGCGACCCCACGCGTAAGGAAGCAGGGAATACCTGATCCACAGCATCATAGCGACACTCAACGCAGAATTTGCGTGCTTCGTGAAAGACGCCGGCATATTCTCGACGACGTGGCGCCGCCCGCAGGCGACGTAGAACGCCTCCGGTGAGGAGCCGAGGACGCCGAGAGTGTTGGGGCTGGATAGAGCAGACATCACGACAGGAGAATCCAAGTAGGATTCAGCTGTCTTATTATGAAGACACGACTGGGCGGTGCTTTAATTGAATGCGCGGGGCGGTGTCCAGGCACGCCGTGCAAACGCCAGTGGACACGAAGAATGACGGGAGACAGCGGTGAGATATCGGAGGCATTGCGGAGAGTATTTCATGGTGGATGTCTAAGCCAGGCCCTATGGCAGAAAATGAACGGTCGTGGATGGTGGTGGGAAAATTCAAGAGGTGTTTGTCCTTGCTGATGTACACTTGATGGGATCATTTTCCCTCCTCCCTCTTTCCATTTCTTTCACTCAAGATCTCCTTGCTCTTTCACTGGCTCTGTGTGATTTGAAGGCGTTTCATGATTCTGCAAAGCCATGCAGGTGCTTCAACTGTGATTTACATCGAACCTTGCGCGCTAGAATCAAGCAAAAATGCGAAGATAACACATAAAGGTGGTATTCAACGGAGCACTGCCAGCCCACCGCCATAGCAGTAATTTACAGGTCTCCAAAAATCTGCCACGGGACTCCTGTGGTTTATTCAACTCTCCGTGCCTACCGCCGAGTCAAGGAGGTCTTGGATGTGAACCGGCCCATGAACATAGCGTCCAGGGCACACTGGCACATCTTCGATTTCGTGTCTGCCGAGCCTTATGAAAACCCCGCGCTACGCAGCCATCTCGCCTTAACAGTGCTCGGGGATGGGCGCTGGCTGGCCTTTTGATGACCTCAACGATCCAGCAACTTATGGCGCTCAATCGGATAGAAATGACAAGGCGACGTCTCGCGCGGAGTACGGACCAGGTGATACACCGAATTTGAGACTGGCGCCTGGAAGATTAGCGCCACCGAATACAGATTTCCCGGTTTCCCCGGTGTGCGGATATTAGTTGCAATCCAAGAACGCGTTGTACTGAGATTATTTTCCCATCCAGCTCCCGAACAGCCAAAATCGCTCGTAGCCCTCTGCGGAGCCATTGATACCGAGTCTTCCCGCTTCTCGAAAATTCCGTGAGTCTCTTCCACTGCGCTATGTGGCGGATAGGGGCGTCTCTGCCTTCGATGCCGCTGTCATGCAGATCCATCGGCACGATACCAGAGTCTCTTCTTCTTCTTCTGGACCCCATCTAACGCCCTCTCAGCGGCAATGGCTCGACGATTCTATCCACCGTTATTGTAAATTCATCGACTATCGAGCACCTCCCCCTCAAAAGCCCTTCCTCGGCTTACTGACAGGGGTGCATGTCAGGTATACTCCCGAAGGTTCTTTTAGATTGCCGCCACCCAGCAGCTTTTATACCCTGCGCGTTCTATGCTTATCCAGCGCATCCCAACCTAACCTTCCCCTGGCTCGAGAATGCGAGCGGCGCTTCTCGCCTTCCACTGCATTACCCTCGCTGTATCTGGGTCTCCTTATAGCCAGCGCGCCCCGTCCGCGGAGCGCCAGCTCCAGGGCGGCTTCAATACGAACCAGCTCATCGACGTCAGCGGCGTGCACGCATACGACCCTCCCGGGCCCACCGACCTGCGCGGCCCGTGTCCCGGCATGAACGCCCTCGCGAACCACCACTACATCCCGCACAACGGAATCGTGCCCATGCTGGACGCCATCCTCGTCTCCATAGAAGGTACGCGTCGCTCGCCTGCATAGAAGGGCCCGACTTATGGAGCTTGGCGCAGTGTTTGGGATGGGCCCGGATACGGCGGCGATCGCGGGGATTCTGTCGTTGTACGGCGGGAATCTGCTGGATGTCCCTTTGTTCCGGTTTTCGATTGGTGGCGAACCGCCGGAAGTTCTGGGTGGATTATTGGGGATACTTTTCGGTTCGGGATCCTAGTTCTCATCAGGACCAGGATCTAACATTGCGTAGCCAATCCCACCGGCCTGTCTGGAACGCACAACCAGTTCGAGAGCGATACCTCGCCAATGCGGTGTGATCTGTATGAATGGTATGGCCACTGGCGTTCTCACCATCAACCCCTCACTCTTTGCAGCGGAGACAACCATAGCGCTCAACCTTTGGTATTTGCCGATTTCCTTGAACTTCTCGCGGAGAGGCCCGACCCCATCAACAACCTAGACGTGGTTTTTCTGCACCGACGCCGCCGCCGCGAACATTCCATCGCGAACAACCCGTACTTTTTCTATGGGCCTATGCAGATGGTACGTTCGTCGTACCCATTGAGGTACATACCGCATAATGGAATCGGCGACAGCTTGTCTCCTGTCTCACGAACGTCTTCATATCGGGCATGATGTCCAACCACTCGACCACCTACCCCGGCGGCTACCTCGCCCCGGAAGGGCTCATCTCGCTCTTTGGCATGAGCGTCGAATCTGATGGAACTTACAAGTACACCCGCGGCGCAGAGCAGATCCCGCCCAACTGGTACCGCCGTCCGCGCGGCGACACCTACCTCGCCGGACCCGACCTCGTCAGTCTCTGGCTAACGTACCCCGACACGCTCGTCCTGGGTGGGAACACCAACGGCACCAACACATTCGCCCCAGTAGACATCTCCGACTTGACGCACGGGGTGTACAGCACCGCACTCCTGCTCAAAGGCTCGAACGCCGCGTGCTTTGCGTTCCAGCTGCTGCAGCTGCTGATACCGGATATCTTGAACAATGTCGAGGAGTTTGTGGCGGATATTCTGGCGCATGTGGCGCAATTGGTGGGGTATGAGGTCCTGGCGCTGGCGTGTCCGAAGCTAGAGGCGATCAAAGTGTCGTTGCTTGAGAAGTATCCCGGTTATATAAGATCTCTGAAGCACTCGGCTTCATAGAAAGTACGTTTGAACATATGTTGTGTTAATTTGCGCTACACCCCGAGGAATCCCTGAACCGTCGTCAGCGAATGCAGGGCTGCAAGGGCAAACACACTCGTCAAACATAATGGGTGATCTCGACCCCCGGATTCGGGTGTCACCGACAGATGTAGTAGAATCTCACCCCGCGGACCCCCATCTATCTCGCGAGGCATCACTTGCCCATGTATCGTTCACGAGCACCCTGTGCGTATCCGCCGTATGTAATCTCCAGGAAATAGAGATTCGTACCCGGGGACGCCCGATTATCACTGAGAATGCACTGCGACCCAGCAGCGTTTTCTCTACTGCACCATTTAAATCAATTCGACATTCACCCGTCACCGGGGTGCCTGTCAAATGTGAACTTTGGTCAGTGGCACGTGTCACCGGGGATGGCGTCGAGCTACATTTCCGGTTCAAAAATCACCCAAAGAAATGCTAATTTCGGCCTTAACTTCACATCACCAAAGACGCTTCGGACGCCCACACTCGAAGGAGCCACATTTAGTGCTCTTCGATTTTTTAGGTCTTCGCTGTCGAAATATTGCCCCATGTGGTTGTCGAATTGTCGGACTCGTTAAAGCTAATTATTATTAACTTCGTTTGGCTCATCCCAGCCGCATTCTTGAAGACCCAGTCTCCCTTCCCAACCTCCTTAACAAGTGAAATACTGTTCGTTGTTGTCAAATCTCTCACCATCATATTCTCCCACTGCCCTGTCTCCTTCTACAAAGCTCAAGCAGGTCTCAACTTCCGTCGCTCCAGATATCCCCTTGCCTCTGGTTTTCCGAAACATTAACCGCAACACTGTTTCATCTCCTTGATCATATTTGCGAGGCCTCCCTATAATGTGTCAGATATAAGTGCTATGTGCTATATGCACTTCTTCAGCATTGCGAATCTCCCTCTGCTGCTTTCCGCGCACACGCCATTGGTCATATCCATGGTCTCCCGGTGGCTTCCTCCTCCCGCCGTGAATTGTTGCATTCGAACCCTGTGGCATGTGTCCTCACTTCCTGTCGTTCACAGCCGATGCGCGGTGCAGTCGTCCCCTGGACTGACGACGAGGAGCTCACGTCGAACAGCAGTTTCAATTGCCCTCCATCTCATGTTAATTTTATTTGTACATTGTTTATGAAGGGAGAGGGGAAGCATCCGTTTTTTCGCACTTATCTAAATATATACATAGTCTGTCTGTCGAACCTGTCAATTCAACGCGGCACGGATTCGCCTATTCTTGTCTTAGACGGGTGGATTTTCCCTGATGTCCATGATTTAAGAAAACTAGGCTAAGATCACAAATGGAAGTGGAGCCGTCAGGAGTGGCAGTTGGGAGGAAGACCGACAGGAGTCACACCGCATCCTTCCACGGATCACAATACCACGCACTGCCCCCGGAAGGTATCTCATTTGCAGACCTGGCGACCAGCTCACGTCGTTCAAGTTGGTAGACTTGCAGACCGACGGACTACTCGAGTTGAATTTTTCAGGTGCGGTACCTGTGTATGGTTGGCGACTGTGTTGTGTCCGCAGGATTTCCCTCCGGCGAACGACGATCCCTGATCCCTGTGCCGTCGTATCACGTTCCCAGGCGTAGATCTGCAGGGGAAACGATGCACGAACCGCGCTAGTGGCGGTTCATTGATGTTCTGGTAGACGCACAGCGATTTACCCCCACGACGAAGCACGATTGCCGATCTCTGCCTGTGAAAGTTCACCTCCAACAGCCTATGGGTCAGAAGATGGGAAGTGCGACTCCACGGCTACGTTCAAGTTTCACCCTTTGAATAGATTAATTACAGGGAGTTGTGAGACGGATAGTGGCTCTGCGGGCCTTCAATTCAACTGGGCATAGATGCGTTGCGGGATCTTCTCGGGTTGTACTCAGGTTGAATCCCCCGGCAGTTCAACCGAGGGGCGCGACATAGGATGCAGCGTTGCCCGGCTTCTCCGACATAGCAGCTCGTGGATCGCGGACTCCCAGCTCTAGTATAAGAAGAGCGAGATTTGACGGCCTGTATTCATCACTCAGCATGTCCGTCCAACTACCGCCAGATTCAACATTGCCATTTTTCATTCAACCCAGAAGAACCTACCTGGCGTGCCTGAATTGTCGCAAACGAAAGATCAAGGTCAGCATCTAAATTTACCTGGCGGGTCCGAAACACATCTTGACCTGTTCAATAGTGTCTTACAGCCGAAGACACGCCGTGTGAGCGGTGCACCAGAACAGGGCTTGCATGCGAATACAAGGCTGTCTCTGAGGTGCAGGCCCATTCCGTCTCGCCAAGTCGAGGAGGAGCAGGGGGATCAGTTCATCATCCACCTCCGCCCTCGAATTACATACCAACAACGGTGCCTCACCCAT
The DNA here is from genome assembly GCA_029204335.1 of Mycena vulgaris. Classification (NCBI taxonomy): domain Eukaryota; kingdom Fungi; phylum Basidiomycota; class Agaricomycetes; order Agaricales; family Mycenaceae; genus Mycena; species Mycena vulgaris. The sequence goes on from JARGYA010000068.1 coordinate 150,925, forward strand.
CTCGTAGCTCCGGCGGATCGAACAGACGTAACCCACTCTATTCGGGGCATTCATATTCTGTGCCCAGCGGGCCGACACCAGGCCACCAGGGAAATAATCCCACACCTCAAGCACAGTTTTCTTCTGCCAGCGCTCAATACAACTACGGCAGCATGGATCCGGCCAGGCCGACGCCGATGTACCAGGGAACGCATCCACCATCTCAATCACAGTTTCCTGTCAGCGGATCGAACAATCAATACACCTACGCGAGGACGCAGAATCAGGTACCTCACACTCCACACGCACCCCCGCATGCGAACTCGGGTTTTCCAGACCAGCAACAGGGAGGCTCGGCAAGGTACAGTTCCGATTATGATCGATACATGGCCAACTTCGGCCTCCCTCCGTCGTAATACCCACCGCACATGTATCCCGGGCAAGTGACGCGCTGTGATTCCGAACATACGCTGACCGTGCCGTAGAAGCTAAATCCGCAGCACCGGCCTCGTACGGAGGCGAAATCGGATGATGCGAGAATCATGATATCGATTTACAACGATGGACAATATGCGAATCGATAGAACTGTAAATGGAGAAGCACAAATTGAGAATGAACTTCCGCTAGCCAAGCTCGCAATCGCACAGGAACCGAGGCTTGAGATATCACAATAGAGTTCAGTTGAATCGAACGAGTCATTATAAATCCTTGTACATGGCTCAATCGCTCCTCATAATTCTATAGGACCCGACGATTACCTGGGAAGTTCCAACATCATAAATAATATTCAACCATAACCGACGACTCAATGACCCTCGTTATCCCCCCACTTGACGGCGACAAGTGCATCTTGCCATCAGGAACTGCGATCCTCAGATCGCCATTCTGCCGCCGACAGAACCGTAGGTCCACGACACTACCAAGCAGATCGACGGCATACCCTGTGTATAAGATGTCGTCCAAATGAAGGGCGTTGATGCTGGGTATTACAGAGGTCTGAATCTTGTGCAGAGCGGATTCGCCGAGAGTGGCCTCCGGAGCGGATTCAGAGAGCTGGTACGCAAAAAACCGTGCCACGGGGATTTAACAACACTGATCTATGTAATCTCACTTTTAGGAGCGCGTGGAGCGCGCGTTTCCATGGCACATACAATGATTTCGTGTGCTTTTTCATGTCCTACATTGAGCAATGTCATTCTAACCAGATATAAATATGCATGCTCTGAGTCATAATGTAAATGGCATGAAGCTAAGTTTCTAAGAGGTACCAGGGGTGCCCGGAGGGCCTTAGGAATCCGAGATTCCGGTGAGAAAATTGACCTGTACGACTACGAGAAGCCTGGATCACAGATTGGTCAGAAGGGGAGGTCGAGATCAGTGTATAATGGCTCGAGATCATATCGGAGGAGTAGACAACGTGCTGACGTCCCATCGTCGAACATCTCCACTGCGAGGAAGCGGGCATCTTCTCGACCCCAGAGGCGTTTTTTAGAGCGGAGCTCCCAGCAGCTAAAGGAAGTCTCGTTGGATACCACCACATATTTGCCACCAAGAAGGACCTTAGCCTCCGGCTGAAGGTCGTCACCAATGATGGTAGGTAATTCAATGGGTGCCAAGCGAGAGACGGTCGGCTCGGAGGAACTATCCGTCCATATTGTAGGTCCGTAGACGAGGCGTTGCACTTGGGTAATAAGGTCCAAAGAGGAGCAACTAGTGAGCATTTAACGAGGTATGGTGTTCATGAAACAGCGGGCAACCAGATCCACGACCACGGCGAACCATACGGACTTCTCCAAAGCCACCACACGCAGGGTTTTGTTCACCTGTTATCCGCACAATAAAGAAATGTGGATGGGTTCCTGATATCTATCGCTGAAATTGTAAGAAAGGTGTGCACATCGCAGAGGCTGAGAACCGTGAGCAGGACGTCGTCGTCGAGGACGTGGAGGAGCTTCTGATTGACTTGATTGTTCGTGTTGTACTCATCCGTCACGTCGGCGTGGGCTTGTCGGCACCGGTTTGGCGCCAGGGCGCTTAATAGTACGTGGGAGACGCGACTCGGGAAATCCAGAAAGGACGATGTTAACTGGTCTGCGCCGATCCGAGTCAAGTTTCCCTACAAAACTGCCAAAAATTAAAATATAAATACACGCGCCAAGGTCGCGCTTATGGAGGTCCGGATGCACTTTTATTCCTCGCGTCAGGTACATGAGCTGCGCGTGATATATATCTTTCGGCATGTTCCGCTCAAGATATAGAGCTCCATCAACATTTGATGCGCGTAAAACAGACTCAAGCCCCGCGTAATATATGTTCGAGCCGCGCGTAAAACATAGTTGAGCTCCGCGTAAAATAAAGTCGGGGAGTCCCGCGCGTAAAACAAAAGTTAATATTACCGCAACATGAATTCAAGTCAGACCAAGAAAGGAACAACCGGCAACTACGAAATTCTGGAGAATAATAGATTGTTTCCGGAACACTGCCGATTCGCGAGGGAGGTAAAGCAAACTAGATAGCAATCGGGCGGGCTGGCCAACTTCGCAGACTCGACAACATTAGAGAGCTTGCGCGAAAGCCGCACAAGCCGCATGCGGCTTTTGGGCATTGCGCGAAGCCGCGTGCGGAAATCAAATTTGAGGTTACTGAGAAACCAAGTCGATGGAAGGGTAGTTGGACCCAAGGAAAAGTACAGGTGGGTGAAGAAATCTCATTTTTGCCTCAACTGCTGTGTGCAAGATGCGAAAAGTGTGGGATGTCTGAGTGAAGCTGGAGTGATGGCCGGAACAACGGCCCCCCCAGGTTGCGCATCGACCAGATACCCATTTGGATGAATGAAATACAATTTCACAGAGACCAGAGGTAGCATCGAACTCACAAAAACATAGAGGGAACACGGCAAAAACCTTGTAATTTTGCGCAATGCCCAAAAGCCGCATGCGGCTCGTGCGGCTTTTGCGCAAGCTCTCTATTGTTGTATAGCACTGCTCGGATCGGTTCATCCGTCTGAGGCGACATGAGCGCGGCGATGGCCTCGTCAAGGAGCTTCTCCCGCGTCCCGTGGCCCGTCCCCCATACCCAGGTAACGGTGCATTTCCGACACGGTTCACAAAGACCATCGATGTTGGTCTCATTTAATAAGTTGAGAAGGGCGGCACAGCTCGTTGAGACATCTGGATGATGTATGAGCTTCGTAGCAGCTGTCCCACTCGCGATTCCAGGCAAAAGCACAGCTGCCCAGAGGGTTGCAGTCGGGGTGATTCATGATGCTCAGGATACCGAAGGTGAACGTTCCGCGATGGTTTTCGATCTTTGCCTTGGTCTGAACCAACCAGAAATACCCAGCATAGCTGATCGGACTCATGCGGAACATGTCGAGTGAGGTAATTGCTCGTTCCATCAACTGCCGAAATGAACAGCGCGCAAGCTCGAACTGAAGGGCCGGATGAAATTTGTCACCTTTCAATGAGAACGCCTGGATCGTGTGAGTAGCACCATCCTTGATTTGGAAGGAAGTGGGTGGCTTTGCCCCAGGTCGCAAGGGTCTACAGGTTCCACAATCCTCTAATATCTGGGCCAGTTTCTAAGCACCAATTTCAAACGAAGTTCTCTCCTCGCCGTCATTCATGATTCACCGTCCTTTGATAGATTTGAGCCTGCTACACTCATTTACTAGTATTCACTCACCATCATGCAATTCAATTGAGGTGAACATGGTTGTACAGAGTAAAAAAAGGTTGTCGTTCTCGTATCATAAGAAATGTTCAACCACAACTCCTGACTCGATGACCCGCGTTATCGCCCCACTTGACGGTGACAAGTGTGTACGAGGACTTGCCACAACGGGAATTCCTTTTTGCCGAGAAAGGCGCAGATTCACGAGGTAACCCTCGAGTCTGTCGACGAAAGAACCATACTCTGCGTAAGATATGTCGTCAAAATAATCCCACCCAAAGGCGGGGGTTACAGAGATCTGAACCATATTCAGGTCGGATGCGCCGAGCGCGGTCTGTGGTGCGAATCCGGAGAGATGGTACGTGAAGATTCGGCTGCTACGAGGTGTGGGGACAGCGGGTGTTTTGCGTCTAAAGATCGAGCCGAGAATGCCTGTCCTTGGGAACGTGGCTGGGGCCATCGCAGTGTCAAGGGCGGCGACGTTGGCGATATAGATCATAAGCTTCCACGTATCTCGCCGCAGTGGGCTCGGATACAACTCCAACTGAACTACCATGCCCACAGTGGGATGTGGTCGCCATATCTGGCCGATTCCAAGATCATCCACGTGGATGGGGGTAAGAATGGAGGGGTTTAAAATGTTATCGGGATCCAGATGGGCTAGGGGGCGCCAGCGGCCGGCGAAGGACCCGATGTTATGTGTTTCGAGCATTGGCGGATGCCCGAAATCGGACCCCCGGGAGCAGATGATGACGTGTTCTGCCACCACGAACATGGCTGGTCTCTACGCAGCGTTAAGCGCGAAGGGCATGGAACAAAATATGCAGGTCGCACCGACCAAAATGGAGAGCCACCTATCAGTATATGAGTGCCTTCACGCCAGTTCACGAAAAGGATGAGAGCCTGTCCGCTTGACACCGCCTTCGTGCCAAAGAAATGGCCCGATATGAATGGCTTGAAGTAGACATTTCTATGCTCCAATAGGAAGGCCGGCAGTAAGAAGGGCGGCGTGATGAATATTTCAAAGAGATTCTCTGATATTCCTGTGACGAAATCGACCTGAACGACTTCTAGGCGTAATCTAACCAAAGACAAAATTAGTCAGAGGATGTGATCGAAAACATTGAACGCGCGCCCAAAGTTGTCTTGCAATAAAAAGCGGCCTGATGTCCCGCCGTCGAACATCTCCATTGCCAGCAAGCAGGTATCCTCTGGACTCCAGACACACTTCCCAGAGATTAGATTCCAGCAGTCAAAGGAAGATTCTCTGAACACCGCAACATATCGACCACCGGGAAGAAGTTTGGCCTTGGAGGTGCAGCCCACAGGTAACCGGATCGACCGCGTGCGGCCAACCGTCGGAAAGAGGTCCGCCCAGGTTGTTGGTCCACAAACTAGGCGCCGCACCTCGGTGATAAGGTCGAGGGAAGAGCAAGTGTCGAGCATTTCATTTGGCAAGGGATCCATCAAGCAGCGTGCAGTCAGATCCGCGACTAGGGCGAGCCATACCGACTTTGAGAGCGCCAATGTCCGCAGGTTTCTATTCACCTGCGTCACAAGCTATGAGCAAGGAAGGGTAGTGAGAATGTCAACTGAGCGTGATGTACCGTCGCGACGATGAGCACGGTGTATACATCGCAGGCACTGAGCAGCGTGCCCAGGACGTCGTCGTCAAGGTCGAGGAGGAACATCGTTGGTTCGTGCTTTTCTTCTCAGTCTTGCCACATCCCACTATTTCTACCATGACTACTATACCCGCGTTTATAGATGCAACTGCCGAGGGAGCGCTACACGCCGTTGCTAATCGTTTATTGAAATTGGATAACTATAAAAGGCTAATTTGGAACCGCAAACTGCCTCCGTTATGCGTTACGAATTACCGTACATGCGGGTACAGTATGTATCATGTCTACGCAGGCAGATGTGATGGATGGACCTTGGGGTTCCGGATTGGCCACGTTCTGCGAGCTTCCTAACAGACCCATCCGGCTAATTCTGGTCTATTAGCTGCATGGCCTTGATTTTCCGTACGAAGTTTGGTCGTGCTTGGCTTCCGTAACACCCACCGCGTCGACCCCGTGATCGCGGGTGTACCCGAGAGTTGCAGAAGTTGTGCATAGCTCGACTCCGAAGAGGCGATCAAGGGAAATGTAAGGTAGGCGCAGGTCACTCTCTACGAGGGGCACGTGCACCGTCACGCGTGACGTGATGCGGCAAAAATCGCCGGAGGTTGAGCAACACATGCCAGAATTCACCTAATTTTGATGTTTTCAAGGTCGAAAATTTTCGGACGCTTTTGTAACCTGTGGGGAATAAATTTTTGACCAGCAGAAACTCACAGAGTACAAGCTGGAGCTTCCAGCAATGTTGGCAATAACTCATTGTCCCTGGCTTTGTTCAATGTTGGACATTTACCATACCCTACTACCATATTTGGTCCGTGTGAACCTTACATAAGCGGCAAATATCGGACCTTGAAAAACTCAAACCGTGCCCAATCGCCGAGAGCCTCATTTTGCACTTGAAAAGAAATGGGAAAGTAAATTTGTATACTCCTCAGTGGGAAATCAATATTTCGAAAGTCTGAGACCGAGGATCTCTCAAGATGATCCAAATACACCATTTCCTGGCTTTATTTTGTGTCTCAAGTGTTTGTGGCCAGAGCCTTGCCGATGTCACGGATGTGGTCACGCGACCCTCGTAGAGAGTGACCTGCGCCTACCTTATATCCCTTCCGCGAACATCCGAAGTACACGACTAGAGGTTTAAACCTTATTAATCATCCCATCCCCCGAGCCAACATTCGCAGCGTGGAAAATTCCAGCCACCAACCCCACAATCGTCTCCCCCATTCTTGTGGCTGGCTCATATTTCGTGTAGTCTACAGCGCGGAACCGGGGACTTTCCTTTCCAGAGATATGTACCGGACGAGTAGTCGGGCCAGGCTCCTTCAACTCAGTATAAATTCTTTAGATTGTAGAAAATCTGGGACGCGGGAGGTTTGCTGGAATAATAATATAATATGCCCACAACATTGCGGCTCCGAATAAATCGAAGGAGATACTCAAAACGCGTCGATTAAATCAACGCACGGAAACAAATGTGGAGGTCCGGTCCCCGGCCCGATTGACAGCGCGAGCCAAGCACCACCACACTGTGACGGTCACCCCGCCTGTCGCTTACCGAAGACGACGATGATCAGGTTTATCCTCGTGCAGGTGCGTGCGCCGGGCGCTCCTCCTGGCTAGCCGGCTGACCTCGCTGCTTTAACCTCCTGCCACCTCAAACAACCGCTTACTCCAAATCGACGCACCCGACACCTGCACACTTACTTACTTACTTCAAATCGACCCGAACATTCCTTCAAATTGACGCAACCCACCATAGAATAGGCAAGGCAAGACGCGCCTCTCGAAGTGGTACGTTCCATATGACGACGACGAGAAGGTGCGCGCCCTTTCACTCGAAGTGTGGTCGACAGCTTCACTTGAAGTGCGAATGATGGCTGATGCGGTGCGAATCGGTGCTAGGTACGGCTGAGAGGCGAGGTGCACCGGCTGGTGGCGCCGCGGGACCAGAAATATCAGTCTAATTTCGTCGAGGTGCGCTTACTTCCTTGCTTGCCTTTTCCCTTGCTTGCGGGGTGGGACGCAAATATTGATGGCCTGCGCTATCACAGTTCCGGAACTACAAGGTGGTGTACCGGCGCTATGCGGGACTCTTCTTCTGCGTGTGCGTCGACGCGAACGACAACGAGCTCGCGTACCTCGAGGCGATACACTTCTTTGTCGAGGTCCTCGGTGCGTCCCCCCTTTCCCTCGTGTCTTGTGGATCTGCAGGAGCTGATCGGCGCTGCATCACGCAGATACGTTCTTCGACAACGTATGTGAGCTCGACCTCGTCTTCAATTTCTACAAGGTGCATCCTACATCCGCCCACCTACCCCTATGGCTCTTGTCCGTTCGTTTATAACTGACGCTGTTACCGCAGGTGTACGCGATCCTGGACGAGATATTCCTCGCGGGGGAAATCGAGGAGACGAGCAAGGACGTCGTCCTCGCGCGCTTGGAGGAGCTGGAGAAGCTCGAATAAGGGGGCGTTCCAGACAGTGGGATAACTGCGACTACTAATGGGAGAGGGTGTGCCCGTACTCCGTCATCCCGGACTGGATTCACTCGTGGTATGATTTCGTCGGACAGCGCTGTTGGTTAGGATATGGAGCTCTCACATATACCCTGATTGTGTATACTTCTTGCCGGGGATTTAAATTCCATCAATCGGACTAATCCCCGGCCATTCGACTCACGATCTCACAACGGTGCCCCCAATCTGTATTGCGTACCGCAGGCATTTCTCTGCCTAATGCATTTGAATTCATTTCTCTCTCCAAAGTTTGAGGCAAAAGGGGTGGTAGATGAGTGAATAGTATCAGTCAAAAGCGCGAAATCATAGCGCAGAGGTCCAGCTAATCCACTGGTTACGGCCCAGACTGTCACGACAGGGTTCCCAAATTGGGATGTCGTGGCAGGCTGGCACTGAGACTAGTGCCCCATATGAGTCTGAAATATCTGAGCAAGTGTTGTCAACGCCCCATTTCCCGTGCCGACGCTAAGTATTTGGCCTTGCTCTGTCACATGTGACATGTAACGCCTCTCCTCCTCCCATCATCATCTGGCCGTGCACACCCCTAGCCCTTCCCCGGTCGCGTCAGGTCGGCTATCTTAGAAAAAAAATGTCCAAACGCGTCTCTGCGCCCTTTCTGCCGTTGATTTTCACCAGCAGCGCGTGAATACACGATGTTCTGGGTTTCTACCAATATGGCCACGAAGAGTTCCTCCATCGGCTCAGATGCGCGCAGAAAAGTCCTCGATGGCTTGGAAGCGTTGGTATTCCCCTTCAAATCACTTGTTTTTTGCCCTCCTGGATCGTAATTCGAGCTGATACCCTCGTATTTCCCAAACGAGTATTAGCGGGCCGAGGATGGTGCGTTCCTTGCTTGCTGTCTCCTTCCTCTTTCAATTTGTCTGCTTTCATCCGTGGAGCTCCCATCAACTTATATCATGTCACTTCATTTAACTCACTTGACACGGGCCGATACTGACCCAGCCAGGATTTTCGCTGCGATATTCAATGACAAGAAGGCTCGGCTCATTCACCGGGGTCGCCGACGGCGTTCTCGGAGTAGGACGACAGACTGGGAAAACGAAAACCCCATGCTTCGACTTTCCTTCTCGGCGACTGCGACAACGTGGCGATTTGGGTATGCCGAGAGAGATGTGCCGTATTTCGACTCGGGGGGCTCGGGGGACGGTGCCTGTCGATCATCCAGTACGCAACTTAGGCCTGCAGTCGCCAGGATACCGAGGCCCTCATCAGGCCGGCGACCCCGCCTCGGCCGCCACGTGGATCTCGCGTGGTTGCTACCACATCACTTATTTTCGTCCCAAAGAATACGCACTTCTCACGCCCACGCCGAGAAGCGCCCCGAGATCAACAGGGATCACCCTTCCGAATTGCCTCCGTCGATCTCCCCACACCGAAGACAATCGCGATGCGTCACCTGCCGTTATATAAAAAGGCACCGAGGACGGCGTGCTTTTTTTTCTTTTCTTGAAAGCTCGCGTGCAATTTCCTCCTTCCCTTTGATCCTCCGGCGCCAACGCTGTCTGGGCGCTCGGACTCTACACTCTTTCTGTACTACGTCCTCGACTCCACCTACGCTGCCTAATATTGTATTTTTGGTCTCTCCTTTGGTCCTCGTCTTCGCGGCGCTCCACGATCCCTCCCGTCATTCTACCCCACCGAACCACACTTTCCCCCACATCTGTGAGCATCCCGGTCCACCTCTGTCCCTGCCGCTCCCGCTGACCATCGCCTGCTGTATTTTCCACGACTGTTCTCCACGCCAGCGGCATGCCCTAGCTCATGGCTCTCCCCCCCGAAGCCTACCGCACCATCGTGCGCAGCGTCGCGCGCCGCCGCGACCTCGCCGCGCTCTGCGCCGTCTCCCGCGCCTTCCGCCGAGCCGCCGAGCGCGCTCTGTACAACACGCTCACCGTCAGCGACGCGGATGCGCGTGTGTGCGACACGCTCGCAGCGAACCCGCGCATTTCGGGGCTGGTTGAGGCGCTGACGGTGCTGGTGCGGCGGCGGCGCGGTTATGACGAGGAGGATGAGGAGGACACCTCGGACTCTGAGGAGGCCTCGGAAGCAGGGAGCGTCCCCTCGACCGTCCGTCCGAGCGGTGAGTCCAGCTCCACGCCCCCGCTAGACGCGTACTGGACCGCCGTCGCCGCCACCCTCCGCACCACCTCGAACCTCCTTCACCTCACCATCTCCCTCCCCGACCCCACCGCCGTCGCCTGGGTCTTCGCCCACACCACCTTCCAGCTCCGCACCTTCCATTGCGACCTCGCGTGGGACGATGCGTTGAGCGCGTTCCTGGGCACGCAGCGCGGGCTGAGGGATTTGTATCTGGGGGACTGGGGGGAGCGCCCGCGCGAAGACGAGGTACCGATACCGGCTACGGGGCTGCCGGCGCTCGCGACGCTGGAGTGCACTTTCCCCGGCGCGGCCGTCGCGCTGGCGCCCGGACGACCGCTCAGGCGGCTCAAGACGTGCTTCGCGGCGCCGGATTTGGCTGGGAAGCGCGCGGAGCTTGGCGCGCTGATGGATGCCCTGTCCCGCTCGAGAATGCCGCTGCGGGCGCTGGACCTTGCGGATGACGTGGTGCGCGCGGGGGCGCTGCAAATGGAGCTCCTGCGGCGCGTCGCGAACGAGCAGAAGCGGCTGCGGTATCTGGGGACGCTGGTGCTACCTGTGGGCGGGCGGGAAGTGTGTTTTCTATTTTCATCTCATCTCATCTCTTTATTCAATTTCTTCGGGCAGCGGCTACGCTTCTACGGCCTCCTCCGACGACTGCGGCGGCTCCTCTGCGTCGAGCTCGACGTCTCCTCGTGGCGGCCGGCGCCCGCCGCCCCCAGCGCCATGTGTGCCCTTGTGAAGGAGCTGCGCCTCTACTGCCCCGCAGTGCACACGGTCATATTCGTGCTGGACTTTGAGCGCACGGTGGTCAGCGCTGTGGGCGGCATATTGAGCATCGACGAAGAGGCCAGCCCCGAGGGGTTCTGGCGCGAAATTTAAATAATTGATCTCTCGCTCATGAAGTTGGATCTCGGATGTACGACTCACGACGCAGGTACTGGTCACGGACGCTATACGCGCCCTCAAATCCTGACGGCTTCTTACATCTCTCGCGTCTACATGCAACTTTAACTAGTAACTTATTACTTATTGTTCTACGCCTTCGTCTTCCCTCCTATTCTACCGACCTCACTCTATGGACCTTACCCATTTACGGCCCTATTCTACGGACCTTGCCTATTCTGCGGACAATGATCCTGTTACTGTATTTCTACGCACTCTCTTTCTCTCTTCCGTTCCCGTTTCCGTCCCCCTGTTCCCTGCTTATCGCTGTATTTTTACCCACTGTATATAGACTGAGCTTGGTGTTGGTATTAATTCACACACATGATCCGCTTGAATTGTCAATATTCACACACAGGCTTGAGATTGGTAAGAGTCAAAGGTTTAAATTAGACTCAGAGGTGGTTCTGGCTTCGACTGGATGCTGAAGACTGCTATTGTTTTTGCTCAGGGTCGAGGATAGCGTGGGAGCCGGCTGTAGTTAAACTCGCCGACGACCCGCCGTACCGAACTTCGGCTTGATCCCGGCTGAAGCTCGGCTGATGGGAAATAGACACCAGTGACGCGATTTATTCTCTCCTTCTTTTCACTCCGATGCCCCATTTGCGTTATTCCATCCGCTGGGTGCGACTTCCGGCAACTCTCCTGTAAATATCCGTATTCGCATCTCGCCGGTCTTCACCTCGGGAGTTCCCAGCTGAGTACATCGGACGTTCCTCGAAACGCCTCTTTTTCTTCGCGGGCTTCCTTCCATCAACTTAGGATCGAATTTATCACGTTCGTTCGGCTGGGGTCTCCATATGGACTCGGCGCGCTGCTCAAACGACAGAACAGAACAGATCAGGAACCCGCCGTCGGTTGGCCTATAATGATCTCCTCCCACGCGTGCCGCGTGAGTTCACATGGCTGCCCACCGACCTCCGAAACCGAACATTAATTTACTCGGATCATCATATATGGCCTTACGATACGCTTTGCTTCCATTGCTCACCGGCGTTTTTCCCGGATCTAAATACAATGTCTCGCTTCTTGGACTTCTGAGTCCTAACAGAAACTATGGGTCATTCTGGATCCATTTTATCAGACCATTGAGCCCTGGACAGACCTTGACAGACCTGGACGATCCTGCCGCGAGATAGCGCGAAATGCCCTTCCACGCGTTCACCAATATCGCAGGAACCCGAACCATGATTCCCGACGTTTGCACCCGTCTCCGTTTGCACCCATCTCAGAACATATGCAAATGCGGTGTTTGTGAGTTACCCCACCCTGCTTCTTTGACCCCGGGCGCCGGCTTGGTTTTCTTTCTGAAGCTCGCTTCGTCTGACCGAAAATATCTGGGTCTTTTGTGTTCAACCTTATTCGAACAGCTTGGCTCAGCATCCCGCCACGCCCCCACCCGAAGCACACCGAGCGCGTACAAGTAGATGCGGCTCTCGAAAGGCACCACACGTCGATCAATATTGCAGGGTTCCAATCAGAATAATGATTCCTGACGCCTGCATCCACTCCCAGCCGTCCTTGAACATATGCGGATGCGGCGTTTATACGACACTCGGCTTCGCTTGCGCCGGATCGCGTATTCGCCTATAGTTCGCTTCGGGACTCCTGTGTATTGTATCGAACTTACTCACGCCTGGTCAAGCCTTGACAGACGTGGGCCCCCGCTGCGCATAACTGGAGCACGTATATACAGTACCTCTCTCGAAGGGTATCATGCATGCAATGTCAACTAACTCCAGTATCGCAGGAATTCGAATAATGATTCCCGACAGTTGCACGGTGCACACGGACTCTGATCCCCACCTCCATCTAGAGCATATGCAGATGCGCCGTTTACGACACCCTGAGTCCCTGCAAGACACTGACATCCTCCTGCCATTCCCCGTGGGCTGGCGTTTTCTCGCATCTACGCAGCTGTCTCCCCCTTAGACCCGTCTTCCGGCCAAAGAAATCCGGATCCAGGCTCCCGCGCGCGCATTGGAGTACGTTCCATGTGCATCGCGCTACGGTCCTGAATAGAATTTCCTTGCTGTAGGATATTGGTGGCGCAGAATAATGACTCCCGACGCTCTCTTTGCGATTCACGCGGAACACGAGTACTTATATGCTCAATTCTTTCTAACTCGAAGGGCAACAGGCGGGAACAACCGCAGATGGCTATAAGTACTTGTCTCCGGCTTTTGAACAACGTCATATAGTGGCTGTGTGGAATGACAACTTAAGCACTGCCACTATTGAAGTCACGTCGTTATTGACCCATTAGTGGCGGTGCTTCGGCTTGCTTTCGGGCCTTTCGGCCTTCAATGGTTCAACTGCGAATACAATCTTTTTTCTTGTAAATTCCCATGAGATAGAGAACTCTCCGGTGGGTTCAATGGCCTGCACCCTTTCTTGATCAATACAGGACTGCGACGACGCTCTGATGGGTCATCTAATTGTGTTTGGTGGATGTCACGATGAATCATGATTTACTACAGGTGGGCCCGATAGGACGATCTGACCTTATCCCACTGAAAGCACGACCGGAATTACACGCCAGCAAGCTGGATTGAGAGAGTGGGAGGACGATGAGCATCATGGAGAAGAGGTCTGGCAGGCCAGCTCTGCCAATTTAGCAACTGAACAAAACGGGAAATATAGAACTAGCCTTACACTCAAGTCCAACTCCGACTTGGTGAAATGAGCGGGGGTGCTCTGTCAAGTTATTTACGATTGAAGCTTCTTATCAATTCTGCACTCCACAGGAAATAAGTACTGGAGGAGTTTATGCCGTACATCGCAGCGGCCTTAACTCATGGTAACCCTTAACTCATAGTAACTCATGGTTACTCGCTCGTTCGCTCTAATCAAGACATTTACTTGCCAAACAGATTCGCCCGTGCTCTTTGTTCTATGTAGGAGTGACCTCGGTGACCTCTATCCTGAGCCTATGTGCGGTTGAACATCTCTGGGGACTTGGCTTACGCCGCTGTTGGTGATGTGGTTCGGGGTATACGGCGAAGTGGTGGTCTTGGGAGTGAATTATTCAACCTAGCATGGGACAGGAACAGCCTTTTAGGATTGGATTTTCAGAAGAACGCGGGGATGCGGCTGTTTTGTCGATCCTCGTGGGTGACCTTCCCCACGGATTATTGAATAAGGGGTTGGCATGGCCCATTCTCTCCCTTCCCATTTATTCACGCTGCTTTTCTTCGACGAAAGATTCACATCCCCGATGACCTGCCCCTTGGCACGTCCGTCGCAGTGCCTTGGGCTCCCGGGTGCGATCTCGTATCGTCGCAATTTATCACAGGAAATCGGGAACTACGTTCGCTTAGGCAGTTCTGGTGTCCTGCTCCCTTCGCTGTCCCAGAAGGTCATCGCTGGTGCTTTCCCTACGCTTGCTGTGGTTGGATGGACTCTGAGTAAACATTCCCCTTGCATCAAGTTGAGTTGTGGCACAGCACACATCGAACCTCTTCAAGTTATCTCTGACGCGTGCCGCATTTTCGCTGTGTTCGCCGCTATCTCGCCACTTGCTCCCTCTTCCCATAATTTATTCAGCTTCCCTGTCCCTCGAAATAGAAAGAACACGTCGCACTCCGCAACAACACGTAAAATTCTTGGAGCTACATCCAATTCAACAGCTCAACAGCTCCCGCAACCCCGCGCCTCGTCCCCATCGTCACAGTCCATTCCATTCCCATCTATAGATTAAACCCGTGCTCTACGATCCTCCTTTTCAATTTTATGTCCGCCCGATCACATCCGCGCCATGACCTCATCCCGCGCCTGATCCGCCCCTGTCATTCATCCTAAATGAACGCACGTCATCGCCAGGAATCCTATAAAGACCAGGCAGGCATTGCCTGACCGCCTCACCTCTCTCTTCCCTCCTCCATCATCCACTCACTTTACCCCACCCAATCCACTACATTATCATATCATGGTCGAACAACCCAGGTACGCTCTTTCTACGCGTCCCCACTGTCCCGCTGCTCATCGCGCTCTGTCGTGTAGCCAGCTCAACGGCCAGGTCCACAGCGTCAAGGGCAACGTCGTGGAAGCCGTGCGTCGCTGTCTTCCCTTCCTCTCCGCTCCTCGTTGACTCGTTGTTGCTCTTCCCGCAGATCGGCAACTTGACCGGCGCAACGTCGTGGCAGCAAAGCGGGAAAGAAGAGCACGCCAAGGTCTGTCCTTCCGCTATTACATCCTCGCTTTTCCTCGCTCATGCATGGTTCCCACAGGGCGAGGCAGAGCAGAAGGCGGCGCAGGCGAAGGACCACGCGGACGGCGTGACGGACCGCGTCGCGGGCAAGGTCGACTCCGTCGTGGGATCTGTTACGGGCGACAAGACGAAGCAGGCGTCTGGTGAGTCTCCCTCTTCTCCCCACCTCGCTTTCCTTTCCTGCGCCGTTCCTCCTTGGTCCCGCCCTCGCCCCATCCTCTCCCTGCACTTTTCCATTCATTCATCCTCTCCCGCCCGCTGCTGATATGCAATTCTCATAGGCAACATGCAGGAGGCCGCCGGCAAGGCCAAGACCGAGGCGAACAAGCCTTGATTTCTCCCGTTGGTGTATCGCGCGCGTCGTATGGGCTTGTTCTTTTTTAGTGTGTACGAGATGAGAAGTGAATTGAATTGTTCGAATACCTGCATCATCTGCCTAAGCTGGCTTCGAGTTGTTTCTTTCGCGTCCTCAAAAGATCAACGTTCTATGATTTATGGTAACAGTTCTTAGCTTGCGCATTCCTCCCTTAGACTATTCACCTATGCGCTGACTTGAGCATCCAACCGTGGGTTGCACCTAAGCCTCATTCGGCAACCTCAAAGGCGGGAAGCGGTATCAATAAGGGAGCAATAGACACGAAGAAGGCATTCACAACCGCGGAGGCTGTTAAACGTGCGAGGATCGTACCGTTTATGAACGCGGTGGCGGTGCTGCTTGGGCCCGCCCAGTCGTGATTCGATTCGTGTTGGGGAAGGGAGAGGCGAAAGCGGATGAGAGCACTGCCGGGCTTTTGGTGGATACTGGCATTGACCCGAGGATCGGAGCGGTTCCGGTTCTGCTTTTGCGGAGGGGCGAGAGGGATTATGATACCGCCGCGGGGCCTCGTTTTTGTGGGAAGGGATGGTTGGCTTCCCTGTACTAGGATTGGAATTTGGGCGGCTCGGTTCTGTGGGGAGGGAGAAGGAAGAAGGGAAGAGATGCGATGGAGATTGCGGGCTAGCACGTGGGGCGGTGCGTGGGTTGCTAATAATACATAGGTCGGCGTTTGTTCGAGAGTGGGGCGTGGGTACAGGTGGGTTAGAAGCCGAGGTGTGGGTCCCACCGTGCCCGCCATGTCCCGATTTTCCTCCTTTTGCGCGCACGGACGCGGAGCTCCGCGCGCACGTCGGGGCGGATCGTCGCACGCGAAGTGCGATGGGCGATGGGCGGAGTGCGAGGTGCGAAGGTGCGAAGTGTGGAGGACGAGGTGTGGAGGGCAAGTGAGTGTATGAGGTCAGAAGTGAATCGACTTGGTGAATCTGCTTATTGTGCACCTAGTTTCGAGCGGAAAGTCGAGTGACTCGCTAGATCGAGGAGCCACCGACTGGAAAGGGGATTGACCGCAGAGCCGTGCTTTTCGTTTGGCGAGTCGGAGGTGGGGTTTTCAAGGCTTTGAGGTCCCGGACCGGGCTTCGAACTCACGGGGTTGGTGCTGGTAGGAATGGTGGAGGGCTTCGCGCTATTCTCGGACCCCACGCGGCGCGGCGCAATCTCCGTCTGTCAAATACAAAATACAAGCGGCTCCCAGGGAATGGAGGCGTCCGATCGCGCGCCCAGCGGAGGAGTGGGCGCTGATACACAGTATAGCGGCACGCAACAACAGCGTAGGGCCCTCGGAGAACAGAAGCGGCCGGATCCTCGCACGCGCGCCTCCTCGGCCTGGCCCGCATCCGTGGATTGCCGTATCGAGGAGCTTCGAGGCCATGAACACCTGCGTTATTGGCGATGCTTCGCGTCATTGAGGGGCGGAGCGCAGGGGCGGGAGGTGGGCGGATAACGAGTGTTGGGGTGCTGGGAGGGCGGCAGGGAGGATTGACGAATGGGACCCAGGTGGATTGGCAGCGATAGGAGTTGCTTGAGGGACAAGGGAAGGGAGAACTGGGGATGTTAGATGTAGGTGAGGATAGACCAAGGATTCTCCTCTCCGATGGATACGCTGTGAATACCCGGTACTGCGAAAGGTTCCATGGGTAGGGAAGTCCAACATCAGGATGCGCCGTAAATGAGGTGCGTAGGACGGGAGGGAAACGATGCCACGGAGATCACAGCAACATGATGAGATTCGAGAATGGCGCCAGAGTAGTCCCCGTCTCCCAGATTTCGGGTGAGATCTGGAGCCGTCTCTGAATTGAGTGCGCGCCGCGGATACGCAGGTCCAGGGAAGCTTCATCAGAGTTAAGTTTGATATACAATCCTGCGATGGCCCAGAGTAGGTTTATCTTATCTTCGTTGTTGATATTACTTGTGAGTTGGAGTGAGTCGTGACTGGGAGTCGTGGAAGGCTCGTGGCTGCACTTGAGCTGCACTGGGGGATTCGGAGACTGCTGCCAGTGGAGATTTGGAGTGAGCTTTGGGGTAGCTTCTCATAGCGATTCGCCGCAGTCCGGACAGTAAGCAGTTTCCTAGATATTCACCAGGGAGAGAGTCGACCGCAAGTCGAAAAAGGAATCAGAGTCACAAGTTGCACCGGAGCCGGTCCGGGCGGCGATACGAGGTCACGAGCTCGACGCGGGCCGCGTGAGGGAGCCAATCACGACCAAATCCCGCGTCCATCAGGACATCATAGCTGCCTGCATAGATATGATAGGTTGATGA
Organism: Mycena vulgaris; assembly: GCA_029204335.1. Lineage (NCBI taxonomy): Eukaryota > Fungi > Basidiomycota > Agaricomycetes > Agaricales > Mycenaceae > Mycena > Mycena vulgaris. Next base: position 168,628 of record JARGYA010000068.1, read on the forward strand.
TAAGTATGACAGACTGGCATAGAAGGATTGTAGAAGGATAACAATACTTAGTCGGACGTGGCAAGACTGACAGGAACAACACGGACAAACGATGCTTCTCCACTCCCTCGACGACGACGTCCCGCTCACGGTGCTCAGTGTCAGCGATGTATATACGGTCCTCGCAGTTGCAACGGTACTTACATTTCAGATGTCGTTCAATCTGCATCTCCTTGCTCATTGCGTGAGCGGCAGGTCAGCAGAGGGCTGCGCACATTGGCGCTGGCAAAGGTATGGCTGGCCCTAGTCGCGGATCTGACTGCCCGGTGTTTGATGGATCCCTTGCCGAGTGAGATGCTCGTCACTTGTTCTGCTCTCGACCTTATCAGCGAGGTGCGACGGCTGGTATGCGGCCCAGCAACCTGGGCAGGTGGATCATCCGTCCCAGCCGTCTTGCGCATGAGGTCAATTCACCTACATGTGGACATCCCCAAGCCCAAGGCCAAACTTCTCCCCGGTGGTCGCTATATTGCGGTGGTAAGAGAGGCTACATTTGACTGCTGGGACATAATCTCCGGGAAGTGTGTCTGGGGTCGAGGAGACGCCTGCTTGCTGGCGCTGGAGATGTTCAAGGGCGGGACATCAGGGCGTTTTTTTATTGCAAGACAACGTTGGGCGCGCGTTCAATGTTTTCGACCACATCCTTTGACTGATGTTGTCTTTGGCTAGATTACGCCTGGAAGTCGTTCAGGTCGATCTTATCACCGCAACCTCAGAGATTCTATTCAAAATATCCACCCAGCCGCTCTTCTTATTGCCCTCCTTCCTATCGGAGCATAGCAATATCAACTTCAAGCCATTCCTGTCGGGTGATTTCTTTGGCACGAGGGCGAGGTCAAGCGGACAGGCCCTCATCTTTTTCGTGAATTGGCGGGAAGGTACTCATGTATTGATAGGTGGCTTTCCACCTTGGACGGTTCGACCTGCATATTTCGTTGTGATTTTTTTGGCACAACAGTACAGCAATATGGAAGCGCGCTCTTGCTTATCGTGCGCTGGCGCGAATCTACCCATATAGTAATTGATGCCGCCCCTCTTGGAAGGTTCGATCTGCCTTATTTTAGCCCTTTTCCTCGGGCTAAAAAATGCTCAGAAACCAGCCATGTTGATGGTACACGGGCACATCATCATCTCCTGCCGAGAGTCCGATTTCTCATATGCGCCCGTGCTCGAAACATATGCCCTCGGGTCTTTCAACGGCTACTGGAGCCCAACTACCCACCTGGACCCCCATAACATCATCTCAAGCAACTAGCTTATCACCCCTCTACATGTCAATGATCTGGGGATTGACAGGGTATGGCGAATGGCCTGCGGGGGGGCATGGGTTCATTTGGGATTATATCGCAGCCCACTGCGTCGAGACACGTGGAAGCTGATGCTCTATGTTTCTGGCATCGTCATGCTCGAGTCTGAAATGCCCCCTGCCAAGCCTCCCAGAAAGCGCACCATCCCCTGGTTCTCCGGCCGCAAAGTCGTCCCCACCGAGCCTGAAGTAGCCGCCGTGCTTCTCACATACCGCATTCCTGCACCCGCCTCGGAGGCCAAGGTTGGCGAATTTGACCTGCGCACTGTCCTGACCTCCACAATTCCGAGCATCAACGCCGGTGTAGAAGTATGGGTTGTCCCGGGTGAGGAACTGAGTGGAGCTGGTCGTGTGATTGCCTGTGTAGTAGCCGTCGTATAGAAATTTGATTATAACTCGAAGAAATGAGACTCAGCTTTAGATCGGATATCGGGTTGATGCTCGCAGACTCGTGGTCCACTCGGAGGACCCTCGCAACTCGATGAACGCTCTCAGACTTGAGTAGAAGATGGGGGGGGGAAGCAAGAGGGAAGACCCCCTTACTGTCGCGTTGACAGCTAATTTATACATGATCGGGGTGGCTGTCCGCGTACTCGTGCGTCACCAGAGCCCATGGAAACGCATACAAACGTAATAGTAGATAAAGTGACCGTGGTAACTCCTCGAGCTAACCCACACCTAGACCTGTAGAACCACCCGGGAGCTGCGCAAAGACGTAATAGGGCGAGACACTGCCCCGCAACAGTGTGTCCAGAGGTTGACCAGACCACAGACGACTCGAGCCCCAGCGCAGTCCGAGATGGCCCGAGGTTTCGATGAGGATGTCGCCGTCGGATGGTAAGATTGAGTAATTGAACGATAATTAAAATGAGTGAGTGAAATCGTGTGTGAGGAGATGAATAGTATGCTTAATAAGATGAGATATAAATCCTAGAACCGAGACCTGCGCGCGATGCGCCTCCACCGACGCGTTTGAGACGCGACACGTAAATTGATACGCGACCACGTGAGATGATGATGCGTGCTTCGACGCGTCTCGCGAGCGATGTTGGAGTCCTCGAGTAGACAGGGACCTGGCGATAAGGAAGAGATGATGGGAGGGGGGATAATGAGTAGTAATGAAATAGAAAGAGGGAGGGAGGATGAGTGGCTGATACTGCCGGAGTGAGAACCCGCGCCCGAAGCATTAGATATGCCTGAGCGATGAGCGTGCCTAGTGGCACTTCCACAGAGGGGGATACTTTGGATTCCGCCCTCGGAATCCCGCATTAGTGGTAAAATGGTATGGATGGGAACGGAAAGAAAAAAAAAGGGAAGAATGAAGACTCAGCACTAGATGTCCGTTATCCCCCACGCCAGCTGGAGGTCTTTACCAGCGAGAACACGGTAGATGAGTGCCAGAGCCCGCGCCTCCGCGTCGACAAACCAATACGGCGCTCCAGAATTTCTGATGTCCTCGATGATCCGCTTCGCATCGGCACGACGGAAGTAGTCGGGATCGCGATACTGGTAGAAGTACACGGAGTCGTAGAACCTCTCCTCGAAAGCCTGGTGGTGGTGCTGAACCTCGCGGTTCGAGCTGCGCTCGTACAGACGCTCGACAATCCGCAGAGGAAGAGGCTCGCCGAAGAAGGAAGAATTGTGAGTGATATCCCGAAGGCAAAAACGACTCATCATGTGTTCGAAGTTTTCCTGGTTCATAGGTTCATTGATAACACCGCCGCTTTCCCGGAGGGGATAGCGGGAGGGGATGGAGCCGTGACGTAGGAAGTCCACGATCTCAGACCGAAGAAGGTCACGGTCGCGACGGTAGACGGTATACGTGACCGGGAATGAGCACCACTCACCTTCGACTTGGTAATAGACGACAGATTCGTAGTGAAACTTCAGCGCAAGATCGTGTCGGACAAACATGGCATTCCTGCGAGGGTCCAGGTGCATGCTGAAGTCTTTGAACATCGGCTCTTGGTCGAAGAGCATATCCCTCGGGAGACCGAGGAGTAGATCAGTCGGTTCATTGAAGCCGCGCTTGGTGATGTTCGAAGGTACGCGATTGCGGGGAGGGATAATACCGGCCCAATTCGGCCTGGTAGACATAGTGAGTGAAGTGGGGATGCGAGAGGAGAGGGAGAAAAGAGAGAGGAATCGTCCATATATATATACAAGATCGAGACAGGGGATGAGACATCGGAACGGGTATAGGTTTTGGAATGATCGGAAAGGTCGGGGGGGAAACTCAGCTGGAAGCGAAGGCGCGCAAAGCCAAATCGAGGCGAAATTCATGGTTGGGGACCTCGGTGCGCTTGGGAGGAGTATTGAGCGAAGTTCGAAGTGTCTGGTTATCGGGGCGATAGTAAAATAAACGGAGTCTGCGGATATTGACATGACCTTTCAAAATAGCGCCACTGAGTTCTCGGAGAACGAAAGAATCCCTGTCGCGCTTCTGGTGAATGATATATGGTCCAGAATAAGTCCACTTCTCTTTGTCGCCTTTGGTTTCATCCAGTTTCGACTCCCGCAACCATACCCACATGCCGACATCGAAATCGGCAAAATCGAACATGAAATGGTGGCGTTTGTGGAGGTCTTCAATCGCCCGCTTGCGCGTCTCACGGAGCTTCTTGCTAGCCTCTTCGAGTTTAGGGTCACGGCGGCTAAGCTGGAGCGCGCGGATCGCCAATAAATCCTCGTGAGTCCGGATGGTGTGCCAATCGAGAGTCTGCCAAGTGATTTCAGTGATGTCGTAGGAAAATACCGGGTGCACACCGTAGAGCAGATAATATGGGCAGAATCCGGTAGCTCGGCTCGTAGTCACCCGCATTGCAAGGAGAACGGCCTTCAAGAACTTCGGCCAATTACCCTTGGCGTCTCCGGTGCACTTGTACAGTGCGTCGACGAGTGGTTGATGATTGCGTTCGACTGGAGCATTTCCTTCAGGATGGTAAGCGGTAGACATGATGACGGTGCAGTTATAAAGCGTGCGCAGTAGGTGCAAAACCTCCTTCTTGAATTCAGGGCCACCATCGACCGTGATGAAAGGAACACATGCAAAACGGCAGATTATATCCTCATAGATAAATCGAGCAACAGTTTTGGCGTTAATAGCCTTGACCGCACGCGCCTCGGGCCAGAGTATCGTGGGTTCGACTGCGTGAATGATATAGTTCATTCCTCCAACGCCATCTGACATATGAATGCAGTCAATGTTAAAATGACGGAGGAGCGGGGCTTGCCAAGATTCGTTATAAGGCAACACGGGGATACGCTTGATAGCCTTCTGGCATTCGATGCAAGACCTGATAAAATATGTAATATCGTCGTACATGTTCGGCCAATAAAAACGATCACGTAGCTGGGAGTACACCGCATCTCGGCCGCGATGACCACACTCATTGTGAGCACGCGCCATGAGCGTTCCGCGTTTTGATGGCTCTTCAATAACGAGTTGAGGGAGACGGTCCGAGCTTTTCTTGGGTGCTAGCCACAACCGATCCTGGTGAAGTAAGAAACGACGAGCCCGCTTCAGAAAACTCAGCTTCTCTCGGTCCGTTGACCACCGCTGAGGATAATTCCCAGTGTGCAGAAAGTCGCGCAATTCTCGCCACAGTTCCGGGGAGTCTTCATCTCGAGTTTTGTGCCGATGAGCAGCGCCTACAGATGCTAACTCGGTGAGGGGGATACTTTGAGTATAAGCTTCGGTCGAAAAATACTCGAAAGTAATCAAGTCATCCCCAAGTAAAAACTCAGCTGAGGCAGTTCGATAGGATTTGCGTCGGTAGAACTCGGGAAGTTGGCGGGAATCGTCGGGACGGTCACAGCGAAGGGCAGAATGGGCGAGGTACGAAAACGGCGCCGTCGGATCAAGGTGATCGGATCCAAACTCGGCCGGGTCAAAAGTGGGAATCCCTTCGAGCGCTGAGGTGGTTCGATAAATCGGCATCTGCGTAGCCGCCGACGCGTACATCTGCACAAATGGAGCGGACAACCGGAAGTAGGTGGAATCAAACAGAAACTTAGCTGCAGAGGAGAGAGTAGCATCTTTCGGCGCGTTGTGCGAACCGGCGTAAACCAGATCCAAATATGCCTCTAGGAATTCTTCGGGGTCCTGGTCGTCGTAGTTCGTATCCGTGGGTGCATGAGGACGTCGAGAAAGCGCGTCTTCTGTTTTAAACGATTCAGCACGCACATGGTTTGGTTCAAAATCAAACAGCCGGATCCAAGCAACCCATCGAAGAAGCGGAGCATTGGGAACGTCGTCTGGCTCTCGGAGCATTTTAGCAAGCGATTTAGCGTCGTGATCAAGACGGAAATGGACTCCCCAAATACGATGGCGCAGTTCCTTGAATGCTCGGAAGACGCCATAGACTTCGGTCTTTGGCTGACCGTAGTTTTGCTCTGTGGCGTTGAAGGTGCAAGAACCATAAAGCGCGGGACGTTTGACGGAGTTGGTGATCTGGTACACGACCCAGCCGGCGCCTATCCACGAAGAATCAACCCCTACAACCATAAGGCCTTCATCAGACTTCCGGGGCAGGTACGAAATCAACTTAGCGGCGTCGTAATCCAATCGAACCAGCACCGGGGCCGAAGCAATTTTGCGCTTGAGAACTTCCTGTGCATCGATTGCTTCCTCTGTTATGCGAAACTCGACAGTAACGACGCGCAGGAGAACAGTGAGAGGCTTAACTATCATCGAAAATCCCAAAATCCACTTGCGTGCACCCCCGGCTAATCCGAGGAAGCTACGTACCTCGGAAACGGAAGTGGGAACCGGCCAATCGAGGATGCGTTGAACGAGACTCGGAGAGACCTTCCAACCCTCATAAGAGACAACCGAGCCTACAATGTGGAGGTTAAATGCAGCAAGAACTGTTTCGTACCTGATGCGGTGATTCCCGCCATAATCAGAGTTCCGAGGAAATCATCGAGGTTTTGTGCATACTCCCACACGAATCTACGGATCTCAGGGTTCTCGGGAATGGGTTGATTATCGTACCTGGAACGAGGACCCTTGACGCCGCAGTCATCGATGAAGGGGTCGGCCTTCTTCGGAGTGACGGGTTTGAGGGCATGTGCGACACGAAGAGTGAATTGTTGCATTGCGTTGGAATAACCCTGCGCCATTGTCGCCTGTTGCTTCGGTCCGACGGGTGAATGAAACGCTTGCATGGGGCGCGAATTCGGATGAATCCAGATGGCGTCAAAACCTGAATATAAATCTGCCAGCCCGTACATTGAATATCCAACGAAAGACTCAGCAAATTCGTTAACGTTGGGAATTATGGCGGCGTCTTGGATGGTGACAGCATTCAGCGGTTCAAGATTGAGAATGATTCGCACCGGGGGTTCGGATCCTGGCTTCTTCATGACCGGGAACATAGCGCATCGATAGCTTGAGATCGTAGATTCGAACCGGCCGCTTTTCTCGTTGTCAATGATTACCTTGCGTACATCTTCGAGTAAAGCGTTCGGGATTGGGATCGGTTTGCGTTGCCACGGAGTGTGTTCGATGACGGGGAACTCGTAATCAGGATAATAGTCTCTGGAAAACGAACCCTTTTCCGCGTATTCAAAAGCAAAGGCAGACTCACGAGCGACCGTAATATAGGCGAGGAGGTTGATTTCTGCAACGGACAGAATGTCGTGTTCGATTTTTGAGAGCATGGCGGTAAGGCGTTCTCGCGTGACTCGCAAGCCAAATTTGAGGTCACGGAAATCTGGAGGATGGGTAGGGAGGTCAGTAAAGGTGGTACGAGGGATGGGACGGAAAATATGGGCTTGTGGATCAGGTTGAGATGTCGCGACAGGTTTGACTTTACGGTCAACCGGCTTGTAGCGCTTCTTTGGCGGAGCTTTCGTAGTCGCATTCACCCAACGCACGGCAGCGTTCGCACGCCGCGTGGTGGTAAGGAACTTCGAGGGTATAACAGCACTAGAGGAATTAATTTCAGTGAATAATCGGTCAGTCCAGGGAGTAGAAACGACGGCAGAATCAGGTAATGTAGCAGCATAATAATCGTACAGTAAGGAATCATGAGACGCAGGAGGGGATAGATGAAATAAGGAATCAAAATCAGAAAACTCAGCTTTGCCCATTAACGCTTCCAGAGATCTTCCGAGGGTATTCGTAGGGGAGGGTTGGAAGACCGCAGATGTACTCCCCCGGATCAAAAATCCTCGACGTCCGAGACCTCTTCGATGGTGGCTCGGTGCGAACGATTAATTGACGAAGTGTTACGAGGATCTTTCGGGTCAGTAATAGTTATCATGATAGTAGGAGGGACTTTCCTGTTGCCGCCTTTCCACAAATACATACTCACCTCACCGGAGCGCTCATAATCGAGACGCGCCGCGAACCATTGCAGGAACGGTTGCCCCAGGATCATGTCATGATGACCGAGTTCCTGGTGTGAGATGAAAAGATGATGAGGGAAAGTATGGCCTCCGAGCCGTATCGGAACGTCAGTTGAACACCCGCGCAGCTGCTCGGGGCCACCATGGATACCTTTGAGCGCCCATTTCATACCTTCAAAGTCGACGGGGAGATTACACCTAGACGGGACAGAAAAACTCGCGAGATTCAACTCCGAACCAGTATCAATCATCGCGGTCAGTTCAACGTCTCCAATCTGAATATTAATTGAACCGGTACTCATCGCGAAATATCGGGATTCGGGGACTTTGGCGATCGCACTTCCATAATTCACCAGGAAGGTTTGAATTTCGTCGAATGAAGTGTCCGCATAGACGCCTCTGGGACTATAGTCATCCGCGTTCGAGCTATACACGAGTGTTTCAGACTCAGGATCAGAAAACCGAACCGAATACTCAGCGGATTTAGCATCATACTCGCGCTTCGAGCGCGTAGCTTCTGTGAACAATTTCTGGAGTTGAGGGCTGAGGCCAATGAGTTGCAGAAGCGGGAGCGTGACGGGAGTCTGTAAAGTATCCTCGAAAACCGCCTTCGCATCAGCTCGCTCTTGAATATCAGAAGTAATATGGTACTTATCGCCAGTGGCAGGTTTCTTGGCATCACGCATAACAACGTCCTCGTTTCGAGTCTTGGTGTTCGAAGGGCGAGAGTCTCTCCATCCATCCTGGCGGTTAATCGGGTTAGTAGGAGGAGAAGGGAGTTGTGCACCGGCTGGTTTAGCAGGCGGCGCCGGCGGAGCGGATGGAGCAGGTGCAGAAGACGGGCCAGCCCCCATATGCGGAGGAGATTCCCGTGCACGCTCTTTACCTTTACCCTCCGGACGCTTCGCAGGATCGAAACGAGCACCAGTGTCTTTTCCTGAACGAGTAACGGGGTCAGCGTCGCGGCTCATCAAGTCTAGGGAGGATACCGCAAAATTGTTGCCCTCGAGGACGTCGGAGGCGCCGTATGAAAGTACCATAGCGCTAGTACGGGCTGCAGGAATTTCGTTGGCAACACGGTCGCGAGCGACCGCACGGACGTAATCCGCAACACCCCCAATGAAACCTGGGGGAATACGAGGCAAATCAGTTCCATCAGGGAGTACATACCGCTGAGCATTCGTATCATATCTAATGGCGTTAGCAGCGAGGAGTGCATGCGTCTCGGGACAATGACGGAGTCCAAGTTGGTGCGCACCGTATTTTGAACACATGAAACATCTGCGTTGAGTAGCATCCGTATTCTGAGGGTACTCACCTTGATTTCCTTGGTGCTGGGTTTGTTGCGCCTGTTGGGGATTCCCGGACGTCATTGCTAAGGTCAGTGCTTGAATCTGCCTTGCCAGATCATCCATTGCGTTAGTACCTAGCGGAATCTGGGTGGGAAGGAGAGGCCGAGGTGGATCAATGTTGAATACAGATGAGGTCAACGTAGCTTGAACAGGGACAGGATCAGCGGTAACATCTTCAGCCCAAGGCTCGAAGACCAAGGTGTCCTCGGCGAATCGTTTCTGCAAAACGGCGATAGATTCTGCAATAGAGGGAGGAGTGGCACGCTTACGTTTCGCCTCAGGCACCTGGAGAACGAACCAATCCTTGATTACTTTGGGAATACCCGCAACGAAGTAGAAATTGCGTTCAGTTGGTGTGATTCGAGACTTCTTGATGAGAGGGATCGCGATCTGGGCAAATCCACGATAGTAAGTCTCGACTTCCGACATATTGGTGAAAGAAGACTTAGCGGATTGCTTTTGACAATAATCTTTGAGCATGGTTTCAGTGTAGTCAGGAACACGCTCCGAATGACCATAAAGCAGCAAGAGCTCTGCCTTGGCTGCGGGCCACGTTTTACCCGTCACCTCTGGATCGAAATCAGGAGCATATCGGATGAGCGAGCGAACTTCATCAGTTGAATACTGTAGAATATACGGCACCAAATCATCGAGGTTGGTGATGCCGGCGTTGGCACCTTGCTGCACTAAATTCGTCAGGAACGCGGTAACCTCCTTACCATCAAAGCGGGGCGCCCCTGGAGAACGAGCAGCAGGCATGGGAACCTGTAGGACATTAGTGGAGGTAGTGATGGTGGACATGGTGTCGTCGGCAGAAGGGAATAGGGGTTAGTTAGGGGTTAGACGGCGGTGAAGAGGCAGATACGCAGCGGAAAACCTGCTCCCTCGCGGTGGGCTCCACTGTAGAAGTATGGGTTGTCCCGGGTGAGGAACTGAGTGGAGCTGGTCGTGTGATTGCCTGTGTAGTAGCCGTCGTATAGAAATTTGATTATAACTCGAAGAAATGAGACTCAGCTTTAGATCGGATATCGGGTTGATGCTCGCAGACTCGTGGTCCACTCGGAGGACCCTCGCAACTCGATGAACGCTCTCAGACTTGAGTAGAAGATGGGGGGGGGAAGCAAGAGGGAAGACCCCCTTACTGTCGCGTTGACAGCTAATTTATACATGATCGGGGTGGCTGTCCGCGTACTCGTGCGTCACCAGAGCCCATGGAAACGCATACAAACGTAATAGTAGATAAAGTGACCGTGGTAACTCCTCGAGCTAACCCACACCTAGACCTGTAGAACCACCCGGGAGCTGCGCAAAGACGTAATAGGGCGAGACACTGCCCCGCAACAGTGTGTCCAGAGGTTGACCAGACCACAGACGACTCGAGCCCCAGCGCAGTCCGAGATGGCCCGAGGTTTCGATGAGGATGTCGCCGTCGGATGGTAAGATTGAGTAATTGAACGATAATTAAAATGAGTGAGTGAAATCGTGTGTGAGGAGATGAATAGTATGCTTAATAAGATGAGATATAAATCCTAGAACCGAGACCTGCGCGCGATGCGCCTCCACCGACGCGTTTGAGACGCGACACGTAAATTGATACGCGACCACGTGAGATGATGATGCGTGCTTCGACGCGTCTCGCGAGCGATGTTGGAGTCCTCGAGTAGACAGGGACCTGGCGATAAGGAAGAGATGATGGGAGGGGGGATAATGAGTAGTAATGAAATAGAAAGAGGGAGGGAGGATGAGTGGCTGATACTGCCGGAGTGAGAACCCGCGCCCGAAGCATTAGATATGCCTGAGCGATGAGCGTGCCTAGTGGCACTTCCACACCGGCCATTTGGACTCCATATCGTGCGCTGGCTATGTATACTCCCTGGGCGCATGCGATGGCACAGTGGTGGACCTGCGGCTGCGTCGGCGGCCTGATCTCTCCCCTGTGATGCGGGGAGACAGAAAAAAAACGTAGACCTGTCGCCATGGAGTGGGGCGCTGACGAGGGTCGTTGAGTCGGGGGCAATGGTGGAGTATTATGCATGATGCTATATCTTCATAGTCAAAATGTGTTGACGTATATCAGTTTATTTATTCCCAGGTCTCAAACACCCGCGCCGTCTCTAGGACCTTATCTCCGAATCACCAACGAATCACCCTGTGGTTTCAGCGATAAGATCTTGATTGACGTAGTATGGATCGGGAGGAAGTGAACAAAACTGGTTGTCTAAGCTTCTGACTATTTCCGCAAACACCAGACTACAATGTTCCTCTCGACTCTAATTATGCTCCTCATCTCAGTCAGATGCAAGACGCGCCCAGAAGGCAGCTTCCAGCATTGTCAATTCATGTCACCGAATGCCAGGGGGACACTCACAAGGGGGTCGGGTCCCCGGGGCAGCAGATCTGATGCGCGAGCGGGCCTGTGAGGAGTCAGCAGAGTGAGTACTCAGCAAATAGCAAGTCAAATCCATACAAGGGTTCTATAACGCCCGAAATAATCAGATTAATGTACAACGGCAAAGATCATGGGTAAACCACGCACACCGGATCCGCCTACGCTCGGAGGTGCAGTCAGCAATGGTGAATGTCGACATGACGTGCCAGAGTGCTCACAGGTCAACTGTCTGGGCTCCTGAGGGGCGGAGATGGCTCCCTGGGCCAAGGCAAGAAAGACGATGGCGCTTGAGATGAACTTGGTGAACATTCTGCGAATGAGGTCTCCGTGTTGAATCATGGCCCTTTTGTACGAACCCGGAGAGCCATGTTCGTAAGGCAAATATATCCAGCGCCGAAGACTGAATTGTCAACAGATATAGCTGAAACTCGAGTCCGTTATAGAGCGGATCAGTCCCGTACCTGATATTTATGCCCCGCGGGGTTGGATCATTATCAGGTTCCACCGAAAATTCATCACACCGTACCGTTTCCGAGGCACGCATCCCCGCTGCCAGTGGGGTTCACGATTAAAAAACTGGGCCGTGCGGTTTATGTTCCGCCGCATTTATAAAGTAGGGTATATGTATGCGCAACAAATCCCAGCGGGTTTGGGCCCCATACATGACGAGATCTATTGAATTAGTCACATATATCCAGACCATAATGCTGACGGTTACCCGGTTGACTGCGGGAAACGCCTCGGTTGTCTAATATGGATGAAGCATTGGAGCCGCAAACCATACTTACGTTGAATAGTCTAGCGGCCAATATTTATCACACGCCGGTGGTTACTGGAGTGCTCCGCTCGTAATGATCTCCCACCGCGTAACCGATACATTCTCCTAGTATGCTCCCTCTGCAGCGACATTAATGCGTCATAAGCTTCCGGTCCAGAAAGGTGAGCCATTTTTGATTCCCATTCCGGAGAGTCTTCGATGGACGAATCTAGGCCGCCAATGATAATATGTGTCCACACAATGTGTCCCGGGATGACGGCCTGCTCACCTACGTTCAGATATGAGGGGGCAGCAGCACTAGTCCTTGGATGACCCCGGTGGTAGGATTATTTGGAGCGTAACCGGCTTTCAGTCCAATCTTTGGGGCAAATGAACCGGAAAAAAATGAACTGCAGGCGCCGTGGAGCCTGAATGTGCTAATATAATCTTGATCACGCACCGACGGAATATGGCCGGAATTCATTTGCCTGACGCCCAGCTGCCCCATCAGGATGTCTCTCCTCTCTTGAGCTCCGACGCAGTCTTACGTTGCTTAGGACAGACATTTACGATTGAAGTGAGTATTACAACTGTTTGCGGAACGTAGGGCGCGGGCACTTTTTTTTTCCTTTTCGGGCATTTTGCGATATTTTTCGGCTTTTTGGCCGCCCTGGGGTTAATTCCCGCGCGTGTGCCTTGGGAGTTGGATGCATCGCTGCGCATCGAGAATACGCAGCGATATGCCTCCTTAGAACCTTTATACGCTCCTAAGAACCACTTTGTGAGCCGCAAAGTAAATTTTGTTCCCTCATTTTTGATTGTTTTTCAACATTCTCACCGCCCTGGGATCAATTCGGATTCGTTCTCGCTGGGAGTAGGACTGTTGTATTTGCTTTACGAATTCGGAGCGATATGCCACCTCAGGATGGTTATATAAGGTTTATTTCAACTTCATGGCAATCATTGCAGAACTTGAAGCCTCGGCACATGTGCGCCTTAGCATTGGTTCCGGGAATCTGGGTACTATGTGTTTTTGTTATACTGTACTGTCATACATTATGTAGCGATAGGCGTACCTGGATTGAGGCAATTTGGTCCATACCACGTTCCGCGCACATTTCTGCCGTCTGCACATCCATATTTGCCAACTATGCGGTGAATCCCAGTCTATGGTCGCCTCTTTCAAGGTGGTACTCGGTATGTTAACGAGGGCTTACCTCCGTGTCCAAGGAACATATCTCTTGGCTTGAATCCACCAGAACCTGCTGCCATCGCGTGCAGAACGCGTCCCGATCACCATCACGCACAGATCACGTGGTGCTACATACAGAACCAATTTTCCCTTGAGCCACTCTTATAGTTGTACCTTCATGCCCAGGGAAGTGTCATGATCCCATACAAAACCACCATTCGAAAGATGCAAAGCAGGGAATCATCGCAAGTGAAGATTGATTCGGTGATTCTGGCACGTGATCAGTCTCGGATGGTGATTGGGACGCGTTTTGCTCTGGACAGCAGCTGGTTCCAGTGGATTTGATCTAGAAGATATGTTGAATGGAAACGGGAATGGGTCCCGTAGATGTACAGAGTGCCAACGTGAAAGAGGCGACCCAGGACGGAGATCTACCGCAGACTCGACAAATATCGATGTTCGGACGGCGCTGAACATGTTGTAAACCAAATTACCTCAATATAAGGGCACAGGCGCAACATAATCAACGAAAGTACAGTATATTAAAAATACACGGTGCTCAGATCCCTCGAACTAGCCCTAGAGCGGGCATGTGCCGAGAGTTCTGCAAACTCGATGATGTTTGACATGAAATTGAGATAAACATTATATAACCATGCTGAGGTGGCATATCACCCCGTATCCGTAGTGAAGATCCAACGGTCCCACTCTCTGCGGAAGCGGATCCGGATTGAGCTCAGGGCGGTGAGAACATTGAAAAAAAAGCAACATGAGCGGATAAAATTCAACTTGCGGCTCACAAAGTGGTTTTTAGGAGCGTATAACGTTCTGAGGAGGCATATCGCTGCGTATTTCCGATGCGCAGCGATGCGTCCAGCTCCCGAGGCAAACGAGTGCGAATTGAGCCCAGGGCGACCGCAAAGCCAAAAAATATCGCAAAATGCCCGAAAAGGAAAAAAGAAAAGTACAGACCTGGGAAGGAAAGAAACCGTTATAACCAGGAAACAGAAAGGAGAACCACTTCGGTTCGAAGTGCCCTAGAGAATCTTGTTCAGCTCATCATCACTGAGCATCTGCAACCACTGGATTCGAGTGTCTCTGTCCAGGTTGCGCGCATCAGGGGCCGGAGAACCTCTAATGGAGTTGGCGGGGCTGCGAGTAGACTCGTTAGACCTCCCGCGCCCTAAGTTCCGCAAAGAGCTTTTAAATGTTTTCCCGCCGTCAGCATGGGCATAAATTGCCTCCCGTCGTTGGCTAGTGGACCTCAGGGTCGTAGACGGCGCAGATACGTCCGTAACCCTTGCTCCAGTCTTCGTCGTGACGAGGAAGAGATAGGACCTGAGCAGGTGCCAGAGGCGGACCTGGGACTATCGAGTATGCGTCGTCACCAAGAGAATCATCTTGTATCGCTTGAAGACGTCGCGAGTGGATAACCATATCAAACAACTTCAAATACTGTATTTTTCAATTCGACAGGACTGATGACGCGTGAGCGTCCAAATTTCGACAGTCAACACCCAAATATCGAACAAAATTACATGCGGATGTTTCGCAGGTAGAGGGACGGCAGGCGCGTTCGGAGCAATTTTCGCCGCGAAATCAGCATTTTCGAACAATTTAATTCAACACGTGATGAAATCAATGTATTATACTAGCTGTTCAGGCCATTTATGGCCTATGTAGCTAGTTTGTTATTTATCTATGCTACGCGGTAGTAGAAAATATCTAAGCAGCCTCCGCTCATTTAAGGGAGGTCCCGCCCATTCAAGGGAGGTCGCGGGGTAAAACCCGTGGGAGACTATTCGGGACCGATGACGCGTGACAGTTGCCAAAGTTCACATTCAACAACGACCTCGGTTGAAGTTGAATAAAAAAAAGCTTTCAGAGAGGTCGGAGGTGCAAGGCACGGCGTTTTTTATCCTTCCAAAGTCTCAGGCTACCCTTTTTCATCCTATCTTTTCGTCAATAACCTGGAGCGGCGGAGCCCGCCTTCGAACGATCCTCAAGTCACTAGCCCATCCAGACTCCGAATCCCCGGTATCTTTCCCTGGACACTGTTGCAGCGGACCGCAAGACGTACACTGCGGCTAAACTCACAGCTCGAGGGTCCCGCATTAATACGCCCTCGCCTCCAGTGTCATTCCCTCCGTTTCATCAACCCCTTAGTGCATCTCTCCATATCAAGTCCATTGGTTCAAGTTTAGAGGCCGCCTTTCTTGGGCTTTAGAAATCGCCGGCCGGAATCCTTGGAGATTCCGCGTCCGACTCTACCCTTACGTGCAGTGCAATCCTCTGCGGTGCACGGATGCGTCGCATCTTTGACTTCCCGGTGTGCGCATCATTAGCGAAATGAAAGCGGCATCACCAATTTTTCTCTCCAACTGCGCTGGCTCGAGCTCCGTCGTGAACTCCATGTCGGAAAAAAATCAAATTGCACGCAACGGCTCCGAATATGTCGGAAGCCGTTGCAAGGTCATTTGGTTTTACACGGCTTGCAACGCACATGTCAGGTTAACGAAAGCACTTGCAATCCAGACCGTCGCTCTCAAGTTCCCTGGTGGCAAATGGGCTTGCGGCGCGTCCCAAGGTCCTCAAAAGCCAGAAATAACAAAAGTTTTACTTCCGAGTCCTACTCTCCCTCTCTCTCTTAACTGAGATGCTTCTTATAATGAAGCAAGTTAGAGAGATAAATGCTAGTAAGTGCCAACGTAATTACGACTACCAGCTCAACTAATAATTCAACCACGCATGTGTATTCAGGTAAAAGTTTCGAAGGACACGAACTGAGTTATGTACCTCGCTCGAGCCACCGGGTTGCGCTCCACGCAGCTCCACTCAGCTCCACACCTCTCGGCAATTTTAAAATAACACGAACTGCCGCAGCTGCGTGCAAATTGCGTGTAAAATAACATTGACTGAGACCTTTGTGACCCCGTGCACTAAGTAAGTAGTGGGGGAGAGAAGATCTCCGAGTCGTCTTAAGACTTGCCAATCTTACAGGCCCTGACACGGCTTGTGATGCCTTGCGAGTTGGTATAGCATGCCTTGCCACAGCTTGGGACTCCTTGCAAGTCTCGCTTGGCTTGCAACGGCTTGTGAGTGCCTCGAAGGTGTGGCTGAGTGGCTTTCAACCACTCACTAGTCCTCTCAAGGCCACAAGTTGATTCAGGCCGTTGCAAGGGATTTGGCATTTTTCCGACACATGGGTACGAGAAAACTCCGTCCCGGGAGATTGAGCATTTTCCTTTTGCTTTTATCTTCTGATTTGTATGTCGCATTCTCTCTGAATTCTCCCTTCCAGTTATTTCATAGTGGCGCCCATTTGACGCTCGCTGATGCCGAACTGCCAGTGCAGCGACACGAGGGACAAACGAGTCGTTGGCCTGACATGCTCGTCCACGACCTCAACGAAGATGTCCTCCTCGTAATCCTCAGTGTTTGCGATGCACACACAGTTCTCACTCTTCCAACGGTAAATGTCGCTTTGATTAATCTGGATCGCTCTGCTCATTGTGTCGACGCGGCAGGTGAACAAAAACATCCGCGCCATGGCGATGATGGAGCCAGTACGGCTTGCCTTGGTCGCGGAGCTGACTGCTCGGTTATTGATGGATCCCTTGCCCGATACCATGCTCGCCACTTGTTCCTCTCGGGACCTCATCGCCGAGGTGCGACGCCTGGTCTGCGGCCCGAAATCCTGGGAGGAAGGCTCGGTAGCAACTGTCTCCCGCACTGGTTTTCTCCAGCTACCTGGTCGTATATTTCTCCAGCCAGAAGGTCTTCTTCCTGGTGGTTTTTATCTTGCGGTACACGGAGAGTCTTGTGTCGAGTGCTGGCACCTCCTCTCGGGAAGGCGTGTGTGGATTCACCAGGACTCTCGCTTGCTTACGGTCGAGATGTTGGACGGTGGGACATCTTCTCGTTGTCTCGTTCTGCAATACAATCTCTGGCATGCGTTCGATGCTGTAACCCTCCGCATCTGACAATGAGTCATTTCTTGGCAGTCTCCTCGAAGTCGTAGATATAGACGTTGTTACCGGAATGTCAGATTAACTCTTCCAACTCTCCACCGTGTCATTGGCCAACGAAGCATACACGTACCCCGGGTCATTGATTTCCGGCGAATTCTTTACAACAGCACTGCGACAGCACGGCAACAGTCTAATTCTCCTCGTCAATTGGCGCGAAGCGACTTATGTCGTAATCGGCGGCTCCCCATCTTGTACCCTTTGCCCCGTATCTCATCTGCATATATCTGCGCTAACCCGTCATCCAGAGAGTGGCGGTGGTCATCATGCCGGGCCACATCGTCGCCTCCACCCTTGGGCCCGATTCCCCACGGCACTACCTCACAATTGTGAAAACTCAGACACACCGAGAGGCTCTAACCTCGGTGGTGCTTTCAACCCCCCAACTAGCCGTTGAAATATTGCGCTATACGGATCATGCGTATCAGCCAGTGCCCCGGGCGAATTGGCTTTGTAGGCTTTGGAGAGGTCCAGGGGCAATAATGTAGTTCGGCGCCTGTACATTAGATAATCCCTGAAAACCGGTGTTCCTCAGGGGACCGTGCCGTGTAATGCTACCTACCTACCCCATACCCGGCTCGACTCGTAACATACGCCCTGTTGCCAGCATGGGTCCCAATAGTCCGATTTCCAAGACCACCGGCCTCACTCCCCTCCGCGTCAACGATCTAGGTATCAACAGAATATGGCGCATGGACCGTGCCGAACCTATTGATCCCGTCGGGCTGCAACTGGTAGTACACCCAAGCCCCCTACGTCGCGACACGTGGAAGCTTATGCTCCACGTCTCCAGCGTCATCATACTGGCCCCCGCCCCCGCCGCGCCCCCCGGGAAACGTACCATTAGCTCCGTTTTGAAACGCAAAGTCTCCCGTGTCGAGCCCCGAACGAGGGGTGTCCTCTTCACATACTACATCTCTGTGTCGCCCCAGGAACCCAACCTCGGCTTACCTATACTGCAGACATCCGCCCACCCTAGCATCCACGCTCCGTATTTGGACAAGATCTCGTACGCCGGCTATGGGTCTGTCGCAGACATACTCGTAGACCCGCGACTTTCTCGGCGTCGTGATTTCCCGCCCGTCGTGTAAGGCTCCAACCTTTTAGTTTTCGTTTACGAAGGCCCGTAAACTAAACGGTTAAAAAATCCAAAATGTTTACAAACGTTTGTAAACCGTTTAAAAACAAATATTTAACAAGATATATTTATTGGGTGTGGGAGACCGCAGTTCTGACTTCAATGAAGGAACTGGGGGTCCCTCACCAGTTGCGAATTCCACGCATAAGTTCAGCAGCATGCTGGCCTGCACAGATCAGCGGGCTCTCCCAATGTAGATGTACTGCCTTCAGGAAACCGAAGTCAGAGATGACCGGAGTTGCTATCAAACCGAGCGTGAGGCCATGTGCGGCACAGAACCAGCTTGGACTCATGTTCAAATTGAATTCTCAGGCATAGGTACATAGTTTATGAGTGAAACTGAACAGTGAATCAATGTACATAGTCAGTTGAAAATGCCTGCAAATATTACCGTTTAAACCGTTTGTAAACTGTTTGCAAAATGTTTAACAAGGCCCGTAAACTAAAACGATTATTAATCCATTTACAAACGTTTACAAATGTTTGAAAACAAAAACGGTTGGAGCCTTACCGTCGTGCAGAATATGCGGATGTTGGAATAATCCGAGGTTGGGTTGAATCGAGACCAGGTAATTAGCAACCAGAGATTTCGTGTTTGGCTGAGCTCTGCAAACAGAACAGGTAAGGATACAAGCGCCCATACACTACTTTAAGTATCCGTGTGATTAGGTAATGCTCCAGAACATTCGC
This sequence comes from Mycena vulgaris, assembly GCA_029204335.1. NCBI lineage: Eukaryota > Fungi > Basidiomycota > Agaricomycetes > Agaricales > Mycenaceae > Mycena > Mycena vulgaris. The sequence continues at coordinate 187,873 of JARGYA010000068.1, forward strand.
CCAAGATTGAATATTCCCAACAGCGGAAAGACAGCCACCTCTCCCCGCAGAGTGGCGCGCTGACGAGGGTCATCGAGTCGGGGGTGACGATGGAGTATTATTTATGATACGGCACTTTGTCTGGTTCATGCGTGATTTATTCATGATGAAGCAGCCCGGCTGGTTCTTTCGACATTCTTCGCTTTCTGGAACGCCTATGTCTCCAAGCTGCCTCTTTAGCTCGGCTCACTAGCTTATTGTCCAGGAATACCCAACGGCCCTACAAAGAGGGGCATGGACGCAATTCATTCTTCAGTAATTCCTACTCTCAATATGAGCACTATCGTTTGCTGGCCAACGAGTTAAAGAGGCTTCGAAAGGCAGAACCTGGACACGCTGTTGTTTCCCATGTGCATACTGAATACCAGACTGTTGAGCGATCGAAGCCAGCGGGACCGAGCCAGGCCGAGACTGCGCGAGAACGAGGAACGTGTTGACGGACCCGAGGAGCAGGAAATTCGGTGCCTTCGCGTCATCTGGTGACGATAAAATCAACGACCACCGCCCATATGACTGTAAATCATTGTTTCTGCCATGCCGCAAAAATATTTCCATGTGTCGCGAAGCCGGCGGCGAAGGGAAGCGACATCTTGGCGTGGTCACAGGTCTTCACAGCTGCGACCATTAGAACATCAGAAGGGTTACTTATGCGTATCTCTGTGGGGATCGCGCTACGAGATGCGGTTCAACTGGAAAAAAGCAGGCCGTTGTGGTTTCTTAGGGCTTTCAGAAAGTTGCAATTACCGTCCTTGATTACCTAAATATCCCCGGACAGAAATGCATTCGGGCTGGAAGCCAACAGGCGTTCGGAGATCGCCACGTGCATCACACCCGGTTAACGCCGCCGACCCCAGGATGATTGGCACCTCTACCCCGTACTATCGGCACTAACACATGCATCTCCCTGCATTCCTCGTGTGGGTATATAGCACCGTGGCATGGCTCGATGGACCGCAGATCCCACCTAACCTGTAAGCCCTCTCCTCCAGCAACATGCTCGTCAACTGTGCTCTCATTTTGCTGGCAAATGTCGTCAGGCATGCTTCTGCCTGTGAGTCCGTATCCGCTGTCCCTTCTGCGCTCGATTCATTGGTTTTATGAGCAGCCGAGGTGTACAATACCTTCGATGGCGAGGGCTTCCCAGCGTGCCATGCAGTAGCAAAGGTCTACAGGCCGTCTACCGTGAACGAGATGGTCGCCATTGTCAAGAACGCCAGCATTAATGGCGTTCCGGTCCGCGCCAGTGGGGTGAGTCCTGTTCCAATCTCAGAAGCGTCTCTGGATCCTAATCTATCGCTGACGTTAGAATGCCCACATGTGGTGTGAGTGCATCCGACGTCCCTGCAACGCCCCCACTGAGAAAGCCTCCAGATGACACGATGTGCTCCGATGACCCAGCCACCATAATCATCAAGACCGATGCTGTGAACGGAATTTCAGATCTCCAGATGTCGGGCGGCGTAGGTTCCGTGGTTGTGGAAGCGGGCGTCACTTTCCCTCAAGTGTGCGTCGACCGATTTGTCCCTTTATACATACAGAGATTCAATCCGGTACAGGGCGCAATGGCTTCAAGACCGTGGCGCCGCGTTGGGATTTACCCTTGGTATGCTCGTCGTCGTTCCTTCACAGTCGATCTCGGCTGATGTTGGACTGTACAGTCAACTGGAATATAACTCTCGGTGGGTAATTAGCGGGTGATGTTATCCAGATACTCATTCATTCAGGCGGTGCCATCGCTATGGGCGCCCACCGCTCGTCCCTGCGCGAGGACTCTCAGGTCTCGGCCTCGGCCCTCGCCATGGATATTATCAACGGCAAAGGTGCGCATCTTTCTCCCCGGACGCCAGATTTATGTACTGATTCCCGCAGGCGACCTAGTGCATCTCGAGAAAAGCGCCAACAACGACACCTGGCTCGCGGCGACCACGTCGCTGGGCCTCTTAGGTGTCATCGCACGCATCAAGATCTCGGTCCTCGCGGATTATAAGGTCTGGGCCAACCAAACCACGCTGGATGAGGACGATGTCTTGAATGGGGACATCTTTGCGCAAATCTCGCCGTATGTCACCGCGAACTACTGGGTATGTTCTGCTCACCGTGATATATCCGCGCGCTTTCTGATATTTGGTTTGATAGTGGTGGCCGAGTACGCGCTTCCATTTTGCCTGCATATTCGGCTGGTTAATCATGTTCGACGTAGGCGTCAAGAAATTCCATCTGCGCACTTATGGTGTGATGCCCGTCAACGCGTCCGGGAATGCATTCCAGGCCAGTCGCTTGCTCCGTCCAATTCAGTCGCAAGACTACTCACGTCACCTGTCCAGTCGACCTTCTCCGTAACCTCCCTCGAGGGAAATCTCGCTCTCTCCCTCCTCAACGGCGGCCAAAACTCCAGCAGCGCCAACTTCTTCTCCGCCGACATATTCTACGCCCTCTGGTCCAGCCCGAACTTCCATGGTGCGTCCAATCTAAATCCCTCACGGACTAGCGGACTCTGAGCCGTGCTTACCGCCCGCAGAAACCACTTTCAACCTCCCGTTGCTCTCGTGGCCGGTCGTGGGGCACGCATACGACGTGCTGATCGGGGGATTGTATCCCGACACGAAGCCAGAGTGGGATTACGACCTGCACGGCGCGACGCTCGAGCTCGCCGTACCCATACCGCAGGCGACGGCACTCCTTCGCCGCGTGCGCGAGCTGTTCGACGAGTCCGCGGCGGAGGGGATGGCGGTGACGAGCACGTATCGCAGGTGCGGATTATTCATGTCCAGTCTCGGTGAGCTATGCCACTGATGCGCGCCCAGTGGGATCAACATCAAGGTACGTTTGGTTGGCGTTCAGCAGGCGATTGCTGCTGACTGCGTATGACGTGAAGTTTGGCAAGCCGTTCGATAGCTTCCTCGGACAGACGACGCAGCGTGTCGGGAACATCACGGGCGATTGGTCCAAGGCGCGGTCGGGTGTTGCCCGTATTTAATCAATAACCTCGCGGACGCTCAGAGGTTTTATTTTAGGGAGCAATGATGTTCGACTTCCCGAGCTTCGTCCCCACGACGGGGGACCGGCATCGCTACAACGAGGCTTGGTATGCCAACTTGGCGACAACGCTCATTAACGAGGTGCGCCCTCGTTCATTCCCTAGGAGTTGGCTGATTGATGGCTGACTGGGCAACAGTTCCCGATCCGCCCGCACTGGACGAAGAACACACGCTCGATTTTCGGGCAAGCGCTCAAGAATCTCGATGAGGATGTGAGTTCTTTCCAGTTCCTTCCCCCATGGTGCGAGGTTGGACTGCTGCTGACCGATCATGCGTGATTCACAGAGCTTGAAGCGGTTTGCGGCCGTGCGCGGGCAGTTCGATCCCAACAGGACATTCCGCAGTGTTACTGGGCAGATCATCGGCGTCGTCTGAGTGACGATGAAGAGAAAATTCAGGACTATTAGCAAGGTATATGTTCGTAAAAGTTGAAAACTGCATAAGAGACAACATGGAGCCCTCGTACAAGGGCCTGACGACCAGAGTGAAAAGGAGCGGCACATATGTCCATCTAGGTAGGGAGGAGAGAGGAAACGGAGGTGACTCCAAAACAAAAGGACGAGGCCGTGCCCGGAATCGAACCGGGGTCGCCAGAAGTTGGGAATCAGAATCTGAAGTGATAACCGCTACACTACACAGCCTGCGTAAGGTGGGCCCGCGGTTCATTAGTCACAGCGGTGTCCGCTGTATGGAGTAATTGCCGGGACAGCTCGGGACCTCGTCTCTGATCCGGGAAACTCCGGGGACGCAGTTTAAAAATCCAATCGTTTTTTGATCTGTTGCAAGCACCCACATCACCGTTCAGGTTTCAATCCCCCCTCTGAATTTTGAGTGTCCCACACTGCACCTAAAACTCAAGCCGGGAGTATTGGATTGCACACATAAGAACTTCCTCTGCGGCAGAGACTAGCCGCACAGCATTTATCCACGGGAGTACAGATTGTGCTAGCTCGAATGCAGGGGAGTACAAGATACAGAGGTCTGCGTGCATGAGGAAGGGAATTTTTGTAAAGCGAATGAACAAGGCCCATGGCCCGAGTCCGCGTCGAACGGTGTGTCCAGCACTAGGAGATGACAATCACCAAACAGGATGCAGGTGCGGACCGTCCGGCATCAAGCCGTTCTGGTCCATTGCTCAGACCTGAATACGCGGGGGGTTGAAAGCGCAAGCGTCCGCAAGGAAAAACCATATACGACAATCAAGCTATGGCTCGAGCCCGAGTCGAGCGGGCGTGTCCTGCTTCGCATTTCTACCGAGCACGCATCAGGTTCATGGCAGACCGTCCCTTATCGAGCCGATGTCAGGCTAGGTTGCAACCTGAATAAATGTGAATCTTGATTGCGCGAAAGTGCGGAAGGAAACGGTCTAGTGAAGTGCAGGGGGCGGACCCTCCGCCATCGAGCCTTCCATACTAGTTCTCGCACTTAAATTAGATGACTATAGCATCTCAGTCGCGTCCGCGGTGGACTCGGCATAGCTCACACTGAAGGTATGCATTCTCGGAACGCCTATGTGGCTCCACGATGCTCTGGTCGGCGGCGGGGGCGGAGGCGGCGCGTCGTTGCCGGGTGGCCTATATTAGGAGATTGCAGGAAGGAGAGGGGAGCAGCAGGAGAAGATAAAAAAACAAATCCACAATGATATGCATGGCTCGGGCCTGAGTCAAACGGGCGTGTCCTGAATTACATTCCCCCCACCAACTGACTGGATGCAGGCGCGGACCATCCACCATCGAGCCGATATTAGGCTAATTGGCAACCTAAATACCTTTGATTAATGGCGTAGGCAATACGAAGGATGGAAAAAAAAACTGGGTCCAAGAAGAATGGTTTAGGCCCGAGTCGAACAGAGTGTCATGCATTATCTCGCTAGATTGGAACCTGAAGAGATGTAATTCTGGCCTCCACAGAAGTAGATAAAAAGAGGATCCAGGCTCATGTACTATGTCTGTGGAGAGCGGGGTTTTTTCAAGTTTTTTCAAGTTGAGAAAAGAGAGAGAAAAAAGGGAAAGAGGGAGAGAATCAAGAGACTAGTGAGATTGTATTTGCGAGAAATGAGAGCTTGAAACGTACCGTAGCTTGCTCTATACCGTTCATGCTATCTTGATTAATCTTGAAAACTATCTCCGCATTAGGCAGATCAGTGAATTCAAGACTTATGTCCTGCGGAGATAAAGTCTCAGCCAATCGAATTCAAGATTGATTTCGGCTTCTCGGCTTGCCACAATAACTTCAAATTCTCTTGCCATCAACGCGCCTCTTTCGTTGCAATCAACGTGCAAGCGGCGAATTATTCGCGTTCTCAGTACAAAGAAGTGCTCAAAATTATGCTCCTGCCTTATCTCGCGTCCCCCCAGTCCTCTATCCGAGGAAATCGGCCAGCTGTGGGCTTTTTCTTGCAACCTTGCTTCACTCACGCGGATATCTTCCACTTCAGCTCCCGCAACCAAAATACAAAAAATGAGGATATATGGGTGAAAAATCTGTGGCTGCTCTTCGACAACTGCAGGAAGAGCTGAGTTCACTCGATACAAAGCTGGAAGCCCCCGACGTTCCGCGGGCGAATTCGCATGTCGCACCACGCGTGTGCGGCATTGAAACTCATATCTATGATTTCTTAATTGCTATTTTGGCACATCCTAACTTCCCTACACATTGTGCTGTCCTGAACCGCCGGTTGGCCCCTCAACAATCATCAATATTCATATTTGATCTCAAGCTTCCGTCGACCTTGAAATAACGAATATTCCATACCCAACGTGGGGTAGGAGGGTGCAGTCCCCCCGCGTGCCGGTAGTACTGTATTTTTGGACCTCCCGGGAACACCCTGACACATATTCTGACCAGCGACTACGATGTCCAGATGCATGTTCCTCAACACGGGAAAGCGGAACGCCGGCTAATCTCATTATTGCGCCATCAGGGCATATAATCCGAGCTCCCCTCAGCTCGGTGCCGCCACTGCATCAACGCCGCAGCCCGCAACGTTGCCATATTGTTTTATTCCATTTTTTAAAATTTGCTCAACGGCGTCTGCCTCAACATATTTGTTGACATTTGGGTTCTGTTCATTACAGTTTTCATTCAATGTATTTGATCCTTGTTTCATACATTCCCAGACACAGTCCAAATACTTCGCGCGCGCGGACCTGAGAACACCGTGGGATCGTTCACGTATCCGGATCAACCGGAATTGACACGATCAGATGGGATCAGTCACGAGGACTGTCCTATGTACATATATAGGTCTCCACAGGCACCGTTCATGAGCCCGCAGAGGGACCTTCTGACTAACATAAGCATTCCCACGCTCCATATAAGGAAATTCGCCACGTGTTTAAGTCACCGGAGGGCGTACAATATGTTCCCAACATCCACAGACGAGTACACACTTTCTCCGGTGGACGTTACCGTGTCCCAGCTCAGTTCCCGCCATGGGAACAGAATTTACTCCAGTGCTTTGAGATGTAATTGACCGGTCCAGATATAGGCGGTGTTGGCAAACAAACCACAACTGATTGGCATATACGGAGGCGATCCACCAAATTGGCCAAACCATCGTCCGCAGAGGGTTTATTGACATTCTGAAGTGAACCATACCCAAGGATGTGTTCCAAAGATGATATAAGCTCCAAAAATGGGAGGCTCAATTTTTTTTTCGGGGCCTCGCGGCCAGACTAACCTACCAGCCCTTAGTCACCGGTTTGAATGCCGGTGCCCCCTTGATCAAGCCCATCGAAATAGTTATTGATGATCATAATAGTCATCAAGTTTAGGACTATGATACTAATACTGTATGTCCTCATTTATTTCCATGTAGTGGAGACAACGAACTCGAATTACCACCAAGTTTGGAGGCTGCAACCAAACAAGACCATCCCCTGGCGCTGTCAAAACTCAGAAACCAGGTTTTTGTATTAACTCTAATTTTAGACGGGGGTTACTGCCTGCAACCGGGTTTCTGAATAGAATTATCCGCAGGCTGTTAGCCGTCAAGGTAACGGCAAAGAGTTCAACCATCTGTCTAACAGCTGTCAGTTAATTATGCCGCAAGTGATCTAGGAAGTAGAAGATCCCCATCTGCTGAGCTCTATTCTTCGAGGGCGCGCATCCAGAAAAAAGCGAGCACTTTACGCATACAATCTCCACGCGCCAAAATTGGTTACATTCAAAGGTGAGAGAAAACGAACGACTATCACAACTCTGTTCGTGAGCCACGGCAAATACACAAGTAAAAGACAAGCTATGGACGATTATGGTGATACCAGTTCCCGCTGGTCATACATATTAGAGTCGAAGATTATATACAGGTGCGTATCTGAGCTGGCAGTTTGGGTTCCTACAAATGTGTTTTTCCTTGCTCCAAATCATAGTCCCCTTCACGCCATGTCACTGTACTGACATTCAGGGTGATCCCCGAGGGCGAGGACGCGATATAGGCCTCCTGTGCCCATCCCAGACCGACGCGTGCGTGGATGAGAACAACGGAGATGCCGAAGATAACGGGCTGTAGCGCCGTCAGAACCGCCTGCGCCAGCAGACCGATCTGGAAGGAGATCAGTATGCAGATGGTCATTGTCCTGCAGTTGATTTAGTCTTCTCGGATTGCTCGAAAGGCAATGAACGGAGAACGCACGTCTGGATGACGGAGCTCTCGATCATGATCGCGAGGACTCTCTGTGATTCCACCTCAGGTTCATGTTGAAGATCTGGAAGTGTGTATCGACGACGCACCATAAGACGTTTCCCAGAACTGTGACTCCCAGTGATGGTTCGCATTGACCGGGACATACTAACGATTTTGTAGATTACCATCCCTGGGGACTGTTAACTGAGAATGTCTGCGGATGAGATAATGAGGTACCAGAACTGTAGCCACTGATTCTAAATCGACCTTTGAGTTCGAGTGTGTGCGACCATATACTTATTACTCACACCAGTGACGAAACAAGGCTGGCTATCACCCATGGGTTAGACAGAGCGTAGAAATTGAAGAGATTTTCGCGCGAAAAGTCGTATATAATATGGGTTCCGCTCACTACGGGGCGGGTGAGCAGTGCTTTTATTTGATAATATGTTGCTGCAGCAACGGTTCACCTGCTTGACAGAGGAGAGCGAGGAGCGGGAAGATGACCACGCGGCGGTTGCACGACCAGACGACGTATAGTCGATGGATCTGGAGGAATACGATTAAGGCAATGTAACACCAAGTAAAGCCGAAAACTCACGACGAGGGAATCTGTAATGAAGGTCACGACCTCAACCAGACTAATATGCGCGAGTGACGTCGGTGTGGACAAGCTGAAATAGAAAGCCTCAGCGGCGATCCCCCCGCCGAGATGTATGAATGCGAAATAGAGGACATAAATCCCGTTGATCCAATGCTGCGACAAGGAGGAGTGTTAATTCAGGGGCCAAGCACATGTCGACATATCACGAACAGCGGTTATTGACAAGAACAGAACAATGAGAGCCAGAAAAACGAAGAAAATCGGGCGGTCCCTCGAAATAAGACCGCGGGTCCAAAACAAGTAGACGACAGAGGAATAGACCACCACGAAGCCGCCGTACAGAGTGAGTTCCGGAACTGCCTCGGCAATACCAGTAGCGAGAACGAACGACATGGCGATGGGGGGCGAGTGGAGGGATCAGTGCAGGACTTTTATCATCGGGAACACACCCGGGTGCAGAGACCGTGGCGCCACGGGAAGAAGGGAAGAATAGCGTAGGGTCAGAAGATACCGTGGATCAGGCAAGTCAAGTTCCCTGGGTGTTTTAGAGTCCGGCACGGTTCCTGTACCAACAACCTATCAGTGAGACACATTAATACCTCGCATGATCCTCTGTCGCCATTATGCCGTCAAGTTCTCGAGGGCATCGGCCGGACAGAAATTGAGGGTTCGTCCGCCCCAACCGCGTTGTCGAATGTCCGGGATGGCTTGCCGTTGCCAGTGCTGTCAGCTGTCGAGACGATGGTCTCGGAAGAAGAAGCCCATAATCGGCCGATTTGAAAACGCCATCTTCAAGTGGCGTAAATGGAAGCCGCGTGCAATGAAATTGCGGTGCAGGACGTAACACGGATACGATGAACCAAACCAGGGAGTTCCAATTTTGGATCTCTGAGGCGCTTTGCAAGCGATGAAAGTCAATGCTCCTCTATAGAAGAACTGCAGCAGTGCCAGCAATGTTCATGCAGTGCGGGAGAAAGTCAGGATCTAGGCCCGGCGGCAAGATCCGTGTTTCACCGGATCCCGTGATCAGAAAACATCGGCGCGACTCGGAAGCCTGGCCCTTGCTGCCTGCGGCGAGCCAACTCAGCCAAGTCCTTGTGATTTGCTGCACCGAATTTCCATATAAACTCCTTGAACGAACAAAGTTTGATTGTCAAGTCAATGATTCAACTGTATTATGTGCATGATGCAATCATCATAAATCCTCCCTAACGCCTCCTTACTACACATTGCAATAAGCCGCGATCGCGGGAGTAATGTCATTGGCGAGCTTGTTCTTCAGGTTGGTTGCCTCTTGGGGAATCAGCCTAAATATAAATCGGAGAGGCTTCTGTTAGTCGATGGTACCAACCGGACCAACGCAGTTACAGGGAATTTCTTGAGTAAGGCTCCGCAGAAGGAACTATTGGCGGTATTGAGTAGTTTGAGGACATTGCAGATCAACGCTATGGTTCCACCGATGGGGAGTTGCGCCTGCATGACGTAGTTCAGACAAATTATTGGAATGGATGAGACGCAGAGCACCGACGATTCGACGAATGCCTTCTCCTTGGTGACGAGCTCGATAAGGGACTTGGAATGAAGGGGTTCGAGTGTGGAGGCCAAGTGCGCCCGTCAGCCTCGTTGAAGTTGGCAGTAGCCTTGGTTGAGAGCGTTCAGCTATTTGACATGCATGCTGCGGGAGAGGTAATGACGCCTGGCCGTTACATCGACTGTCGCAGAGTTCATCTTTGTAGTGAGGGCGGTCGCGGCCTCGTAGATTGCCTGAGTTGGAAGGCATGGGGTCCGCGACGTTGAAGATGCGTTGAAATTGACATACCGACGCTTGAATGAGGGTGCCGCCATTGTCAGGGTACGCCTCGATTTTATTGTCCAAAATCACGACGTCTGCCTCGATAGTGTTGAGGTCGTTCTCGACGGTGACAACATCACGCTTCGAGAGCAGCGCAAGGCCAAGAGTAACACCGGAGAGCAAGAGAAGGACGCGAGCGATTTGCACCACTTCCACAATACTGGGGATTACTGTCGCTTCAGCATCGACGCCCGCTTTTTAAACCCTTGGGCTTCGAGACTTTGCATGGTATCGTCCGTTGAGCGGACCAACGGTGGAGTCAAAGCGTCGGTCCATTGAGTGCACATCTCTTCTAATCGCTTCGTCGACCCGTCGTGGTAGGGTCGTGATCGATACTCCACCCGGCGCATACCTTTTCCATGACTTTAGAAGCTTCAGCCGCACTCAAGCACCCAGGCCCATGAGTAACCGCCGAAGACCAGTGTGCAAATGGCAATACAACTGCGCCCGGTGCGGCCCCACCCGAACCCCGAATACAAGTCACCGGCCATCCGCACGGAGTCAAGCCACGCCACAGTGCGCACGCTGAGCGAAATCCGCATTAACCAGAGATGACCGATTAACCCCGCATCGGGGGCTGGGCCGCCGGACGGATTCGTTTATGTGCGGTGGGTATTCCGGGCGTTCTAGATCTGTGCGTGGAGTCGGCGTATAGAGAATGAGTTCAGCATCTCCTGAGCCTGCGACGCTTCTTATCTCGTGGAGAGGCCCTCGTGGTTAACTCCTGAATGGAAGAATAATCAAGTTTTTACACCAATTCATTTACATAAAACGACGAAGCTTAGAGCCTCGGGGTTTTCTCCGTGGTGTTTTCGCTCTTCATGCCGTCTTCCTGACCTTGGATGTGTCTGAACACTAGTGAGCATCAGATTCACCAAGAACGGGGGTGGCGGCGTAGATCCACTCCACGAATAATGGGTCCGTGTCGAGTCTGCCGCGCACGTTGAACGAGTCGCCGCCCTAATGATCAGGAACAACTGAGACGTTTTAATTGAGACAGTATCTAGCGGCTCAGCTCTCAGCTCCTTTGCAGCCAAGAGAAACACCGATAGAAGTTGGAGTCTGGATAGAAGAGGGAACCGCATTTATCATCTTAGTTTCTTTCACATTTCAGAAATTCTGAACCTTCAGCAATCCCTAGATCCGCCTATTATTATATTGCGCAGTCGGAAGCGCAAACCATGATCGCTCCGCTTGAGTCCTCTCGGTTTATCTTCAGACAGATTGGACCCACAGGTCGGCAAGCTTTGGGACAGCTGTTGCATTGTGGACAAGAACAGCCTCATCTGCTGTCTCCTGTGTGCTTCTTGTGTGGCATCCTTTAAATGAAGACAAGCGAGCATTGGCACTCAATGCTCTCTACTTCTCCGGTCACCATTGCGCACTGGGATCCCCAACGGGCATTTCCGATATCTCGATCTCCTGGTCCTCAGAGGATCGTAGGCCGGTCAAATCCAATCCAGGGCCAATAAATCAGCTATCGTCCAATCGTTCGTGCCACCAACAGCTATTCCCGAAATATTTTCGCCTAACCCTTAGCAGGGTGGATCATCATCGAGGCTGAGCGTTTAGCACTGGAGGCCTTTACAAATGCACTCCTTCTGGTGGTAGGCAATCTCAATTGATCGATGTGACGATCACGTGAAGGATTAATTGAGAAACGCCCCGTCTTTGTTCGTGTCAGTTCTCCCTCTCTGCCGCGGAATTAGACGCAAAATTTACCCTCGTAACACCCAACGTCAGAAACAACGCCCCGAATATTTATTTGGTGAATTGAGAATACTGCAGCATGCCGAGCACTGGGCTTCAGGAGCTAAGCTGGCTTCGAGGAATCTGGTGGGGCCCAACACATCAGATAGAATGTTGGTAAAATCCCAAAAATATTTAGCACACCGTCGTTATGATTTATGATTATATTTCAAACAGATAAAAGTGAATTGGCCTCCTCCAATGTAAGGTGTAGCGAAAAAACCGTATAGCTATGTTGACCCACCATAGGTGTAAACATGGGCACTCCGATGGCGGTAACACGTTTTCCGACCTCCACGCACATTTGGCCAAAACATTGATAACAACTAATGAGCATATCTTTGTTATGGTGGGACAGATTTTCTTTAAACGGTGATTAGCCTCCGATCGACCCAAATGAGTAGCCGTTTCAACCATTTCTTGGGCAATTCTCAAAAGAAAGAAGATTGTTCCCACCACAACACAGATTATCATATTCTGAACAATTTTACTGTTTCATCCAAAACGTGTTGCTGGATCGGGGTCAGCAAAATGGGCCGGCAATCCGGCAATTAAAGCCCCGATCAAATTGATCGCCTAATGCATTGCCCACCACCACTCCTGCGCCGCCAGGAAGAAATTCCCGAGATCCCAGCAATTTTGAAGATTCCACAACTATCAGCGAGGCCATTGAGAGCGGGACTGACAGCACCCGCCAGAGCATCTTCATGACGAGAAAACCACAGGTGAGTTTGGTATTTGCCTCTCCTAATTTGACTAACTATCCAGCCACAGGCACACCAAGTGTTCCGAGCCATCGAAGATCGAGATCTCAGCTTGCTGGCCGAGATAGCTAAGTATGATTTCTGTGTAAGCACATTACCGCCGAGGACAACAATATCGACAAGGGCATTTCCTTTCGTTCAGCTGCTTCTCCGCCTTCTTTCCTCCGGAACAAATCGCACGCCGCTCAACCATGCCATCGAATGCGACACAACACACCGCGGCGTCGCGCTCCTCCCCTTCACTGCCACCTCTCCTATTACACATCGACGACGACACCGCCGCGATGAGCTCCACCGCCCGCCTAAGGCCGCCCACGCGCTTCGAGTTCGTGTCCCCTCCCCTTCCCCGCTGGACTAAGGACGCATCTCCAGCGACCCCTCGCACCACCTAGCCTTCGTCCCGCCTCCGCCCACTCCGCCCGCCCGCCCTTTCGCTCGCCCCTGCCCCCAAGCCGACCGCCAACGCCGGCCCGAAGACAGGGAGAGCCCCGGCGCTCAGACCGGAGGACGTCGCGGCGTGGCTCCGCTGAGCCGTCTCCCCGCGCGCCGCCCTCTTACTCGTCCTCGCCCTCCCGGTGTAGCTTGTAATGCCGTTCCTGCCCGCGGCGCTGCGACCGGCCCGCAACCCCCTCCTCGCCTTCTTCCTCCTCTCCCGCCCCGCGCCCCCGCCCGCGCGCGACGGCCGCCGTCGCCTTCTACGACTCGCCCTTCCTCGCCCCCTCCTCCTTCCTCTCCTCTCTCTTCTCCTCTTCCCCTTCTCCCCCCCGCCAAGCTGTTCAGCGGCCAGCTCTACTAAAAAGGGCTAGGCGACCTCGCGCTCGTGGCGTGGAGCGTCGTCATGTGGAGCTTCCTCCGCCTCGTCCTCACGCGCTATGCCTTTCCGGCCCTGGCGACAAGGTGGAGCATCACGAAGGAGGGCAAGATGGTGCGCTTTGGAGGGCAGGCTACGCGGTGGTGTATTGGGGTGTGTTTGGGGTGTGGGGGGGGTGAGTGCGATTTCTTCTCAACTGTGTTTGGATGGGGGGTGACCCCGCCGCAGGCCTTCCCTTCTGGCGCCGCAGGCATCCGCTTCCCCGGGCGCCACAGGCCGTCGAGTTCGTGACGAGCGGCAAGGATCGGGCGCCGCAGGCTTACTCTCCTGGCGAGCGAGCCGTAAAGAGGCGTGCGCCGCAGGCAATCCCTGTCCCCTTCCCATCCTTTCTCCCATTCCCTTGCCTCCTTCACCTCCCCCGTCGTTCGCCAACTCACATCCTCGCTAGTACACCCTCTCGACGACACGCGCCTTCTGGTTCCAGACGTCCTATTTCTGGGAGGACTACCCGCACACGCACCTGAGCGGGGCGATGAAGAGATATTATTCTAGCCAGATTGCGTATTGGCTGCAGCAGGCGTTGGTGCGTGCTCTTTTTTTGGGGTGCTCTGTCGAGGATACGAGCGCGAATTGGGCGAGGTGTGCGTCGAGATTGACGTCCACGCGGGCTCCCTCGCTGTTGTCGCCGTCGAGATCGACGCGCATCCCCCGTCCATCGGCGATTTTCATTTTCCTTCGTGACGTTGCACACCTGTGGGCTCGCCAACCCACTCACACAGGTCCTCATGCTCGCGCTCGAGAAGCGCCGCTCCGAGCACTGGGATTACCTTGTGCATCACGTCATTTTGTGTGCGTTTTGCGTTCTTCGTTCTTCTGCCTTCTTGTACTCGACTTTCCCTTCCTTTCATCCTACTCGAGGCCTCTTCGATTATCCCTTTATTCTACTCGATTGTCCCTTGATCCTACTCGATCTTTCGAGGGGCTCGATTTCGACTCTGCGCGATCCCTACTTGCCGATCGCTGCGCGCGCGCGAAGATGTTCGGGCGGAGGTGGCGTATGGAGGCTACTTGCCTGCGTCCCCCGTTCGATCTTCCTTGGGTCCATTCTGGAGGCGATAGCCCTTCCTTCGTGAGCAGCTAGTCGGTTTCTGGCGTAGGCGTACGCGGGGACACGGCGTCCGCAGGGTGCAGCCAGCAGCCTGCAGGTCGAGTCCGGCGGCGATGGCGATGGATGCATCGTGCGCTTTGTGCGCAGAGGAGGTGGATGTGGACGATTTCGCGCGGATTGCGGGGGTGCATGCGTTGTGCTGCGCGGGGGGCGGGGGGGCGGTGGGCGGAGTACGAAGTGTGGTGGGCGGGCGGAGGAGTAGCGTGGAGTGCCCGAGTCGAAGAGGCGTGTGCTACCAAGTCGATTACACAACATGTACGAGGTGCAGGTGCGGATCCTCCGCCATCGAGCCGCCACAATCCCTCTTTGCACCCCCGATGCACGCTAGAGCTAGAGATAGATACACTCACCGCCCTGAACACACATTCTTTCTTTTTTTTAGTGGGTGGATGAGACGTACGGGGCTCTGGCTTTCTCAACCAAGACAGTTGTCATGCATTACCATGACGCTGTCGCTACATGGGATGCAGGTACGGACCCTCCGCCATCTACCCGTTCTTGTTCACTCCTCGCACCTGAAGAAATGGGAAGGTTGAGTGTATGGGCGGTGAGGGAATAAGGGAATATATATTATTCAACACGACGGATGACTCGACCTAACCCGAGTTGAATACGAATCTCGAGGAACCAATGAAACAGGGTGTCCCATACCCTGCCCCGTGGAACGGGTGTTACCCTGCATTAGGCCCGCAGAGGAAGCCGGTGAAGAGCCGATATTGAGCTCATTTGGAACCTGAGTGATATGAGTCTTACTCCGCACACCTCGAGAGGACAAAAATGACTCAAGCTGCAGTACGCCTCGAGCCCGAGTCGAACGAGCTTCTCCTGGATAAAGGGTATTTTCGACGTGATAATGTATGCAGGTGCAGACTCTCCGCTATCGAGCCGTTCTTAGATTACCTTGCGATTTTCCTCAGCTTTACTCGTGGAGGCGGACTGTCCTTGGCATCTACTCGAGACTGGTATTGGTTGATCCAACATAAGATCTAGGACGGAGGGGGAGATAAAACAAAACTTTCACAACCATCAACATGGCCCGAGCCCGAGTCGAACGGTCGTGTCCTACATCAAAGATCGGCGGCCGATTAAATTTCAGCGCCGGATCGGTGAGCATGAGGACAATTCAAAAGAGCCCGACGGGGAGTCAATGGTCATGACTCGAGCCCGAGTCGAGCTGATGTGTCCTGCATTGCAGCTCTAACGATGTATGCGGTGCAGGTGCGGACCGTCCGCTATCGAGCCGAAAATATCCAGGATTGGAACCGGAATTAGATGACCAAATCTCGTCGTGTGCGCGATAGAATCAGCATAACTGATACCGAAGATATAATCGGAACGCCCATGTGCCTCCAAGATGCTCTTCTGGGGGTGGAGGAGATGAGATAAACAAAGAATTACAAGGAAGTGTGAAGGGCTCGAGTCTGAGTCGAACGGGTGTCTCCTGCATCAAAGTCTCCCACCTATTCAATGGACGCAGGCCCGGACCTCGCTATCGAGCCCACAATCTCTTCTAGCACATGCATAAATGTGAATCTTGATTGCGCGATAAATGGAGATGTGGCGCGCTGGAAGAGAGCTTGGAGACATATCAACCTTGATGTACACTGTACATCCTCAGGACGCCCAAGTGCCTCCAAGATGCTCCCGGGAGCGCGTCGGGGGCGGAGGTGGAGCGTCGCTGCCGTTGGGGTGGCATATATTAGGAAATTGGGATGCAGGAAGGAAGAGGGGCAGCAAGAGATTTTTTTTAAAGAAAAGACAGAATGAAATCCCAGTGAATGGCTCGAGCCCGAGTCGAACGGGCAAAGGGATTTTTTTGACGCTGCAGTACCGTTGACGCATGCAACGTCAGTCTTTGACGCATGCAACATCAGTCTCTACGTCAGTCAGCGCCAGTCCAATTTTCAACCCATGTTGAACTCAGCTTAAGCCTCTGTCTGGCCTCCGATACTCTTGAGGCATATACAAAAGTTATCCACACATCGGTTGATGTCAGGATACACACATATATGCGGGGTTGAGGAATCGAAGACTCGAAAAATACTTGCGTGCAGCGTCAGTCTGCGTCGAGTCTGCGTCAACCAAGCAGCGGCAAACACCTTGCAGCTAGACTCGTAACCAATCTGCCTACGATTTGCAGCAATGTGGCGAGCACGTTGCCGTAGGCAGACTGGTACAACTGGGGATTTCCAATTCATGTGCGCGAGGAGTTTGAAATTTTGGGTGGAGCCGACCCCGGCCATCAAATTAATCTTCTTTTTTTTTTTTTTTTTGGTGGTGCGCATCAAATTAATCTTCAATTGGCTAAGTCATTCCGGTTGTAAACACACTTGTAATTCCTACGGTTTGGGGAGTCTCAAGGGAGATTCTGAACAGACAGATGCTCCCAGATTAGAGTTTCATCCATCCTCCATTTTTTCCACTATTTTAGACAGCAAACTTGAGGCCAAAACGGAAGTCATCAAAAGATTCAAACTCCTCGCGCGCTTGGATTGTTTCAATGTTTGTACCAGTCTGCCTACGGCAAAGAGCCTGCCTCATTAGGTGCTTTCAAAGTTGATTTCTGCCGCCGGCCGCAGATGCAGAAGATCACGTGCTCAGGGTCACATCAAAAACCAAACCATCGCCCAGAGCGGCAGACGATGACAGACCATCGTCGACGTTGCCCGACGTCGCCCGACGTCTTTCCGCATCCTTATCTGTGGAAAAGGGTTCTAGCTAAGTAGTACACACAGCTAGAGTATCTATCTCAAATCTATCTTTGGAGGAAAGTAGGATATTCAAAAAGTCTTCAATGTCACTCGGAGGAGCACCGACGATGACGAGCGGGATCCCGACAGCCGACCCGACGAGGCGCACGACTGGCGGAGTCGGAAGCTATCCCGGAATCGATGTTGTGCTGTCTGATGTGACTGGACACGTGATCTTCTGCATCTGCAACCGGCGGCAGAAATCAACTTTGAACCCACCTATTTTCTCTGCCACTCGTAGGCAGGCTGGTAACGAGTCTACCTTGCAGCGTCAGTCTTCGCTAGTTGCCTGCGTCAATTTTGCACTTTGCTGCGCCGGTCCTGATGCTTGCAGCGTCACTACTGCTTCTTGTCTGCGTCAGTCCGACGCCGTGACACAGCGGCAGTGGGACATGCCTGCGCGCCGCCGTCGACCGCGGCTCTTTAGCGGCTCTGGTTTTTCTGGAATGGAACCTGTACCCTGATACAGTTAGCCTCCTACAGTGCTGCCATCGCGTGAGTATTACTCACTAATGTCTGCCGCCCGGCGATGCTGTTCAAGTCAAGTTCAAGTTTAACTTATCATAACCCTAGCACTATTCAATATCCCGACGCCCTCCGCATACTTCCTGCTTCTACCGCTTTCAAACAGTCCAGAAAAAATGTTGATAAAATCTGCGGGGGCCCTGCCAACCCAGTGCACTTCGTCTGCGTCAGTAGCACAGACACTGCGTCTATGTTCCTTTGGAGCAGCGTCAACTATCCTCAGATGCGTTTTGAAATTACTGCCCCCAACGAGTCGAGGAGAGATTCTGAGCACCGGACTATGCAAGAGAAGCTCCCATGTTGCTTTCCAACTCCATTATTCAAAAAATAGTGATAACTGCAGACACTCTCTCCGTGATTCATCGACCGCATAATAAGCGAGGTGTTGGCTTCAAGCACTCTAAGAGGTCCCAGGGATCCAATAGCAACATACTGAAGCCAAAGGAATCCTCGCCTCGCTGAGGCGATTGAACGTAGTTTAACATTTCTATGCTTATTGCGGGCCATCCAACACATACGATGATCACTTTTAGCCTTGTATAACACTCATCGTGCCCGTGGTTGGCACATTTACGATTCGTTAAGGAGGGGAAATTCTATCAATCTCCTTGACATTTTGTTCTGGGCCATGTTGCCAGTCCGAACGTGGATTCCTTGCATTCAAATCAGATGGTTGAAGTTGAATTTGAATGGTTGGAATTCAACTTACGCAGGTGAATGCCGCATGATCCGGGTACATGGTGTCATCCGGAGGAAAACAGAGAGAGGTGATCAGTACAACGAGGAAATTCTAAAGTCTGGGTCTTTTCAAAGTTTTCATCATATGTACCGCGGTGCGTGATCTGCGAATTATGTAATGTTGACTGAGTCCTATTGCCAAAAAATACCACGATACAGCGGCAATGTGACTGTTGCAGCGTCAATCAAACGGCAGTGTGAAATTCTGCAGCGTCAGTCTGCGTCACTTGCAACGTCACAACGTCACTTTCCCCCTGCCCGTTTATTTGATACACGGAAATACCGAGGATAAGAAGCCTACTTACGTTGGAATGGCGCTGGGATCCGGAGGGTGCGGAGGAGACAGATAAACACAAAAAGATGGTGGTACGATCGTAGAATTGCACGATGGGTACGTATTTACTACGTAAACAATGAGATAATGACAAATAGGGGCTTTACTACAGTAGAGCCAAACGGTTGACGTGCAAAGTATTCCACACGTCGGCCATCCGACCCTACCACATCATACAAAACAGCAAGAGTCCCTTGACCTGAAAAGAAGACAAACGCTTCGATTGGGTATGAGTCCGGCCCGAATCGAACGGGTGTTGTCTGCTGATATGGCCTCGCACAGTTGGACATCATTTGGATGCGGACCCAGAACCACCACCGAGTCGGTTGAATTTAATCACCATAGATGTGTACTGGTGATGTTATGTACGTAGAATGCCCGGTCGTGAGCTATGGGGGCAGGAAGTACGGGAGTCCGACGCGAACTGGACTGGCTTGTACACCAGAAAAATAAATGGCCAGATGCAGGACATACGTTTGACGGGCCGAGTTAGTTGGAATGGAGGTGGATAGTACCAACCAGATCGAAAAGGGGGGAAACGGTGTCAAAAGGTACAAGCCACCATGAATCGGCCTCAAATTGAACGGGTGAATCCTACTAATTTCGTTTGAGGCGATGGTTAATTTGCAAAGCATGTCCAGTGGAGCGTACACGCTCAAATGTAAGCCCCTCGCGAGGCTGCCGAGCGCTCAAAATAGCTGGAATGAGGAAAACACAAAGTCCAACAAAAAGTGCTGTGGGACCAGGTATGACTCAGACCTAAATCGAACAGGTGTCTGCTGCTGATTCTAACATGTGATCAAGTTAATCAAGTCATAATTCGCAGATGCGGACCATCGCCACCGAGTCGGTGTAAGACCAGAATCGCGCTGTACAAATTCCAGTGAGTTTAAACTCTTGTTTCTTGGAAAGAATGAAGTCAGCTGTGGATGATAGAAATGTGATCACCACCCAGGTGCCAGATGGTCGTGGAGGACCCCAGATATCTCAAATTGGAATGAAAAGGAAGACCCAGATTCCAAAATACGGGGTCTTACCGCGGTATGACTTGGCCCCAATCGAACGGGTGTTCCCTGCTGATCTGTGTCGTTCTCGAAGTCGTCCAAATGTAATTTGCAGATGCGGGCCATCCGCCACCGAGTCGGTGCAAGGCCTTGAATCCAAGCTGTACAAATGTGATGTTATTACTGAATAGGAAAAGAGTTGACAGGTACAACCAGCAGTACTAGTGAGTCCAAATCTCTCCGAGGCGCAATGACGAGCGTGAGACGCTGAACTTGAAATGTACAACCAGCCTAGGGACTCCATATTCCTCCGAGGTGTTTTTGATACCGTCAATCAGGGTTAGCCTGACAGCTGTATCAGAACACACAAAATAAGGTAATTCCAGGGGTTTGTCTCTATCACTAATGTGCTGGAATTATTTGTTGGAGGAATGTGCCTGTAGCAGCGGGTCTACGCCTGAACTTTCTCGTAACTTCTATTCCCCATTAGGTAGTTCAACTTGATCCCTGTAGAATATTCTCGTAGTTACACTGTAGGTATATAAGCAGTCAATAGTACTGCTTGTAGGGCATCTGTTTGCCCTAACGAGAGCCTTCTAACCCAATAGCTCGATTGCAAACCTTCTCCTCACTTCCGCCTTCCTCATCCCCTTTCGTCGAATTCTAACATTATTCCGGAAGATCTAGCTATTTTCTAGCCCAAACTACTGAGAACTTGAACCGCTACGCGCAATTCTTTCGCAGGGATCAAAAACAGCCAAAAACGGTGATATTTTGGCCGCACCTTCAGTACTGTTATCAGCTGTAATTAGAATTCTATAATAGATACCTAATGTGTATCCGACAGTTGGATTGCCTTAGGCCACGCAGATCCAGTGTTTTCACCGAGTTTTAGTCAAGTGCACATAATGTTGAGCTCCCGGATTCTCTCCGAATTGACGTAGTTCCCTCATTGAAGTCATAGTCGTCGCCATCCATCCTCGTAGGAGAGACAATGCCCCTATATCTTCGAAAACTGGGTGCAAATGACAGTTGCGACTAGCGTGATAGATAAGAGCGATCGCATCTCATCTCTATCTCTACGAGCTGCACCAGATGTTAGGGCGTGTCTCTCGGCGCATCGTTCCTTTCCAAATCTCCCCGGATTATTGATGTCGGAACGCGGAGACCACACCCTAACATCTGGAGCCGAGATTACGAGTCGAGATGCTTATTCAAAAAGAGCTGACAAATTTGATGGTCCTAAAGGTAGCGTGAATCTCGTTGTGACCTCGGGGTTGTCTCGGGCCGCAGTGATGGATGCCTATTGTGCCCGGTACAACCGAAGACAATAGCGGTATATGTTCTAATAAAGCGGGTAAGGCCGACAAGCGGTACAGCCCGCTACCAATTAATTGTTGGGGTCTTTTAAGCCGGTTTGAGTTTTGCGCAGATGTATACAGTAGTTCACCGGGAAGCGAAACGCTCAAGCGAACTCGCAATTCCCGGGCCGAGATTGGATAAAGTTGTTGGGGATCTCTTCACAGATCGATATAGATGTGTCAGGGCTACCTGGCAATATATAGTTTTATAGGGAAATGTTGTGTTTTGATTGAGAATGAGGCCATTCTTCTACAAACATCCGATTTTGCAGAATCACGTGGAAGCGAAACACTGCGAAGTGACTTGTGGGCCGCCGATCGTTGCAATCCAGCCCCAGGAGTGTTTATATTCGTGTTCTACGACCTTGAAAACCCCCAGTTAACGCGTGTGCAGGAGGAATTGCGCGCCCGAAATACCGTGCCTCCGACGGATTATATCCAACAAAATAGGCCAAAAAATAGCGAACACAAAGTGATCTGCCACAGGTTCCACAGAAACTTTTTCCGCAATTCCTTTTGCTATGAGCCATTTCTCATGGCTAACTATCCTCTCACAAAAACTGGGGCCCGTCGGATGCCTGGAATCCGGGAAAAAGCCGGTGTTTCGCTTCTACGTAGCGTTTCGCTTCCCGGTGAACTACTGTACATCAAATCTTGCATTTTCACCAAAATTCCTTGTGCACTACACTGGGTCCAAGGCCATGATATATATTGATATTAAATAATGGCGGCCCAGCGCGCGCTCGGTCGCCGTCGGGGGCGTCCCGCGACGGCGACTAGCTCACATTGGGCCACGGGAAATTGCACTTGGCCGTTTTCCTTAGTTTTGTGTGGGTTGGCACTGAAGTGGTTCGTTTTCAAAGAAACGACTCAGCATGTTTACGAGTCCAGCTGCGGCAATCATCGCACACAGCTCGGCTGGGGACAAACAGGAGAATTTTGGCAGAGAGTCTCAGCCTGTGAGAGAGAATAGGTGCTTATGCAAAAAGGCTGACGAAAATGTGATCGTCCCCCAAAATGCACTTTGATGGGGCGCTCTAGAAGAACCCGTACCCAAAGATAGCGAGAATCTTCTCAAGATTTCACAGGCAAACTGATACACCACTGCTGGTGAGATCTGAGGAATCATCCGAAGCGCGGGACGGATTGGTCATCGTCGGATTCATATCACCATTAAACCTCGAGGGATTGACGAGCGTGTTCCCTCGCCAGGCCACCCTCCTCCCTTCTTGACTTAATTTCCCCCCCCAATTTCAGGAACCCGAGGACGCGCGAATTGGGTACCCCCCCCGCCCCCCCCCCCCCCCCCCAAACCAATGCCGACCGGATCAAGGGTGGATCGGTGGCTGGTGAATATGAATGTCGTCAGATTTCTGAGGCTATTATGCCGTTGGCCCGTGAGTCACTGCTGTACTATTCAAATGTTCAGGTGACGGGTGATGGAGGGTCGTGAACTGAACATTTATGCGTAGGTGGCTTTTGAGGCCCAAATGGACTTGAAAATCACAAAATTTCCGCGCCGGCATTTGCCGGCCTGCCGTTTATGCCACTTTATGCTGGTAGCTGTCAGGATGAACACCCAGAAAAATGAACATCTTGGGTGACAAGTGACATAGTGTGAAGATTTGGTCGAAATAGTACAGTATCTTCTTGATATGTTCTATAGGCTCGGGTTTCCATTTTTCCTCGTTCGCGGAAGCGTGGCCCCGTCTTGGATCGACTCGCGTTCTGTCGTTCCCAAACCAGCCCTTTCCATATCTTTCCTGCATTTGCTCCGATTATATACTACAGAGGGACAGAAAAAGAGGTTTTGCAAACGTCCCATGAAGCGTCAAAAGTGACGATGCGCCCACAATCAGGCCGAACCTCCATCGCGGACAGTTCGGGGAACGCGCCACACAGATCACTCAGCCGCATGGAAGCCGTGATACTTCTGTCTGGCTGCAGAGTACAGACGGTCACCTGCCCCTTCAGTCTGTTCACGTCGGATTTCTATCACTCCCCATAAATAGGTGCCTTGGTGTCTTTCCCCGTGGATTATCAACTTAACCGGGAGTATGGGCGCACAAATAACTCCCAGGCCTGCGTTCAAGTTTCTCGGCTTCCAGCTCTTGGAATCTCATCTACGGGCTGGAACGACAGAGAGGTTGGAGATGGAAAGGCTTCCGCCGATCTAATCACGGGCGGAGCGTCAGTGGCACTTTGACTGAATGGGGCGCTTGTTTACCATATTTAAGCGGTGTCCTTCCCAACAAGTGCGCCACATTTCTTTCTCCCCCCCCCCCTCCCATTTCCCTCGATGCAAGACATGTAAAGAAGCTTCATGGACATCCCTATCGACCATCCGACGCCTGCATGGCTGCAAATATCGCGCTTTCTGCGCGAGATGCTTCCTAAGCTGGTGCGATCGTACGGGGAACTGATCGTCATCTCAGAGGAAGTGGACGATCCTGGTGACGTCCTATGTCTCATGCAGAATGCTCTCTTGCTCGTGCGACTCTCGGGTTGTGTCCCAGTTCAGTTGGGTAGCGATATACTCGTTGACCTTGTGAGCGCGGCCCTATCCAGTGAAGCAGGCTGACAATCTCGCAGGACTACCCTCATGTATTATTCAAAGCATTTCTCCACCATATTACGCGAGTGGACTTGTACCACAAGCAATATTTATTCGTTGTCACGGAGCATGGCACGTTGAAGATGGAGATAACACCTGATCACACCCACTACAGCAACTGGGAGGCCGCCCCCAGGTTCGTCACGGCACGCCGTCTCACGTTCGAGCTTCACCTTAGGAGCCCTACCCCATGGACGGACGAAGACGAGCGGGAGGCCGACATTTTTGCTGGGGAACTGCCCGTCGCTGAACGCAACAAAACTGGGGCTGACTCGAGATTGGACGCCATCTACGGGCGAACTCTCCTTCTTGGCAACGTGAAGCAGACGGTCGAAAAACACACACTATGGCGGAAAAGGCATCAAGTCGAGCTGCGATTTCTGGTCCTTCGGGAATCCGGACTACTTCTATATAAGGAGCGCATTGTTGTGAGTCTAAGTCCAATCTATCTATTCATCCATTCAACGGCCCTCCCAGTCGACCCGCCGGCGTTCTACGGAGGATCAATGTATTTCATTGCGAGCCGTACTCAATGTCATATCACCACCGGAATCGGATTCAGCTCTCCTCATTCTCACGCGCACCAAATCGTTTCCCGTCCTTTGCGAGTCTGCCAGGGAGGCCGCAGAATGGATCCGGCTGATCCGGGAGGCCGTGCGTAAACTCCGGGCTAGTCCAAAGGGGCCGCGTATTGGAGCTTTGGAACGAGTGAAACACCTCACTACGCAAATCACCGTCCCCCAGGATCCTCACGCTCGTGGCGGATTTGCCAATGTGTACAAAGGTACCTGGGAAGTCTCGGGGAGGGGTGTACACCCAGAGCAGTGGGAGAGACGCACGGTATGCCATTAAGTCTCAGCTTGGATCCTCCTAGCTCACAATCTCAAGGTGGCGGTCAAGGTTTTCGTCGACAGGAAATCCGAAGGGTTGGCCTTCGAGAGGGTGAGTGCACGGCTTTCCGCGAAGAAGTCTGAAGTCGATAAACTGCCCCAGAAACTCCGCCGTGAGGTAGCCGTGTGGTACAGATTAGATCATCCCAATATCGTCCCGCTCCTTGGAATCACCTTCGATTTCGGTCTTTCCCTCTCAATGGTTAGCCCGTGGCTTCAACAAGGCACGTTGCACAGTTATTTGAAGTCCGGACACGCGCAACCATCGGACCTGGGACCACTGGTGGGTATCTCACTGGAAATTTGTACCGGGTCCGTGTTAATCAAATTCATAGTTGGCGGACATCATCCAAGGCCTTGGATATCGTACGCCTTCGCCAGTTCTCCGAGCTCGGACTAACCCTGACAGTTATCAATGGACTGGCTAGTACACTCTCAGAATGTGATTCACGGAGATTTGCATCCCGTAGGCATTCTTTATAGTCGAATATCGTCCACACTCATGCTGGAATCCCAGGCTAATATTCTCATTACCGATCAAGGTCGCGCTCAGGTGTCAGATTTCGGACTGTCCATCATAATGCCGGAATTTGAAGGCACCTCGTACTTGACCAGCTCCGTAGCCCGGGGCGCGGTTCGATGGGCCGCACCGGAGGTGTTCGAGACTAGCCCGAGGGGCGAAACTACATTGAATGTGAGCGCCATGAGCGATGTATATTCTTTCGGGGGTATCATGTACCAGGTACGGACGCCTATTTACTTCCTGCTACTGCTTATTTCATGGATCCCAACAGGTCCTATGTGGGGATATACCCTTCGCCCACATTCCGAACGACATGCGGGTTGTCTTCGCTGTCAAGGACGGACAGCGTCCCGAACGATCGCGGGCAATCTCTAGTGTAGATTGGGCATTCCTGCAGAGATGCTGGGATGGTGTCCCACTCAATCGACCGTCGGTGACGCAAATCCTCGCATTTCTCGAGGAGGAGTTCGAAGAGCCACTGCACGGGGAGGCCACGAGTATCTGGGCACTATACACGCATCATCATATCCCATGTGCTCCCTAAACTACGATGTTCCTGAAGCTTTCCTTCAGACCGACCAGTCCGGCCCCAAATGAGCGTCGAGACAGAACGTCTGTGTAAATTCTGCATAATGAAGCAACTGCTCGCTTTAGGAAGCCAGGGGATTGCTCTATGAGAAGTTCGGACTTGATAATGAGAATCAATTCTCGACAGATAAGCTTTTTGGTGGGGAGGGCGAAAGTGCCGATGTGACATTGCAAGTGCCGCAGACTGCCGCTACAAAATTTCAAATTGCCGCTGCAATCGTCTCACTGCCGCTGTGTCACACCTGCACTGCCGCACGCAGCGGTAGTCCCTCGGGAACCAGTACTGTGCTTGCCGAAGAAACGGCGGTATGAATACCTTACGGGCCAGGAAAAATTGCCGCGGCTGCCGCGCACTGCCGCGGCACTGCCGCGGCACTGACGCGGCAATACCTAATCCTGACTAAGCCCGACTAAGCCACATGGGAAATACCTTAATCATGAATTGTACTGCAGAATCAAGTCCTAGAGATGTGCTGGACTGCTATAAAGCTTGGATGAAGTATTCTAAGTGTCCTTCTGGGTCAACTGGGGGTGGGAAGTCCGGATTCTCTCGCGGCAAACCCAAGTTGAACCTCAAAATTGAACGAGACAGGAATACAACATGTTTTAATTGATTTTAAGACATGTTGAACTTGGTTGTTGTAATTTGGGACTTGCATGCACGCCGCGGCACGTCCGCGTCAGTGCGCGGCAGTACCGCGTCAGTGCCGCGGCAACACAGCCACCAGGTAAAGTGCCGCGGCAGAGTGCCGCGCGCACCCTAGCTCTTTCCATACAGTTCTTCTGGGATAACCTGGAGCTCCAACAACATGTTCGGACCTCAGTGGACCGTTTGAATGAGAATCCTTGCACCAACCGGTCCGTGGCATTGGGATGAAGCATGTATATAAATTTCCAACAAGACAGTCACTGCTATGCGCTGTTCAACTCCTCCGACCCCCGTGAATCAAGTGCGGAAATCTTGTCTTGAGGTATTTAGGGATATCAAGTGCCCTGAAAAAAGCTGAGCAAGCCAGTCTTCTACCTATGGGCACGAGAATTTCTGTCCATGATTGGTCCAATGGCTGACTGGGATCAGAGATTTGTATATTGCCTGGCGCGGTGCACTTCCAACAGCAGTACCGCGTCATTTTTACCCTCAGCATTCAGTCTAGGATCTATGAATGCCGTGTTGCCTCCCGATTGATTCCGGGATGAACATCATTATATTCATGCCTGTGGTGACTGCAATCCCAATACAACCTATCACTGACTGAATGAGCTTCCCAGGTAGACTCGAGGCACACAGCCTGCAGGCGAGGATTAAGAAGTACCTATCCTCTATTGTAGGCAGATTATTAGAACTCTGTCCGGTATCATCCAAATATGTACTCTTTGTCGCACGCCGTGGGGTGATTAACACCTGAGAAGTAGTCAATGTACAGCGATGCCGCGGGAATTTCACAGGAGAAAAGTGCCGCAGCTGTTGTGCAGCGAGGAATAATCGGGTGTTAGAATCTCTTGAATAGGTAGTGTTCCAGCTGTGGAGCCTATTAAAATGGTTGAGAGGCAGAATTTGGTTCTATGTACATCTGATTTGTTTTGAGCGAGGTTCTACATAACTCTCGTTTCTCATTGCAGCTTATTTGAACACTGAAGATTCCACGAAGGAATTACCATACCCATGTGAGACGCTGCCGCGTGGGGGGCCTTCGGGAATGGCTCATGTGATTGATATAAATGATCTAGACAGCGGACACAATAAAACATGGTGCACTTTGAATTCACGTCCAATAATTCTCATGTTGAGTCACTCCACCTGAAATATCCAGTGCCATCCCTTCGGAGATAACCATGAACCTTGCGAATCCGAGGTGAACACAGAACTCGAGAGAAGGTGCCACATCCATTCTTAAAACAGTGGTAACGCCGTTGCAATTGAAATGTTTCTTCAAGACAGTGTTGTAAATTCAACGAGTCTGCATCCATGATACCCCTCGAGATTCAGGGTAGGGGGAAGATCAACCATGGAAAGAATTTCGTCTCAATGGGTTGTAGAAATTCCCTGTATTCAACCTCGGCTCGCTACTTGAATGTCATGCATCCCGGCCATTCATCGACCCGAGGGGTTCCCTCTTTCTAGCTCAGGACCCATTTCGCGGGTCAGCAGCAGAGGTAAGCCCAAGACCAGAGGTTGAATGACACAGATCAATTGCTTCGAAATTCATTCTGCCACCGTGTTGACGGTGTTGTGATACTTCGTCGTGCATTGGTGTACAAGAGTCAGCACAGAATTCTGTTTATGATTTTCATTGATCCTCTCAGTCCATCGAGTGTACAGATCTGCTCAATGAGAGCTAATAATGACAGGAGGGAACCTGCATCTGGACCTGCGGCGTGCGCGGCAGTGCCGCGGCAGTTGCACTAGTCAGAGCCCCATGGTAGCTCATCCAATTTCAACACAGGGTACCAGACTTGAGCATATGTGATGATTCAGCTGTCACCGTCGAACCATGTACTGGTCCCAATAAATCTTGTGGATACCCAGTGCAGTTCAAACTGTGCATGGCGATTGCTGCAGTTGGCTGAGGGCTGGTCACCAATTCCTCGAGGGGAACATTTTTTATTCCAGCGGATGCATTGAACCTTTCGCAAACCGCGGATTTGAGTAGAATCCTGGAAAAACGGGGTGCACTTGAGTTCTCACACTGTCTCATACTAGTTGAGCAGTGCATAGAGATCTTGGATGCCCGAGGTAGATGAGGAAACATCGTTAAACTGCACGAGACTGAGATTGAGACCTTGGAACTATTGTTGCACGAAATGTGGTTCCTTATATGTATAGGTCTGGAGCGAGGTGAGCGACCGAATCTGTTACTCGTTGGTAAACGACGCCCCAAGACATAATTATTGATGTGTGTACTGTAAATTCAGCACTGAATGAGTCTGGATTGAAAGATGTACCTTTCTGTGGTTCGTCTCTGCGAGAAATACGTGGAACAAGGCCTTGGATAGGTCCGACTTGGGTCCGACTAAGCCCGACTAGGAAATTTTCAGTTGTGAATTTTTGTGTTTAAATGATGTATTTCAGTGACTAAACCTTCTGCAAACACTAGTCGGGGCCAGGGAAGCTGCGTGGACTGAGTTGAACGCTGCACGGCACCGCCGCGGCAATAACACAGCCACCGCCGCGTCAATGCGCGGCAGTGCCGCGTCAGTGCCGCGGCAATGCCGCGGCAGGCGCGGCACTTTTACCCAGCCCCTTACCTTACTGTGGGATGGAGGAACGTCCCATCTTTCCACCGCTGCTACTCTTGCATCCAACCGCGGCCCATGCGTTCAGGCTGTCTAAAGGACTACAATTGCCGTGAACTATCTATCCATCGCTACAGCAGCCTGAGGTCAAGAGGCATTTAAATAAATGAATTGATACATTACAGGCGGCTCCGAGGTTAAGCGCAGGAAATAGGAATACTTATATAATCAATGTAGCCCGCTTCGCGGCAATGCCCGCTATCTATCTTCCGCCTTTGTCCAGTCTTAGTTTCCCTCGATCGGTGACTCCCGAGCTCCTTCCACGTCGCATTTTTAGTCTCCCAAATATACACCGAATGCGCCTGAATCATCTTCATTTTAAAAGCACAAAGTACATCCGCCGTTGAATACATCACAGACATAATCTACCCCTTTCCGGGGGATATCTCCCGGCCAGGCAGAAGGTCGAGCCCACTGGGAGATCCGTCTCGG
The DNA here is from genome assembly GCA_029204335.1 of Mycena vulgaris. Lineage (NCBI taxonomy): Eukaryota > Fungi > Basidiomycota > Agaricomycetes > Agaricales > Mycenaceae > Mycena > Mycena vulgaris. Next base: position 217,578 of record JARGYA010000068.1, read on the forward strand.
TAGACGTCTCTGGAGATGAATGATGGAATGTCAGCCCATCAAATTCTCCAGAGCCAAAACGCGAGACCGCCGATCAATTGTCTATGGCCGCTCGGACGTTCCCGCTCATCCCGTCCTGTCATCCTGGTTCATGATCATGTAGTAGGCGCTGTCGGTGCGGTTTGACTCTTATTTTTGTGCACTACCGCTTCGTTCCCAGAATGGCATACTTGGTTGGCTGGCGCTCAAATATGTTCATGTTCGCTCGCCGCTTGCCCCCCATGCTGTTTCCTCTAGACTTCCCGTAAGTATCTGTGAATACTTATAACAAGAGTTGACCCCGCCGAGGAAACATGTGTCTCCAGTGCCATAAGGGCCTCCTTGCACAACTCTTGCTGATGGTTGCAAATCCGGGTGTAGGTGGCGAAAAGCTACGATGCTTGTAGGGCTTACATGTTTCCCTGTGATACTGTATAGCATAGTTTCGTCGTCCTTCATAGAGACCTTTGGGTGGTCCAAAGAACTGGAAGCAGCCCAGCACGTTCAGGTTGGTATTTGGGACTGGCAGCTGCGTAGCGAGCGTTTAGAGAATGGCCAGAGGAAGTACAGGCAGTGGTTTGTGGTTATTCACCTGCTGAAAAGCAATACTATAGTGTCTCTAGCCAAGTGGCATCCGAAGAAACTGATTCAACCCATGGAGTTGAGAGTTAGTTTGGAGTTGGTTGAAAGCTCTATGCTCGGGGATGTGAATCAGCTAAGGTAGTGTATATGTCTTGCAAGCCAATTGGAACGCGTCAAAGGCCTGGAGGCACTGAGAGGGAGATTTGTGTGATGCGTCTCTCGCGAACCGGCTCACATCCACGTATGACCGGCTAGGGTTTTGTCTCCCATCACTGTCTCCCATTTTAATCAATTCTACGGTTGGGATCATTCTTGTATATTCGTCTATCATCAAGTCTACGGATTTCGTCAAAATCGTCTCCGGAGACGTCTTTGGAGAATTGATCCCAGCGGGCTATATGCTCTCCAGCCGGGATAGAGGAACTCAGAAGCGAATAACACTAAAATAGGTGTCAGAACATCAGGAGAATGAAAATCGCATTCCTACGCGCTCGATCATCTTGATAGAATCATTAGGGATATCAGCGCGTTGCAGAGTCACTGTGTAGTTGACAACATCAGCCACTTTGAAGGTATGTGTTAGATACTTATGAATCCCCGCCGACGGTGCCGTGACGTAGAGCTATATCGGGAAGGATAGAAGCAAATGTACGATCGGCATCGAACACCGACTACCAAGGGTGTATGCCACACATCAAAAAAGGTGTTCTCCTCTGCCCCGACCGGGATATTGAGTGTAAACTGGAACTAACTCTCTCGGAGGACTCCACCCTACCAGATACGAAGTTAATGGGTTGGGTGGTCAGGCCGCTGACAGGAAGTTTACCTTTGATTCCTCCTCAATACTTATTATCTCGTGTAAGACCTTAACTTGCCCATTAAACAAAGAAACAGCCGAGCAAGATGTGTTTTGAGGTCAGCAGAGTCTGGCACAGAAGCCTTTTCCGTTCTCTTGATTTCCATCAGTGAAATACGGAGCACTTGCGAGAATACGGACGAAGTCGATCTCCCCAAACGGCCACCCCGTGTGCCACATTTAAGCCCTGCGACCGATGAAAAACCGCTGGGTCGTTGTCGCCCGCTATGTCCTTGAACGAAAACAGAGATTCACGTGAGAGCGACCTGTCTCGTGGTGGGACGAAATCGCGAAAATATTCTGCTCGAGCCAGGGACGGAGGAGCAGTAACTTGGGGTTGACATGTTTAAGCAGACGATAAATTGCGCCTGTTTATAACGGGAACCAGGACTCCTGATTATTGAAATGAACACATCCGGCTCCACTGTAACACAGTGTCACGCAAGGGTCCGGTGATGCATCTCTGTCTCTTGTATTCGGCGCAGAGTCGAATACCGCGGACATGTCTTTGAAGGATAACACAGATGTCTCGAGCTTTGTTCTATCCCTTTTGGCCACAAAGTCCTCAGTAAACGGGCCAGCGCTCTGCATCCGATAGAGTTCCATGGTGTAACGGACCAGGTGAGAGAGAGGGGTGTATCCGACCCGCATCGGAAAGGGGAGAGAGATGTGGGCCGCAACACTGTGCCAGGCCTGAGATCAGGCGCATGCGGACCTCGGCCCAACACATAATGGTTCAAGCACATTGTACAAGAGCAATGTAGCAGGAGAATTAGCGACCGTCCAGATCTCATCACGGCACATGTAGTAGAGGGCATTTTCAACAATTAACAAAGTTCACAGCCGCCTTCCACTCTGTCACACACCTAAGAATCACCGTGGATGAAATCCCAACGGTCAATGGTGTCGTGGAAGGTGCTCTGCATACGGTAAAACTGGCTCCAAATCAGCGCGAATATAACTAGACAGGTGAAAGACACACCTTCCAGGCCTCTTCCCCGACAGCCCTGTCGATGTGCTGCATACTGACCCACATACCGTAGACGTAACCGGGAACCACATCTGCAGCGATTTCAGGCCGCTCTGCATCTGGACCGACAGGGAGACCAACAGGCTGCATATCAACGAGAATCAACGGTCGAGAACAGATAAATAAGCAAGAACACGGGCACATGAAAACCCCCTGGGACTGCTGGACAATTGTCCATAGCAAACTAGGACTAATATACAGTACCGGCCCAGTGAGCGGATGAGACCACAGTTATACACAAACGAACGGATCTCATCATTTCAGTCGGTTCCGTGTCATTTATCTTTCGCAATATTCCGAGCTGCTTGGCCTAAAAGGCCCTGGCTGAGCATTTTCTGCAAAAGTCGGGAGCGGCCCACGTGCGATTCGCGAGTCACGGGCGTGGCGCAGCGCGAGGTGCTTGCACGGTGCGGTGGCCATCGAGTCTGACAGACACGTCGACACGCCACGAGTCGTTTCGGTGGGGGAGGATTTCGGGAGCCACTAAATGATTCGGCCTTGCGCACGCGGCGGCGTTTATGTAGTTGGCACTGTAGGTAATAACTTGAATTGAATGCATTCAGTTCTTCGCGGGCTGGAATTCATGACAGTTGATAAGAACGACTGGATGGGGAGTCGGGAGCGCGACGGCACCCGTGTGCACTTACTGTTGCTCTTGTCCCGCGCAGCGGCAGGCTCGGGCTGGGGAATGAATAAATATATTGTCAACTGAGCTGCAGATTCAAGGTCTTTCAGGAAAATTCAAGTGCATACAGTACTTTCGAGTCTCGAACAGAAAGGATTCCCGCGAATATCGTAGGGGTGGCAGGTAGGACAAAGAAGATTGAATCTGAAGCGCTGAAGACTTACCGCGATGGATCTCTAGCAGGTTGAACAGATTGCAACGCAGGGGTATTGGAGGCTCCCAAGCGCACTTTAAAAGGAGTACGTACACAGTATTTAGAGTGACATACATGGGGAGAGCTAGGAGGGACTCGGACTGCAGTTCCGAATTAAAAGCGACGTTGAAAGCGAGCCCTGAGAAAGACGGCAAGCAATAGGAGTAAGGAAGGACGGAAAGAGATATAATGAAAGGGCATTAGGAATCCGAGGCAGTTGAATACAACGTCGAAAGCTCGAGGTTTAATTCCTCAGCACTTTGAAGCGACGGAATGTGGGTGTGAATACATAGAATAAACGAACATGAAACTTGCCTCGGTTTGGATACACCGAGTGTTTATTTCGCGAAATCAATGGTGAAGATTCCTAAAGCGTCGAATGAGGAGTGAGATATTGTCAAATGGGGACCGAGTTGAAAATCTTACCATATGTGCACCACTCCGACTCGGAGTCGATCCAGATCCCCTTGTACGAAGTGCACAAGCAAGAGAGCACCGGGATACGGCGAGCCTGCACGCGAAAAAAAAAAGTTAAAAGAGATAGAGATAGAAGGCGAGTTAAACCTCACGGATATGCATCGAGCTCGAATCAATGCGTGGAGGAGGTTAATACAAACGAGTTTTTGATGTATTCCAGGTCCAGTTGGATGCAGCTGACTGTCGGGGAGAAAATAAACATAGAATCCTACCTAGATCAGAGTTCGAGGCGTTGTTGAGAGTTACTGAACGGTTGCTGGCTGAACTAAGGATGGTTAGCGCCATGTCTTGAATATATTCAGAGTATACCTTGATTGATTCCATTAGACATGACCCCAGGGCAAGTAACGGCGAGCTGAACATTGACTCGATGGCTCTAGGCCGTGCTCTCCTTCGACAGTGAGAAACATGGGGAGAGAGGAGGGGCGGAGCTCTTAAAACAAAAGCAGATAGGGGAGGATCACAGTAGAGGCGGACCAGGGGCAGAATAAATTATGATCGAATGAAGGATTTGATACTGCGGAAAAAGCCGAAGCTTTGTTTGGTTTCTTGCCGCACGGGCCGATGTTTTATTTCAAATTCTGCCGGAAAAGCCGAAGCAAAGTACCGGATTGGGTTGGAGGTTGGACAGAGAGGAGAGGATTTTGCCCTAAAAAGGCAGCGGAGTCAAACTGGGCCAAACGTTTACAAGCAACCAGATATTTGTTCGTTCCAACTCCCGCAGTGGTGATCGGAGAAAATGCTGTAGCAAATGGCCACAAAAACCCACTACTAAAGATAGCGGGAATATGCGGCCAATGTTGAGCATAACATGTGTTAGATGCGCCAAAAGAACCTGTGGCTTTTATGTCAACTCTGCTAGGGTTATTGATAGTCTCTCGTAGACAGACGCTTCAATACGAAGCTCGTACCTCACTTGTTGAAGTCTGTTAGTTAGTACCGCGGGGGTCCGATCACGGTGCTCCGTTATTATATAATTGCGGAGTTTGAATGTCCCTCGGCAAAACCCCTTTTCTGTCCCAAAGTGAGTTCAACTGGTTGAAAACCAATGCTTCGGGTGCCACACCTCGGAAATGAGTTCAGGATTTCCCACCCACATGAAATGTACAGTTAGATCTCTCATATGGAATCAGCTCATATAGAATATCCAGCCAAAAACCGTGATATGGAATAGCCATTGAGGGTATCCCAAATGCAGTTTACCACTGTAAATTTGAACTCATATGGAATATATGCCATATGGAATCACTCTGGGGCTGAATTTGGCTGGTGTCCCAACTTTATTCCATATAAGAGATTCGACTGCAGCCGAAATCTTGGATACCAAAATAATTTTGCAGCCCGTCGCCGTCTTTTTTGCGGTCCCGTACCGTCCGCACATCGCGAGAGAGAAATGAACGGCCGTTTTGGTAGGATCTGATGACCGGGGTGTGGAATCCCTTTCACACCCTTCATTCGGCTCTACTATAGTTAAGACCCTATTTAGCTTACATCATCTACTAGGGAGTTCCGACTACGTCGGAAAATACCTTGCTTGGCAAAGGTTTTCGATACACTTATTGTCGAGAAGAAAACCAGTCCTGCGAGCATCGATTTTGATAGTCCTCCTTGGAATGACGCGTCGTTGGTCACACCACGACACGCGGTACGCACACAATGGAAAGACGAAGCAGTGTGCAAGAAGTGTCAAGCCACTGGAAGACAACTTTACATTTATTGAGCACAAGACACGTCCAAAGATAAATGATTTCTGATTGACGAAGCTCGGAATAGCAAGGAATAGGAACTCACATGTTCGGCAGGGCGTGTATTGAATTTAGCGGAGAGGCACAATTTGGCGGCATACCTCAGAAGAATTCAATGCAGGTCAAGGACCTGCCAAACGAAATTGAAATCGCCAACGGGATGAAAGTTATGGTGACGACCAACATCGAGACAGACCTCGATCTGACCAATGGGGCCAGGGGCAAGATAGTCGATATTATCCTTGATCCGGAAGAACCACCTGTCGGAGATGAGCCCATTGTCCATCTGAAGAAGATGCCAGCATATATACTGGTGAAATTAACATGGACGCGGGCAACACAGCTGGCAGGACTGGACAAGTTAGTAATCCCCATTGAGCCGACCAAAACCACGTACCGCATGAAGGTGAAGCTCCCCAGCGGCAAATGGCACAGAGGACAGTTCAGCGGATGCAGTTCCCGCTTACAGGGGCCTATGTGTTCACCGATTACCGCTCGCAAGGCCAAACACTGCCGTTTGTTTTTGCGGACATCGCAACACCACCTTCCGGGGGGGTAAGCCTCTTCAATTTATATGTCGCATTGCCGAGGAGTTCCGGACGAGGAACAATTCGGTTATTGCGGGATTTCGACGAGGAAATGTTCCAGAAAGCGCACGATCCAGCACTGCTAGCAGAGGATGACCGACTGGAGGAATTGAACACACGGACCAAGGAGTGGTGGGGTCGAATGAGGAGTCGGGGTGCATAAATGAAGAGAACAAAAGGTGTAGTTTGCGACGGCATAAAAGGATACGTGTTGGTGTCGCAGTAGCACAAAAGAGAGGGGTTTAACGTGACAGCACTGACAGGACGCAAACGGAAGTGAAGGCGAGAACGAGGGCTCTGTTCTAAAATGAGGAGAAGAAAAGGAGATATTGGAAATATTAAAGAGCATGGGAGGGAGGTATAGAAGGGCGAGCGAAGTGCGAGCGAAGGGTGAGATTAAAGCGCAAACGAGAGCTTATCACGTGGCAGGAGGGTAAACACGGGAGAACGGATCAATACGGGTGACAGGAAAAGTGGTGCCATTATGAGGGTGGAGAGACCTTGACAAGCAAGGTAATTTACCGTGTAAATACGTACACATACGACCACGGAATCCCATTCTACCGTCTTCCACCAGCTTTGTGGCCAGTGTAGGCCAACTGGCCAGAGGGATATCGGTTATCCCTCGCCCATTCCACTCAGGAACGTCACCAGTGGGCTCTTTAGCCATCAACAACCCCGATTCGCGCCTCTTGACCTCACACTCATTTCCACGCACCCTCACACTTGTGACTCTAGATCTACCGGCACTTTCCCATCGACCATCTTTTCTACAGTGAGATTCAACGACGTTATCCTCTCCAAAATCATCCTATTCATACCGGATCACCGACCCTTTCCAATAACCTACAGGCAAGGCAACTTCCACTTCTTCACCGTTTTTGTGGCGGGCCATACCCGCTCGTGCTGGTGGATTTACGGCCGCCCCCGTCGACGGGACGGTGTGCAGCTCTAGCTGGGCGTGCGTTGGGCTAACCCGGCGAAAAGGAAAAGTGAGTGGTGCGATATTGAGGAAAATACACACCTGACGCCTGGATGAGAATGATAGGCCATGCCTAGATACTTCGTTGTAGGAGTCTATCCCCTATGGGATGGGGCTAGAATTCAAGTTTACAAGGATCAAAGAACACGAGGGAACACCCCTGGTGGGACGGACGGCCTGGGGGGCGATCAATCAATACAGCACAAGACTTTAGCAGAGGAAATGTTGATACTCTCAGCCTAAAAGACGTCGTCACGGCACATAATCGGGGACAACGGTTCCGGACAGAGGGGTGAGGATGGGCAATAGACGACCTCGATGATGATATTGGTGGTTGATTCCGAGCGGGTACATAGGGCTAGCTACATTACAGCCGTTTTGGAAAGTATAGAGGGGTTTCGTAAAAAATTGATGCTCGATTTTTGTTTACCTCTGTATGACACTGCGTCGCTCCTTGCCACTCCACTTGCACTCCACTTGTCGTCATCAATGCCTGCACGTTCTATTCTTCTGATGAAGCTAAGCAACATGTTATACACCTGTACTACAACCGCCACCACAAACAGGAAGACATTGCTGCTGACCTTCGCATCAGCCTCAGCTCAGTGGAACGGATTCTGACCCATTACCGACGCGACTCGGCCGGGTTGAGTGTCCCCACGCTCCGAGTTCCGGGCCGCCCTCACCTTTTACATGCCGCCGACATCGATGTAGGCTTCTCCTTTTGCACTTCCATGCGCAATCTTACAGTTCCTTAGTTCTTGATTGGTTTGGTCCAAAGAACCCCCGACATGTACTTGTACGAAATGCAAGCTGAGTTGCAGGAGCGCTGTGACGTCAATGCCTGTCTTTGGACCATCTGGGCGGCTTTGAGGTGTCGAGGATACACAAGGAAGCGGGTGGGTTGTCAATAACCTTTCTCTTTGATATTTTGACACCCCTCCATGTAGGTGTCTCGGGTGGCTGCCCAACGAGACGAAGATACACGTACAAATTTCGAGATATACATGGCCATGACGTACCACGCAGAGCAGCTCGTCTTCGTCGACGAGGCGGCCTGCAATCACAACACCGCGAAGCGCGGATGGGCATGGGCGCCGATCGGAGATCAGGCTCATAGACATGACGTCTACATTCGGGGTGTCAAGCGTGTCGCTATTCACTATTCAATGTTTGGCTGCTCACCTTTTTTTCAAGGTATTGGGTGCTCCCCGCCCTTTCTCTGAGCGGTGTTTTGCACCTCGACGTTCTCGCCGGCTCATACAACACCGCCAGCTTCAACGGTTTCCTCAACGGACTCCTCGACAACATGAACCCGTACCCTGGGCCAAACTCCGTAATTGTTATGGACAACGCAAGCATTCACAAATCACCGGTGCTCCGTCCGATGATTGAGCAACGGTATGATCCTCTGACTTCCTCCAGTTCTACAATGACGATTGCAGGGGCATGCACCTCAAATATCTCCCGCCGTATTCACCCGACTACGAACGGATTGAAGAGGGTTTCTCCGCTTTCAAGGCGTGGGTCCGCCGGCACCGCGACTACACAGATGGGCCTCTGGCGGGTGGTCCGAATGCGGACTCACCCTACGCAATGATTTGGCGAGGGGTTCACGTGTCCACGACGGCGGAGAAAGCCCAAGGATGGTTTGCACATTCGGGATATCTTTGATGTATTCAATACAATGCATATTTTATATTCTATCATACATTACTTCTGCTCAAGTGAGCTCCAAGATAGTTCTAAGTACATTACTGCTCGAGTGAGCTCCAAGATGATATAGGTACATTATTTAATACGCGCGTAGTTGGTTAGTTCATTGTTCACTCACATGCGGCCTTTGCCTTTCTGCGCCCTTCCCATAGCGGCAATTGATTCCTCGACGAAAAGCTCCGCCAACACCGCTGGCATATTGACGACCTGGACATAAAAGGCGGTCTCCAAAAGGGGAACATGGTCGACGTGGGTGATCTGAGATTTTGCGAGATCGTCGGCAAAGACAACGACGGGGAAATCAAGCACCCCCGAGTCTGCGAAGAGCCCCGAATCGTCGATCATCCGCAAGACCTCCATCACCATCGGGTAGCGGACGTCATGGAAGCTGCCGCTTGCGTGGATGTCGGTGTCGGGCTGAGCGCGGTTAAGAGATGACGGTACATCAATGTTGTTGGTGTTTGCGGTCGCGGCCGTGATCGTCGACAACGGGCTGCGACGAGGAGGACGGGGGGGCGACGGGCTCATACGGCTGCTGCCGGTGCTCGTCCCAGTGTTGACAGTAGCATGGATGGTGGGAGTGCACGGATTGGTTGACGAGTCGACCCGAGTGTCACAGGTGTTGTGAGCTCGCTTCGGCGCAGGCAGGAAGTAGTCTTGGAAAATGATGTTCTTAGGTGGTTTGCTAAGCGAGGCATTGCCGATTGTCTCGAGAAGAATCAGTACGAAAGAAATCTGGAGAACAATGTGGAACACACAATTTCTTTGGCCCAGAGAGACGCATGCTCCCGGTCAACCTCTATATGGTGGCCGTCCACATTGGACACGAAGCACATCTGGCCTTTGTGCATCGCGCACTCAAGGTTCTTCTTCAATTGGCGGTTTTCCTGGGTGAAATCAAATGTCTTCTTGCCATCGGGTGAGTTGGCAGAGGATTTGCGCTTCTTTGCGCTGGCCGCGATGGACATGGAGGGAGCCGAAGACGTCGCAAGCGTGGTCTCCTCCGGGAGATTCTGCAAGCCCACTGATTAGCATTGAACAACACTGTAAGGCAGAGTGCTACACACCAGGTTTTTGATAACACAAATGACCGTCCGGGTCCGCGCTCTCGATTGCATCCCAATCCCGCTCTCGAGACAATTGATCCAATCTGCGGCATTCGACAGCTGATGGACGGGTGCGTTGAGCCTCTCGTTGTTCCACTTGTACCCGATACACGCGCGCGAGGAGGCAAGCCCCATGGTGCTGCATATTTCGGGGAATGCGACGGCAAAGGGGACGTCGCGGGCATACTTCCTGGTTTGGGTGACGGGCACAGCACCAATGATGTTGCTGTTGGTCAGGATCTGGAATGGGAGAGTTGCGGTGGGGGTGATGGGGGTGGCAGCAGGCGTCGAGTTGTCCTCAGCTATATACGGAGGAGGGAGTTCAGCAGCGGCGGGGGGAGGTGCTAGGACAGTCCATCCGTCCTGTTCCCGGGTGTGCTCCCAATAGTGCGAAGAAGTCGAGTTAGTTGATTGCATGGGTGATTGTGTTCATGAGGGGGACACGAGGTGAGGTGGGGTCTAAATAAATGCATAGCGACTCCACAGTACAGATGATGATGAGCGTGAGGAGTCGTTAGTGGAGCGCGACGCAGTGTCATACAAAGGTAAACAAAAATCGAGCATCAATTTTTTACGAAACCCCTCTATACTTTCCAAAACGGCTGTATTGGAACATAAGCGCAGTGGGTTCGGTGGCCGGAAACGAAATTACGCCTAATCGGGACCTGAGAACAGAGCAAAGCCGTCGACCTACCATCGTAGTCATTCAGATTTCCCTGAGTATATAAGATTCAGCGGGCCGAACTAGTCTAATTCAACACATACCGCGCGGAGGTTCGAAAAATTCCTGTCGTTGTCTCCTCCATCAAGGAGGTAGGGACATCGCAATTCTGGGCGGTCAGAGTTGGGACGTAAAGTGGGTCAAGAACTATCGAGCGTATGCGTCAAGTTTTTTCTCACATCCATGACTTTGGTGTGGTGAAAGGTCAAGCCCCGGGGATTTTAAGGAAAGCGGTCAGGCGAGTGAGCTGTCACCTGCTCAGCCACGATCGATGCATCGTGGTTGAGAATTGAGACGCGTATTTTGGATCGAGCCCGCTCGAGTGGCTTGAGTGGATCGAGCTACTATTATTGACTGTACATATCACACTACAATATACATCCCTGTAAGCGTAGATCTCGCTCCAGCTAGCAGTCCGCTCGAGCGAAATCGAGCCGCTCGAGCCAACCAATCCGGGTGAGTGAGCTCGAGCCGGTTGAGGGCGACCGCTCGGCTCGAGCTACATAATCTATTTCAGCGCCGTCTCGAGCCGCTCAAGTAGACGAGACAGGCTAGCCGAACACTGCGTCCGGTAGGAGAGCGAGCACAAGAACCGACATCTAGGCCTCTGCCGCGCGGATGCTGACGGCGATCGACGCGTTCAGCGTCGCACTCTGGCGGCGGAGGTGCGCCAACCCTCCCCTCCCCGGAGCGCACGAGTCCGAGGATCCCGGGGAACCTGACTGTCCCTCGGACGGGGAGGGTCCTCGAGTCGAGGCACGCACTGTGGACAGGGTGTTGGTGACGAGATAGGGAGGGTACACACATTTGTCGCACTGAACGAAGGCAGCCACTTGAAGCCAAGCGACATGAGCGATAGTGTCTTCAAGGTCGAGCCACCGGGCGTAGTTTTTGGGAGCTCCAGTGATATTGATTCAGAATGGCTAGAGTCACCAACAGTTCGCCTGGAGATGGGAAGACGGTAAAACGACGTAGAGGCAGACCGTGAGCCCCTGGTTCCGTGGCAAGAACTTGGTCAATGTCTGCGGTATCACATTTTTCCGTTAATTTTTGCATGGATTTGGGTGCACCACTGGTCTCATGCAGTGACATAAGCCTCGAGGGCAGGTTGGACCAGGGGTCCATGAGAGAGGAGGAAAGGAGGCATTTGAAACTCCGCGACTCGGTCACGTGGTCCGTGACGTGGCGGTGTGACTGTTAGGGACTTGACTCTGAGGTCGCGAAAGAAAGTTACGAGCTTCTTACAACATCGCGAGGCACGAGTGAAATATTTTGTCGCGGATGTTTATAGAGACTAGCTGTTTCTGACTGCCTCTATCTTCTCAGGCAGTCTATTGGCCGTGAATCCCATCCCCTCCATTTAGACAAATATGCATTTTGAGACTCAAGCTGCCAAAGTCGACTGTCGTACTTCATAGCGCGTGTCCCTATGTTAATCCCTAGTCAGGTAATTTGACTGGAGGATCCGAAATTATCCCGGCACTGTCAAGTGGGATTCCTTCTCTCCACGAATACTCCTGAATAAAATAATACCGCCGTGGTGCCTTCCTGAATCCCATGGTCGACCGCATCGCTTTGATCAGTTGGGGAGTCCTCCGGGTTTACGAGCGGGAACTATGCATCCCTCCGGATTTAGTAATCACTCCAAACCAAAAAAGAAAACACCAGTCATCGAACCTTCAAAACTCCAAAGTGAGAGTCCCCCATAGCGCCTGCAGAAACAGTTGGATTCGGGATGATGGAGGTCACTGCCTTTAGTGGGCGCCTATCCGTGGAGTATGCTACCAGCAGCATGCGGCTGTCCCTATCCACGGTGATGGCAAAGTTGTGCCACACAAGGGGCACGAACGGCACGGAGAACAGGACGTTCAAGCCGTGATCCAGGCCCTTGAATGAATGTGCGGCTTTGGCGGGGAGCTGGCCAGTGGGACTGGTAAAGGGAGAGCCTGATCGAGAGCGTCATCAAAAAATATTCATGGAGATGGAATGAGAGGGCGCGTGCCTAGTTGAATCCCAGAGACATGCGACCAGTCGCTCGGCTCGATGAACACGATCTCATACTTGTGACTGTAGTTCAACGGCTGCGAGATGTCCACCTTGATCGAGAAGTGAAAAATGGAAACTCCCACTCCGCCTTCGCGTCCAGTGCCGTCGAGCTTCCATTCTCTTGGGCGATAAACTCGGTGCGCCGGAACCCGTGCTGTGGCGGCCCGCTTCCCGGAACGAAGATCGAGGTGTTATCTATCCAGATTGAAATGATTTATTGCCTCGGGATAATCCCCAAGTCGTTCCACAGCGGCGTTGGGAGGGCAGAGTGCCCGAGTAGAGTGGAGTACTGGGGATGCCGAGGGTGAGTTTTGGGTGCAGATATCGGTGGTCAGCTTGTATATGATGCACTGGCATTTTGCCCCTTCACGTCACTGTGAATTGTAAGGTCAGCAACTGACTTTCATGTGAATTAAATTCGAAGCACGTCAAGAACGAGCCGGTGGACGTATCCAGGGAGGGCGTTTTCATTGAATACGGAACGCGACCATCGTATATGATCTCATCCGTGGCACAAACGACGAAGGTAAATGCGGAGAGAAAAGTCCGAAGCTTGATCATGCGAGGTGTATTCCGCGGGTGCACTCTAGATTCGTGGGCTTTATACAAATGGTGGGAAAAGTTCGGTGGCACCGGGACTTTCTCGGTACTTTTGTAGCCGGTCTGAAATGATGCCGAAGGAATGGAAAGCGCGGAAATGAATTCAAACAGTAGAACATGCCAGCCATTCAACGCAGCAAAGCGGGATTGTCGATCTGCCAGTGTTGAACAGTTCAATTTGATTGATCCGTCGACGCCAGTTGGAATTAAAGTCGTAGATAAAATCTGGGGCAATGATCGGATGCTGTGTGGGTATCAATGGAGGTTCGGTGGCCCTGCATTCCCGAGGCGGACTCGCTTGGAATGTGACGGCTAGTTCGGGAACGATACGAACTTGATATTACATTTGCACTCGTAGAAATTTACATTGACGATTATATGTTCAAGCTTCTGAAACAGGGATGGGTTTCTCGGCCATAGCTGCCAAACGAAAAATGTGGCGCGGTTACGCTCCATGAATATCGTCGACATAATCCACAACGGCGGTGTCTGTTTGATCGGGCTATAAACGAACCGATACGTCTCAGATGGAATGACTTACGCGGTTGTCGAGCATGACGATCCTCCTGGGACTCCAGTGAACACGCGCCTGAATGTCGTGCGAACCAATCAAGTGTTGGAGCAGAAAGTCGGAAATCGCCTGCCATTCAACATCTTTCAGTTCAACCGCTCCCGTGATAAATTCCCCGTTGATGAAGATGCAACGCGCTCCAGTAATTGGATGCACACGAACAAGTGGATGAATGGAGGTGACGGGGTCCTTGCGGACAAGACCCCCTTCGAGACGGGTGTGGTTGATCATGTTCGCAGATGAGTGCTTGACTTTGATTCCATTCAGAAATGTTTATATCGGACTGCCGCGTTGGCCATCATTGGGCTGTCGTGGGCGGCACTCAAGACCTCGGTCACCACTGTTTAGTTCAGCTGCTTTCCTCTTCTTGCCGACCTCCAGCGTGATGTAGAGCACGGTTGCCGCGTGATCATCACCGGTACGCGATCACAAACCGTGAAGCTCGAGATGTTGGATCGTCTGGTCCTGAACTTGCAGTTGCCGTTGGAGTTACGAGTGCTATGTGCGCGCACTGCCTTGCCAACTGCCAAGTGCTCGATTCATTCCCTCTGTCGTGTTACTGTACTTTATGTTCGACAAGCTAAATGCGTGCCTTAATTGCAGTAAAGTAGTTTATATGTTCTGTAGCTAGCGAAGAATTCCCCGCGCGTTTGCCAACGGGTTCACTGCTAATACTGGATTGCTCTATTGATTTCAACAGTTGCTAGTCCGACTCCTATCACATCCGACCCTTGAACTCCGTTTTGACATGGCGCTGGCATAGGAACATAGGAAAAGCCAGTCAGGTTGAAAATGGGGCAGCGGCGTCTTCACCCTCACGTACGAACTATTTCTGGCGCTTGCTTCTTCTTCGTGCCCGCTCAAACCGCCTCAAAAACTTAGACTAAAGACAAGTTTGCTTCCTTTTACTTTCCTTAGCCAGACAGTCACTGGTCTGCGGCGCTTGCCTCTTCTTCGCGCCCGCTCAAACCGGCTCAAAAACTTCGATGTGATTGGACAGATATATTTGAGTGACAGCTGCAAGTTTCTCATGATATCTTAGGACGAAGTGGAGATGACCCCCAATTCATGCACAAGATCTTCGTCCCGGCTCACAGAGATTCCGCCTCCCAACTTCGACGAATTTCTCGCCAGTGCTACTCTAAAAAAAGCTCGGGCGTGGGGATGAGTTCCGATATTACTGATATGTACTGCTGGATCCGACGTCACGGCGATAGAACGTGGGTCTTGCAGAGTCTAGTCGATTGGTACATCTCCGATCATGTCGGAAGTTTGCCTGTGCAGCCCCTCAAAACACATCTACTCACTGAACTAAATCTCAGACCGGTTTTATACACTTGGGGATCCCCGACGTCGAGGCGCGAGTCGGGAACCGAACAAGGCAGAAATGAATTCAGAAGGGGAAAGATTTGATTGGAGATGTACCAATCGACTCAACCTTGCGGGCCTCAGCTGATAAGCTCACGGCAGGTATTTATCTTTATCTCATCACACATTGGACAGTCTCTTGCACCCCCACCCATCTCCTTCGCCCACATACCTCGTCATGAGCTCTGCAACTGTCCTCATCGCTGCGATCGTCACCGTGGCATTGTATCGGGTCCTCCATCGCAAGAGCGGCTTCAAGAATATTCCAGGTCCACCCTCACCGTCGTGGATATTCGGTCGGCGAAACATCCTATTGCGACTGTACCGGCCTAATGGAACCATTTATCCAGGCAATATGCTGCAGCTGCTCCTGCCCCCAAGTTACGGCGACTACGAATTCACCTGGCAGAAATTGTATGGACCGATCTATCGCCTCAAGGAATGCTTCGGGGTGAGCTCGTTCCACCGATATCGGTTTATAATTTCACGCCCTCCGCAGCAAGACCGCTTGATGGTCTCCGATCCGCTTGCGTTTCAATACGTCTTGAACAGCGAGCAGTTCGTGCATGGGCCAATCATGGAAAATTTCGTACATTTGCTCTATGGGAAGAGCAGCCTCTCGGCGGTGAGAGGTACGTATTCGTGCTGCACGTACCCGTTAACTTACGATGGTACTGGGATGTTTACCGTGATAACACCATAGGAGACACCCACAAACGGCTCCGCGCTGCACTGAATACTGGGTTTTCCGCTGGCGCTGTGAAGAATTACCAGCCCATTTTCGAAAAGATGGCACAGACGGTGACGATATTTGACTGCCCATTTACTCCGACTCCCTCATCACACCTTTCGCATCTCTAGCTGACGGAGCAGTTGGAACAATCCTCTGCGTCGTCGATCAATATCTCCCCTCTACTCAGCACCGCGACTCTGGGCGCAATTAGCGAAGGTATGGTATATTTATGTTGTAACTACAGTCGACGTTTGTTCTGACGATTATACAGCCCTCCTCGGCTGTTCGATCCAAGATTTAGGAGAGGAATTCGTGGCGAATAACTGCCAGATAGTGTGAGGGATATTTTGTGTCCGACGGCTCCTTTCATGACGGCCGTTCTCCCAGGGTGCTTGCCTCCAGTATATCTGCAGCACAGATTCTAGCCAACGCCCTCGGCGCACTCTTGCCCACTTCGGTCTTCAACGCGGCGATTTATCTTCCGACTACTGCATTCAGAGCCGTCCGCAAGGCAAGATATCTTGCAGAGGATCTTGGGCGTCGGGTCGTACGGGAGAAGATGGATGCGGCGCGGCAGGGGCTGGAGATTGATAGCGATGTTTATGGCCAGCTTCGTGAGTTTCTGTTCTTTCTTCGCCCGGCCGATTGACAGGCATTTCTTAGTCAATCCCGTTCAGTCAGACAGCACAAGGAAAGGAATAAGCGAGGAGGTGGTCGTGGCTCAGACTTCGATCATTCTCATTGCGGGCCAAGATACCACGGTGGCCAATTTCCTTCCTGCTTTCAGTCGTAGTATTTCCTAAACGCCGTTCCGTATTTAGGCGAATACACTGTCGTTCGGGTTGGTGGAGCTCGCCAGACATCCCCATTTCCAGGATCAACTGCGCGCCGAAATCCAGTCCAATCTTGGAGCCAATCGCCACAACGTCCCATATGATAACATGCCCCTGCTCAATGCATTCATCAAGGTGCGGTAGGCGTCTTTGGGGCGGGAGAGTCGGTGATGTAGGCTGACCTGTGATCACGATGCGTAGGAGACGCTCCGACTCTATCCGGCGCTGGCTCTTGAGGACCGCGTCGCCGTCGCAGACGCGGTCATTCCTATAACGGAGGGCATCAAAACCTCAACGGAAGGAGTCATTACGCAGATCCCCGTTCGCAAAGGCCAGCTTGTGACATTGGCGATTGCTTCATTCCAAAGGTGCATCCGTGCTCTGCATTAGACTCCTCCTTCAAGTTCCCCGCATTGATTTATATGTCTCAGACTTGAGTCCTTCTGGGGCGCTGATTCACAGGAGTTTAAGCCCCAGCGATGGCTTGAAGGATCACCATACAAGGGCGAAACCAGTGTAGGGCCATACGCTAATCTGTCCGTGGATTCCTTTTTTTCCCTTGCGACATCATAGTTGACCCGATGACTTCAGGTTGAGCTTTTTAGGCGGCCCGCGCACCTGTCTGGGGTGAGATCTTTGAGAAGCCCAGCTCAATTTACTAACAGTCTGTTCGACGCAGGTGGCGTTTTGCGTGAGTCGTTCGTTCATTAACGTTGTTGATTGATTGATTTACCTCGAGGTGAGCAGGATATTGGAGATGCAGGTGTTCATATGCGAGCTTGTTGGCAAATTCTCTTTCACTCTGCCCAAGGATGATCCCGTCCGGGTGCGGTCTACCACCGTTCTCTCGCCCGCCATGTCCAATGGGGAGAAAGGCGCCCCGCTTTGCGTTACGCGAGTCTTGTAGGGGGTCCCGGAGTGGGAGCGATGATCGCGCCCTCTACGTCGTTCACATATTTTTACGTTCACACTCTGCTAGGAAGATTTTAGACACACGTCTATTGATCATGCACCTAACCATCCGCTATCGAGCCGATATAATGGCTACCTGCACCAGTCTGAGTCAGATTCCTGTGTCTGAAACCCGCCGCGTTTAGGCTGGGTTTCAACCTGACGAATTGCGATTACTGCAAGCTCGGCGGCGAGGAGTCAAAAGACTGTGGCACCTGGAGATCCAGGGCTCGAGCCCCAGTCGAACGGGAATCTCCTGCGCACAGATCACAAACAAACCTTACGTGAGGTAGGTGCGGACCATCGGCTATCGAGCCGTCCGTACCAGTTCTCGCACCTACATTAGATTAACACATCTCAGTCGCGTCCGCGGTAGAATCAGCATAACTCTCACCGAAGGTATGCACAATCGGAACGCCCATGTGCGTGGAGGATCCTCTCCCCGTCGGCGGGGGTGGAGGTCGAGTGTCGTTACTGGGGTGGCCTATATTGGGTAGGAGGAAGGAGAAGGGGAGGAGTAGGAGGAGATGAAAAAAAAATGTTCCACGAGATGCATGGCTCGAGCCCGAGTCGAACGGGCGTCTCCTGCAGGGCAAACGGCAGACAGTGATGTTAATGGGTGCAGGTGCGGACCGTCCGCCATCGAGTCGATATCAGGCTACCTTGCGACCTGAATGAGTGAGGATTAATTTAGACAGTCATGAAGGATGGAGCAAAAGAGTTCCTAGAAAGGTAAGCATGGCTCGTGCCTGAGTCGAACGCCTTATCTGGCTAGGTTGGAACCTGAATAGATGCGAGGCTTGCCTCCACAGAAGTCGATCAAAGCGCTCCTAGCACATGAGTAAACGTGAACTTGAGTGCGGGAGGAGGAGGGAATCTGAAGAAATAGAATTGAACAAAAAACATTGGGCTGCTATGGTATGGCTCGAGCCCGAGTCGAACGGGCTTCTCCTGCATCACGACGGCAGACATGTACAGCGACATTTATTCCAGGCGCGGACCGTCCGCTATCCAGCCGATACTATCCCTTCTTGCACCCCGCATAAATGCGCACCATCGTTCAGACTACCCCCCTTTGAATTACTTAGTTATCCAGCGCGGTTGATAACGGCGAGAAAAACACCTCGCCCGCTGACGGGGGGTGCTGCGGCGGAGACGGCTCGGATACGCCTGCCAATCCAATCGAGGATTTCGTTGGGTTTCTTCAGTGCAGCGCGAGGCTGCGGTTGTAGAACGCGACAAGCGCCACGGAACTAGAAGCCGACCCAAGCCCGGGGCACCGGCACTGCACAAGCGTCCCTCGCACGTGCTGATCCCACCAAAATAATCTCCGTCAAGTCCTTCACTGCCACCTCTCCCCTTCTACACCGACGACGACGCCGCCGCGATGATCTCCACCGCCCGCCCCAAGCCGCTCACGCGCTTTGAGTTCGTTGCCCCCTCCTCCCCGTTGCATGCTGCTGACTAAGGACGCATCTCCAGCGACCCCTCGCACAACCTCGCCCCGCCCTCGCCCACCCGCCCCCCCCTCTCGCTCGCTCCCGCCGCCAAGCCCACCGCCAACGCCGGCCCGAAGGCAGGGAGCGCACCCGCGCCGAGGCCGGAGGACGACTCATATCCGCGTCGCAGGCATCCGCTTCCGCTGCGAGCTCACGTCGAGCCGTAGGAAGGCGCGCGCCGCAGGCATACCCTTCCCTCGGGCGCCGCAGGCATACTCTCCTGGCGAGCTCACGGCGAGTCGTAAAGAGGCGTGCGCTGCAGGCATTCTCTTCTGGCGAGCTCGCGGCGAGCCGTAGGGAGGCGCGCGCCGCAGGCTTACCCTTTCTCCGGCGCCGCAGGCAATCTATAGCTGGCGCCGCAGGCATTGTAGGGCGTGCGCCGCAGGCATTCCATGTCCGCGAGTTCCCGACAAGCGGGATGTCTTCCCGCTTCCCTCCCTCCTCCTCTCCTCCTTTCTTGATTTTTACAAGCATGCTCACTCATCGCAGTACACCCTCTCTACGACGCGCGCCTTCTGGTTTCGGACGTCCTATTTCTGGGAGGACTACCAGCACACGCACCTGAGCGGGGCGATGAAAAGATCCTATTTGAGCCAGATTGCGTATTGGCTGCAACAGGCACTGGTGCGTGCGCGTTTTTTTTTTTTTAGTCCTCTGTAGAAGATGCGAGCGCGAATTGGGCGAGGTGTGCGTCGAGATAGACGTCGACGCGGGCTCCCTCGCTGTTGCCGCCGCTGAGATCCACGCGCATTCCTCGTTCATCGCCATCGGCGATTTCTTTTTCTTTCGTGACGTTGCATACCTGCTGGCTCGCTAACGCTCGCCGCCAGGTCCTCATGCTCACACTCGAGAAGCGCCGCTCGGACCACAGGAAGTAATGACGTCGTGCACCGTGCGGATGGTTAGGTGCGTTTTGCGTTTTGCGTTTTGCGTTCTTCTGCCTTCTTGTACTCGAGTTCCCCTCCATCCTACTCGATCTTTCGAGGGGCTCGAGCTCTGTTCGTCACGATCTCTACTTGCCGATCGCTGCGCGCGTGCGCGAGGATGTTCGGGGCCGGGACAGAGGTGGCGCATGGTCCCTCGGGTTTCCGGCGTTGGGGGGGACGCATGGAGCTGGACGCCAGCTTTGGGGCGCAGTGTGCGGGTGCAGCTCGAGTCCGGCGGCGATGGGGGCATCGTGCGTTTTTTGCGCAGGGGATGTGGGCGTGCGTGCGCGGAGTGTGGAATGTAGACGTACATGCGGACGGCGTGGCGCGGAGTACGGGGGTGCTTCGCGGACTTGGCGGGGCAGCCTTGCGTCGCGCAGAGTGCGGAATGTGGAGGGCGGAGAAATCGCGTGGCGTGCCCGAGTCGAACAGTCGGGTGCTGCCAAGTCGATTACACAACATGTACGAGGTGCAGGTCCGGACCCTCCGCCATCGAGCCGACACAATTCCTTTTTGCACCCCGGATGCGCACTAGAGCTAGAGATAGATGTATGTACCTGAATACACGCTCTTTCTTTTTTTTTCAGTGGGTGGATGAGACGTACGGGGCTCTGGCTGTGTCAACCAAGACAGGAATATCGGTTCTCCTGCATTACCATGATGCTGTCGCTACATGGGATCCAGGTACAGACCCTCCGCCATCCAGCCGTTCTTGTTCACCCCTCGCATCTGAAGAAATGGGAAGGTTGAATGTATGGGCGGTGAGGGAATAAGGGAATATATATTATTCAACACGACGGATGAGTCGACCTCACCCGAGTTGAATATGAATCTCGAGGAGCCGATGAAACAGGGTGCCCATACCCTGGGGCCTGGACGGCTCAAGCACCAGTCGAATGGGTGTTACCCTGCATTAACCCCCATACCTAGATCAAACAAGCTAATCCAAGCGCAATTAGTGATAGAGACCAAATTGCAAAAATATCTTGTTCTCAATAGTCTGGTACTGGGGTGTTCTGGCTCGAGAACCTCAGATACCACGCCCACATAGCGTCCAATCGAGCTGGTCTTTTAGGACGGTGTACTTATGGGTACCATTGAATTTCTCATAGAATTGAATGTACGTATATTTGCCTTCTAGCCGTTGGTGGCCCACTCGGACCGAGAGCAAGCGCACCTGGACGAAATTCACCAAGCTCGAAGTGTCTAAGCAGGTGCGCGACGTCGTCATACTTCCCATCACGAGCTTGCATTCTCGATTTTGACAATCACGCGGAAAGAGTAATTGAGAACGACTAAGAACGACTGAGAGTTGACGGAGAGTAGGGCGAGTATGTCTCGTTGCCGCTTTCTAAAGCTGATAGGATACAGAACCGGAGTAGGAGAGTATCAAGTTGAGCGTAGGCATGATGGCCCTGCGGAAGTTGTTTTGAGCACCAAGACTGGTGCCAGGGCTCTCCAGGGGCAGTACTTGGATCCCTAGGTCTTTGCGGCGATTAACGTTGACGTGGGCTCGGACAGGCCAGCGGCGGCTCTCAGCTAGGTCGATGCCGGGCATGGAGACTTGGTGGGGACTAGCACCATGAGTTGAGCTCGGTGGCAAGGAACAAAGCCCGCGGCCCGCTGATCGAAATGATGGCGTATCACGGCAAGTTCCGGCGCCTCATTTGAGTTATTCAGCGCGTTCTAGTGTTCCTGGGAACTGATTCCCCGCGCAGGATACCCTAGTACCTCGTATTTGAGACCCCTTTCAACTACATTGATATCCATCGCCTCCTATACCCACAACGAGTTCCAAGTCTGATTGATCCCCACCAGCGGATGAGCCATTAGTCAAGACTCGGGGGAGGTATATTCCAGCCGCTGGGCTCAGGCTTCAGCTTTATTCATTCTGTTAGTGAATTTGCTAAATGCACCCGTTGAAGCAGTCCATGCCACGGGGATTAACCTAGATCGATAGACGCCAAGGATTCCCTCAAATTGGTCAGTAACGGGATGGCCGCGAAGGCGACGTATATCTAGGGGCGCGCCGTTGCCTCAAACTAAAATGGAAAGCGATGGGCTTGTTGGGTAGGTCCGATCAAACAACGGTGCTGCTGAGCCTAATTGGTGCTACATCTGCACAGGTCCCGCTCGCGTACATCGCGTTTCGGGAGTTTTTGCGAAGTTTGCTGGGGTTGACCTTTCGCTGCGGGGAAGGCTGTTGACGGTCGAGTACAGCTCAATCTGCGAACGAATTGGAGTCACGTCAATTTCAATTTTGGGGAAAAACTAGTCTCCCGTAGTCAGACTCCACAATATTTTATGATAGTCGATAAAATCTTAATATGGAGGGAAAAACAACACTGGGAAACGATGCCTTCGCATTTGATCCCTGATTGCATCCTTTCGCTTTCCGCAACAGAGCTGGCAATCCGGAACGTCTGATTCCGTCGGGGCATAAATCACACAGAGTAACTTTTCTTTCGATTAATCGGACAGGTAGACGAGGCCGAGACGTTGTACATGGGCACGAGGACCGAAATCAGGCGAACCGCGGCACAACCTCCTTCTGTATGAACTCCTCCAGAGATCCCAATTTCACTCCGAGTGCAACTAAATCGGGGTTGGGGACGGCCGTGTCTCTGTAGAAACCGATGTTCGCTTGAGCCAGGAACTGACAAGGGACAGATGAGCCATGGACGGAGAGAGGCCACAATGCAAACATGTACCATCTCATCTAATTCTAGAAGCCCCGAAGTCTCGAGGGGGGTGAAGGTCACCTCTTTCTTGATGGCTATGCGGATATCAGCCGCCTTTCAAATCTTAGAAATCAGACGTACCGGCGGCGATCCGATGTTCGGCCACGCTGACTGAGAAATACGACATTTTCGGACAATCCAAGTGCGACATCGGGGCAGGTTTGATCAAAATTCTATTGAAGGAGGGGCCGCAGACCCGGCGCTATGGTGGTTTTGTACAGACACAAGGTGAAATTGCAGAACTTCCCTCACGAAATCGCCCCTGGACTTTCGACCTGCTTCATAGGACGCCATGCGCTGGGTATTTTCCGTGCGAGAAGAATGGTCCTACTTTCGAGGGGTTCTCGTGAAAATGGCCGCTGAAAGCAGATCCGGGTGCCGATACTCGCCAGAGGGATCGTACGGGAATTCTGAGGACGGTATTAACTGCGAAGTTGTGAGACCGATTGATTGGTCCTATTCCCGAGGGAAACTAATGAAAATTGAGGGCAGAATAGCGGATCTGCTGAAAACGATCAAAAATCGCTCAAAACGGCAAGGAAACTGCCCGCGCCCTAAGCTCTGCAAAGAGCTGTAATGGCAGTCAGTAGGGTATTAAATTTGTTATTTTTCTCAGCATGGTTTTCCCAGCGGTGTGTATGGGTTGGTCTAGTTGGATGTTATATATTCAAGGTTCCTCAAATGTAAACCTATGAGGGAAATATTGCTGTGTAATCTTTTTTTTTGTGCACATATCCTTCATGTTCGCAAAGACTTTCATACGATAATCAACCCTAGTTCAAGACGAGATCTGAGCAAGATTTAAACGTATAGTGTCTGTTGAAAAACCTCGGAGCTTTTTCAACAGGCGACTTTCGATGACGGCCGCTAGCTCCGGCGTCTGACACGGCTCGGGCATGCTAATCGCTGTTTTGAGCGCCGTCCCAGGATTACCCAGCGAGGTGAGGATCTCCGAAGCGAGGCAGGGCCCAGAGACGTAGAGGAAGCTGAGCTCCGGGATGTCCAATATTTAGTCCTTCCAGTCTGGTGAGATGTAAGATGTGGGCGCGAGGATGATGGTTGGACAGATTTACTGTAAAGAAGATGCGGGGCCAAGTAATACATGTCTCGGCAAAGGAAATAGATGTCTGTGCACCATGCGAGGACCTGGGACGTGTAAGTATGATTCAGAAAGACGGTACTAGACGTAGTACCATCTCCAAGTTATTTTCCCGACGAAGACTTTTTGCCATCCCCACGCAGAAGCTGATGAGTTTCGCACGCTTGAACGGGCATAGATCAGTGTAGTTTGAGTGTAGTACAGCGCTTTTGCAGCCTGAAATTCGCCCTCCGTTCTAAACTAGGGCTGCCACCCGTTGCCGTGACGGCAACGGCCGTCGATTCGACGGCCGTTTTTTTTCTTCCCGAAGCCTCGACGGGACGGGACGGGCGATGGGACGGCCGTCGCGGCCGTCTCGACGGGTAGGGTGGTAATTTAAACTTTAGCTTGCCTTTTGACCCTAATAAAATCTGGATTAGGACTACAATGTCATGAGTTTAACTCCTACATGCCCACCGTGATGTTTTCATGCTTCCAGCTAGAGAAACCGACCCAAACCTTGAGGTTGCACGTCGGCAATCATGATCGGGAGTTGCCGAGTACCCAACACAAGCGATATAACCGTCTGTTTGGAGCCAGCAAAAACGTAAGGCGAGCAGGAAAGTGTATCCCGTTCAAGATGGAAGTCTCTGTGGACTAAATAATGACGGAAAGTGTCAGTTTGAAGATAGATTTATGTGACCCGTTGAAACGGCCGTCGCGGCCGTCGTTTAACGGGCCGTTGCTTGAGGGAAAAAATGGTCGACGGGACGGGCCCGGCACCCGTTCGACGGGTGCCGTCGAACCGTCGCGACGGCAACGGGCGGCAGCCCTATTCTAAACAGTTTGTCGCCCTGGCGGCTAGCCGCTACCAAGGATTAGTCGGTGCGAGAGTAAATGAGGCGAGATCCGCACTGGAAATGGATATCTGCATGGCAAGTTTCATGAACGCTGCGTCCACGGCGGCCATGTTCAAAATCGAGCTGAGTGGCATCAAGAGTATTTAGTAAGCAAATAATCACACACAAAGGCACAGCACCGTGACGGTGACGCGTGACGCACCTGCTTCCCTTCTTCCTCGACACTCAAGCTCGCTACGAATGGTCTGCGTCCGACGCAAGTACAGTTCCTTGCTATAGCGGATACCTTTCGCCGGACTCAGTTTGCGTCCTACCAGTCTTAGTCACACAGACCGAGCGCAGAAGTTCCAATTGCCGCCTTTCGTTTGCCTGCGTCCCTTTACATCTACTATGCTTCTTCCGCAATGGATTCATGCCTCTGTCGAACCACGTTCAAGGGAAATATAAGCCCCGGACCCTCCTCTGACCTTCAGATCAATTACCTACCCCGAACTCGGACCTTGATCATATCCCCGCGTTGTCCAAAACTAGCTCTCCATACTTGATTTAGTTCGTTGATACGGATATTATTGAAGGGGTTGGATAAATTGCGACGATCTTCACCGATGCTAGTGGTCGCGATCACACCGCCATCCGGCCCTTCATCTCCGAGACCCCGAAACGCCCGAATGGCCGCCCAACTTATATGTGAGGAGTTTCCAAGTCGTGGACCTACATAATCCGACCCTATACTCCCTCACCATTTCGCCTCGCGCCGCCCCAAGTGTCTCATTGGTGCGTCTGCGTTGCGCTTGTTAGCGCCGGGACTGCTCACATGGGACCATCACAGCTTTACGACCCGGGAGCGAGCAACATACCATGCCTGCCTTGGAGAGTCAGGGTTCACCACCGACCCAGGCCATCAGCTATCTCCTCAATTTTATGATTGGCGCTCCGCTCGCGCTGTTGTGCGCGTTGATCCTCTTCATCATGTGGGGGCACTTCAAGATGATGTTGGGTTCCAGCTATGTAAGGTATGCCTTTCGTCCTGGCCATAATAGTGCACCGCTGATTTTAAGTTCACGCGCAGATGAAAGAGCTTTATAATCTGTAGGAACTGTTGTAATCGTGTATGTGTACTCCTTGTTTTACACAAGACCTAATTATGCTTGGCCGTGCACGGTGTACGTCCCCGAGTTAGAAGCAGGCCGTAAGTGCACTCACAAGTTCATGGTTATTGCGCATTTTCCGAGAAGCTGAATGCGCAGGTGAGTTTCATGATGGTGAGCGCATGCTGTCCTCGAATTCCGTCTCTAAGAATCGGTTTATCTCACGGCGGACAAAGGGAGGCTATCTGTATGGTGCAACAAAGGGAAGAACAAAGGTGAACCATACAAGTGACAGTCCAATGTTCGTCGTGTCCGCATCACAGCCTCGCCAGCACTGCGGAACAGTAAGGGAAAATTACTATTACATTCAATTCCCATTCAAGTTTGCTAATACTACCAGTAGGCTCCAACGACGCGGAAACTCCACCACCGCTGGTATGTGGAAGGGCATAGGGCATATATATATGCAGAAAAGGATAGGTGAGTCTGCTGATGAGCTACAGCGCAATCCCAAACTGGTCTGAGTCGACAAGAGCAAACTCAAACTCCTCGTTCAGACGGAGCGTAGTACACACCGCCTCCCGTGTGATGGCGGTCATCTCCGCGTCCGTCTCGTCCTCGTCGTCCGCCACGAAGCTCGAGAACGAGTGCATGCGGAAGCGCGGCACGGGGGGGCAGTTCTCCGCATCCACCGCCCGCGCGCGCGCGTTGGCTTTCTTGCCGGATTTGAAGGACCGGATGCTGAGCGCCCGGCCGCGCCCCAGAGATGTGGGGAGCGGGGCAGCTGGGGGCGCGGGTGGCGCGTCCAGAGGGTTCTGATTGAGCGTGGCGGCCTTCATCGGCCGCGGGAAGAGCCCGGGAACGATCTTCTTCAACACCTTCATCGGCCACGCCCCATCGCGCCCCTTGTCGAGCTCGGGCTCCGCGTGGGCTCCTCGCCGGACGAGGTGCACGGGGACGAGCGGAGCGCGGTGCGTCTTGAGGCTCGTGCCCATGTCACTGCCCATGGACATCGGCATCGCCTTGACGCTCACGGCGTAGCGACGTTTCTTGCCGGGCGGCGGGAGCGAGATGAAGGGAGGGACGGGGAATACGGCAGGCGTGGCACCGGGGGCCATCCCGAATTGCGAGAAATCGAGGTCGGGGTCGAGGTCGAAGCCGGGGAACTCGATGGAGGAGCCGTCCGTCCGTAGATGTGGGGCGCGAGCGGACGTAGAGGCCTTTCGTGGAGCCGCCAGGAGAAGGCGGCTCGAGCAGCTCTGCATCGCCGGTGGCATTGCTGAACGGGATCGGAGAGGCGGGGAACTCGCCGAATGTTATTATGGGAGAGTTGGGGAGCTCGTCGAACTGGCCCCGGTCCAGGGGGGTAGGTAACTCGTCGAGGAGAGTGAGTGCGGAGTCTGACATGGATGGCATCACCGCTAGGATCGTGCTGTGGGGGGGGGGGGGGGGGGGGGCAACAGCGTCACTTCAGAGTGGCAAGCGGCCTTTTATACACGCCCTTTGTTGTTGATTTATGTGGTGATGGGTTGGTGGTGGCCGTCACTGTGAATTCCTTTTAGGTAACTAGCATTGCCCCCGTGTCGGGCACCAAAGCGTCTCCATTATCGGAGGTAGTCTGGGGAAATTTCTAATGGATCCTGGGTGCGCTTTGCTCTAGGGATTCTCACTGTTCATGACTAGGCCTCTGCCGAAAAATCCTTGGAAATTTTTCGAAGACCAGGCGTTGATCACGGAGGCTGGCGGGATACTCAGTACCAAAGATACTCAAGGAATGGAAATGCAACGCTGCGGGACGGACAGCTGCAAAGGGGCTTTCAGCTATGCGACCGTATGAACCCAGGCATAGCGTCCCTGTACACAGGGAAGGTAGGCCAACCCATGGAACTTCTTAATTGAGCCATCGCACGGCACGCAACACAATGACTCACCAGAAATGCATGACCGGTGCGCGGATCCGGATCGTCCCTTCGTGAGAGAACATTCTGGCTGGCTTCCTACCGACGAGTTCTACAGATATTCAGCCCTCGACTCCCGAGCGCTGCGCCACTGCCGCCGGATCAGCCGCTTGTACCAATTCCATCGTTTGAGTCGTTTCCGTAGAATTAATCGAGTCAGGCCTCGCTTGCCTCCTTCGAATGATGTCAGCCAAGTTTTGAACGCCATTTATATCACCATGGGTGCCGCCTGTGGACGCTGCACAAAACAAAGCTCTGCCATTCTTCACTCATTCCACGATCAAGGAAATGCCAAATAATTTGAATTTGAGGTATACATTGTTTAAATCAACAAACCTAATATGATTACTGTTGCAGTTGCAATGAGAGGCACAGATGCCACTGGGAAGAACCCGCTCGGAGTCCTTTCATATTCGTCGAGGGCTAGCGAATCCCGCTCTCTGGTTGTTCCACCAGCAGTTTCGACGACCAAGAGTTGGTGACCGTGGATCACTCGTGCAAGACCAGCCGCGCTCATGGGGTTTTAAAATTCTCGTCAATGTCACAAGGCCCCTCTTTTGCACACCACGGCCAAAAGTTTCCCCCACGTTGCTGCCCGTACCCGTCCCACAGATCCACCGTGGTACCTTCCGCCCGGATGGCGGTGATTTCCGCTTGCATATTTTGTCTGATTCGTCGCGTACAGTGTGAGCCACCGCAGACGAACCTGGGATACAGGAGCACGACGGATGGTGGAGCGTGCAAGGGCCATGGCCACGCCATCCTCGTTGGCATCTATTGTCAGAGCGCGGAGCATCGGCAAATGGGGGAGAGTTTCGGGTGGGCCGAGGGCCCTGGCGAAGTCTGAAATCATATATAGTAGTCACACCAGCGGATGCTCAGGTCCTCGATCGTCGGAAATGCGGTCAAGAATGAGTTAAGCTCCGACGTGGGGGCGTGGGCATTTGCCAGCCCGAGGTTTCGCAGTTGGAACCCGGATCTCTGCTGAAATGCAACAAGGCCAGGGATTTCAAGTCGCTCGACCTCGATACCGAGGTAATTGATGCTGAGGTCTACGAGGCTCGGCATGGTGAGGCCATCCCCAAAGCTGTCATCGATGCTGTCGGACCCCAAGGCCGAGGCGTTGTACCAGTGCGTGTACGCCGCTGAGAGTTGCCAAGGCAACGGGAAGACAAGAACAGGTAGCGTCCCATGACCCTGAAGTACACCGTGGTGCAGATGGTCCGAAGATGAGAGGGGAAAACCAAGGCCTCCTGTTGATCGCAATGAACAAAGAGCAGCCGGATCAAATGCGGATAAACACGGAATGATTGCCGGACCCTTTTCTGTGTTGTTAATATTCATCTGTGCATGCGAGATCCAAATGATACTGGAGCGTGGAGATAGCTTCGATTTAGCGGCGGGCCTGCAGAGATTCTGTCCGTCAGTAGATTTAGAACTGGGCACTGCTTGTTGACTCTCTGTCCCAACCCCGGCACTATTAGTACATCTGTCCGGTCTCTCCGATCGCAACAAGAGCGCATTCTCCCCAGAATCAGGCATCTTCCGAGAGGAGAAACTCTCTTCGAGGGCCTCTGAATCTGTAGTTCCAGTAGTACCGATGCATAGCAAACTCTCAAGCTGCGCTAGCATTGCGACATCGGCATCACGGCACGGCCATTGCCGTGGCGGACAAAGCCGGACAAAGCCCGATTTGGTTCCCAGCTGGGAATTCCTTATTGTGTTCGCATCTGCATTTCTTGATGCCGGTTGCTGGATGTTCAAGAATCTCGCGGTTACCAGGCGGAACGAGGATAGAAACAACTGTAACCATCGGGGTGTCATTTAGTAAAACATTGTCCTTGGCTTTGTTCGTTTATGGCGTCTGGGAAGATGAACTTCCTCCTCTGCAGCGCTTCGCCATCGGAAACGAGTTTTTATTACCGCTATTGTTCTTCACGACCTCTTTAAGGTGGGTTTCCCGCAATCGTGCTCTTCACTTCAACTTGACGCCCGCCCTTCATCTCATCTCTCACTGTTTCGATCCAATACTTCACCTATGGACGCCCCCTTACACCTCACAGTATGTCGCATCGAACTGAATCCATTGATTCTATTGACAACGAAACCTGGCAGCCCGAAATACTCCACGATGTTATCCAAACCAATTCCCCACCCACCTCTTTGGAGGGCCGGTTGATTCGGGGACACATCTCTCTGTTAAGGAATTTAGGGCCGCCGACAGCTCGTGATAAAACGATCCGCTACCTAGCAAGCCTAGTTATGGGGTTCAGGCAACTCCCAGAAGAGCTTGTGGCCGAAATCTTCCAATGGGCCGGCGAAGATGCGCGCTGCATTTTGCCCGACTTCGGGGCGCAATATCCCAGGGGTTATACCAAGAGAGCCGGCGAGGGGCTCTCGATACCCATCTCCCTCAGCCTCGTCTGCTATCGATGGAGACAGATTGCTTTGCTCTGTCCGATCTGGAAGCGGCTGGACATCGCGCTGGACGTCAACGCAGCCGTTTATAAGCGTGCCTTGTCTCAGGCGCGCTCTTTCCTCGCCCGCGCCCCGCGCTCCAATTTGGATATCCGACTCCGTCACCGTCGACATCGGGAAAACCTCCATGCGATGACGGTTATAGCCGATATTGTTGCCCCATATGCTCCAAGAATCACCTCCCTGTCCCTGGAACTGGACGTTGAGGTCACAGGATTATTCTTACGCCTGCCCGCCAATTCCCTGCCGACGCTTCGTCTACTTGGCCTAAAAATACGCCACTACTGCCCCGACGACTTTGAGACGTGGCTGCTCTATACCCCTCACGTTAATCCCGGCCTAACACCGATGTCCCAGCTGGCCCCACGTCTATCGAGCTTTTTGCTGGGCGTCACCTGTGGAGATCACGGCGATGGGTGCGATTGCGAGGTCTCAATCGATTCATCGAAAGTCGGATGCAATTTAGGTCAATTGAGGACACTCGACATCAGCCTCATCATTTCGGCTGGAATGGCGTACGACATGTTGGGCTACGTGGAGCGGTGCAGTTTGCGCGTTGGGATTCGGCACGCACCTTATCTGGAAGACGATGATGACAACGACTACTACGAGGATCAAAATCCAGGCCTGAAGGCCGCCGATGAAGTCGAAAGCGACCAATATGAAATGGCTGGCGCGGGGGAGGAAGAGGAGGATTGCCTGCGCGGCCCCAAATTGAAACAGCAGCTAGCCGCACTACGTATAGAGTACGAGATCCGGATCCTTACCCCAAAACCCGGATAGCTCTTCCGGTCCTTCGGGATCTCACCATTCGGTTCTCAGACCACCAGGACGCTTACACCTATTTCTCCCCGCTCTATTTTCCGGGTTTGCTCCGCCTCAGATACAATGCATCTTGCACAACCGCATACTCCAACGATGGGCTTCTCAGGTTTCTCCTGCGCTTGAACATCCGTCTCTCCACGCTGGAACTCGTTGGGATCCGTATGTTAGGGAAGGGAGACCTTCGGGTGTTACTCAGCATCCAACCGAGCGTCAGAACGTTCCTGATAAACAACTGCCTTGGAAGTTTTTGGAAGGCTCTCACGTTAGACGATGCAACCTTGCTCCCCGAACTCGAATCCTTCATATGGCTCAGATTCCGCCGCGGCCACGTGGATGGGCTGGTGGACTTCGTCGACTCGCGACTCTCGGGGCACGACCGACCACGCAAGCTCAAACATGTGGCCCTCAGACCTATGTTTCCAGTCAATGGCGATGGGTGGTTGGCCCACCGCATTCGTCGCTGGCTGACACTCGGGCTGACCGTGACCCTATACGGAAATGCGGAAACGGAGGTAGATGGAGTTGCGCAAAATGTGGAAATGTCGAGCTCGGAGTCAGAGGACTCGGGCCTAGAATCTGAGGCCTGGTCAGACGGATCTGACGATAGTGACTACCGCGACGAGGGGAATGACGAAGACGACGAGGAGACAGGCACGGATGAGGAGATGGACACCGACGATGCGATGTGCTCGGACGATGGGATATTCACGGACAAAGCGATGGGCCTGGTGTTTTGTGGGTTCCAGCAGCTGTAGGAGAGGCTCTATCATTACGACTCCTACAGGTAGATACTAGAACTTTCCTTAATAGCTGAAGACATGCATCATTACCAGAGAGATTGGAGGACGTTCTACTTTATCTCAATTCCATGCCTGGTCGGGACACAGCAAACCAGATTATCACCCGCGTCGAACTAATAATTTAATAGGTGATTCAGGACGGAAATAGTAACAGTTATTGATTGCGAATTGATTCAGATTTGCGGGATGAGGGAGATATGAAAGGGGATGTCGGCCGACAAGCGAGATGTTTTCCTCACTTCTCAAGCATCTACTCTTGGGGACGATTAAATATTTTCTGGCCATCGCAAATCTCCTCCATTGCTCCTCCATCTGTTGATCTGTCCACTATGTATCGTTATGGGCCAACGCGAGGGACTGCACATATTTATTTTCCCGTTCTGAGTGTCAAACTTTGTGGTTCGTGATGCCTGCTCCAAGCCCGTTGCTCCCTGTAAGTAAGTACTGCATCTATTGCTCTCGTATTATATTGCATACAAATTACATATTATCGCACTGAGTTGATCAGCACCTTCATTGTCAACACCAGACAGAAAAGTAACCGAAGGCGCATCTTGTAGATGCACCCATAGTAAGTATTTTATCTGGCATTTTGAGTTCAGACTTCGAGGGAAATCCAAGCAGTTGAACTGATTTCATCCCAAAGCCTGTGCCTGCCAAGCCACGGAGCCCCGCGATCACGTCGTGGTGCCTGGCGACGATCGCCGTATCCGGAAGCCATTCCTAGCTCTCCTGCTGCGTTACCCCTTGAGCAAGGATGTTATATTCGATCCGAATGCTCACATCCACGCCCTCGTTTCATCCTTGACCACGAACCAGTAGCGGATTGAGCCCCCAAGTATAACGAGACGCACCACAAACGTGCGCGGCCCAATCCAGCGACCGACGATCCCTCCGCCCTATCGGGCCGCCAAGGCTGCGTCCACGCGGTCGCGCACACGATCGTCAAGTTTCCATGCCCAGCTTCCCCAACATCCGGCCGTAGAACCTCCACAGCGAACCTGCAACGAAACCAAAAAACCACGAGTATCCCATAATTCAATTCTCAGTCCATTAACCCACCCGTATTTCTGTCTGTCTGGTAGCCCAATAGGTAGCCGCGAGCGATAGGTAGGAGCCGAGCGAGCGAGCGATATGTAGGAGCCGAGCGAGCCAATGATAACTAGGTCGGAAGATGGAGTATGCCGGTAAGTAATGCGGGCGTAAGGTAGAGGTGGTATACTCACTCGATCGAGAGCAGCGCCTGTGTATCGCGTATCGTATGTACATATGGAATGGAATGAAATGGATGGGAGGAACTGAGGCGGAAATCCAAAGGAACGGCGGGATCCAAGCAAAGATAAGAGAAACATAAGAAGTAAAAGAATGGGAACGAAAGAGAAGCCTAAAAGGAATGAAAATCAAGCAAGCAATAAGCAAGCGCGCAAGTCCGTCTCTTGTAAGGCTCTTCTTTTCGGCGTCGTTTTCGGCTTCCCCGTCGTCGTCCGCGCTGTCGTTTTCGTCGTTTTCGGCGGTCGCAGGTCGTTCTCGGTGTTCGTCTAAGTCGATTTCTCCACGGGGGTGAGCCCGACGCCCGCACCCGCGCCCGTGCGCGCCGCGGCGCCCTTCTTGTTTTTGCTTTTGCTGCGCCCACTTGAGGGCGGGAGCTTGTCGTCGGCGGCCTGCGAAGTTGCTGTCAACATCAAGGTGCCATGTGCGGAGGAAGGAGCGAAGAACACTGAAATAAGAACGCACCTTCCCAATCGACGGCGGCAGCCCCTTCTCCGCAATGGGCTCCACGGGCTCCAGGGGCAGCACCGGCACCTCCTCCTCCTCGTCAACGTCGGACCGGTTGTCGTCCGTCTGCGACGTCATGATCGATCTGTCGGGGTACGTTAGCGTTGGCCTATCTCGCGAATAATTACAAAAGAAAAGGCAGCGTCGCAGGCGGTGCAGCATCCTGCACTCCCGCGCGTGACGAACGTCGGACATCATCCGAGAGAAATACATAGACATGGAGGAAGAAGCAAAAGCACGCACCGAACTAAAATCCGCCAGATCAGATAATACCAAAAGATGTTGAGCACCTGCAGAATGCAGAGCGTGTAGAACATCTGGTCGCGCATCCAGAGCGCCATGTAGAGCCCCGTCGAGGGCGAGAAGATCTGCGCGTGTTTGCTGGGCGGGGGTTAGCGAGGGTGATGGGCGGGCGGGGCGGATTAAAAAGAAAGCAAAGGAAAGAGCGCGGAGGGGCGCCGGCGAGGGGGAGGGGAAAGAGGGTTGGATGGATGAAAAATTAATTCAGACGCTGGGCAAGGAAAGGGAAAGGTACGTGGAATGAACGGAGAAAATGACAACGAAGGGAATATTCGAGAAATGGCAGGGAGGAAATGAATCTGGCCATCACAGCGAAGCCGGAAATAGGAGATGTGAAGCGGAACAGGACTCGGGGTCGAAAAGCAGACGAAGGGGAAGGAGGATAATGAACAAAGAAAAGAACACGCACGGCACAAGATGGAACTCATATCTCAGCGACCACAGGACGCGGAACGAGATGTAGTGCCGGAAGTAGCTGCGGGCGCGGGTTAGCGAGCGGTAGCGAGTGGTGCGAGAGTGATATTAAGAATCGCCGGGCGACAGACAGAGAAGCGAGCTTACGCGCGTCCGCCGGAGCAGTCGGCGTCAACAGCGGCGGCGGCGTAACAGACAACGCCGACGCAACGGCGCCAATCCAGCGTTTTTTCAGCGGGCGCGCGCGCCGTTTAAAATTACACGCAGAGGAAGAGAAGGGATTAGGAAGAAGAAAAACACGCACGTCCACACGACGGTAAACACCGCGAATGAAACGACCTTTGCGCGTTCGAGCTGGAGGTAGTTGAGGAGCTTGGAGAGCTGCGGGTGCACGCGTCAGCGAGCGCAAGAAAGATGACGAGGGAGGGATAAAGTGAAAGAAATAAAAAATCGAAAATCAAAATGAAAATCGAAATCAAACTTGAACTAAACATAAACACAAATAGAGGTCTCAGGAACGGACGCTCATCCATCCATCCATCCACCATCCACCAGGGCAACATCAACGTCAGCGCCACAGGTAAAATCAACGCCAACGCTGGAGCACGGCAGAGAGATCCGTCCGTCCCAAGAATAAACGATAACAAAGATAGCACGCCCCGCGCGGCAGCGCAGCGCAGATCGCGGATCGGAAGCGAGAGCCAAAGCGGAAGGTGGGGTCAGGGAGTAACGAAATGAAGGAAGAGAGGGTGCATGGGAAGGCGCATTCCGCAAGGACGGCGCACCGCAGATCAGAAGCGAGTGGAAATCGGAAGGTGCGGTCACCAGTGAGGCACCGCGGATCGGAAGCGCGAGGCAAAAAGGGAAGTGAGGTCATGAGGGGGTGGAGCATGGGCTGGCGAAATGAAACCCACTCCATCGCCAGTGGAGTAGAACGAAACGAAACACAAGGAGAAGAAGACGGAGACGGAGGTAAAGACACGCACCGCAAGCAACGTATCGGGAATATCCATGCTCACGAACACCGCGTTGCCGAGGAGGGTGACGTTCATGAGGTAGGACCAGCTGTGCGTGTGCGTCAGCGTCAGCGAGGGCAGCGCGCGAAGGGAAAGGATGGAGGGAAATACGTGAATTGAAGAGGACGCACCTAACCATCCACACCGTAATCACATGGTGCACGACATATTCCCAGTGGTCCGAGCGGCGCTTCTCGAGCGCGAGCATGAGGACCTGTGTGAGCGTCAGCGAGCCCGCAGGTATGCAACGTAAAGAAAATCGCCGATGGACGCGGAATGCGCGTCGTCGAGCGTCCGATGCGCAAATAGAGACTCGAAGTACAGCAATCAAGCAAGAAACACTCACCAACGCCTGCTGCAGCCAATACGCAATCTGGCTCAAATAATATCTCTTCATCGCCCCGCTCAGGTGCGTGTGCGGGTAGTCCTCCCAGAAATAGGAAGTCCGGAACCAGAAGGCGCGTGTGGTGGAGAGGGTGTACTAGAACGAGCGAAGCGAATTAATTAGTACGGTGTATGAATGAAGCGAAGGAGAGGAGGATGGACGGGGGAGGAAAGGCACAGCCTGCGGCGCGACATGGAGGCAAGGCATCCCTCCCGCTCGCCGTGAGCTCGCGGACATAGAATGCCTGAGGCGCACGCCATAGAATGCCTGCGGCGCCAGCCATAGAACGCCTGCGGCGCCAGAGGAAGGGTAAGCCTGCGGCACGCGCCTCTTTACGGCTGCTCGCCAGGAGAGTAAGCCTGCGGCGCCCGAAGGGAATGGTATGCCTGCGGCACCTCCTTGGGGCTCGCCGTGAGCTCCGCAGGGGAAGCGGATGCCTGCGGCGCGGACATGAGCCCGCGGCGCCCGATCCTTGCCGCTCGTCGTGAACGCGCGGAGGGCCCCCACCCCATCCAAAAACACTTGTAAAAGATCACTCACCACGCCCCAAACTCCAAACACGCCCCAATACACCACCGCATACCCCTGCTCCCCAAATCTGACCATCTTGCCCTCCTTCGTGATGCCCCACCTCCGCGCGAGGGCCGGGAACGCATAGCGCGTGAGCACAAGGCGGAGGAAGCTCCACATGACGACGCTCCACGCCACGAGCGCGAGGTCGCCTAGCCCTTTTTCGTAGAGCTGGCCGCTGAACGGCTTGGGGGGAGGGGAGGGGGAAGAGGAGAAGAGGGAGGAGAGGAAGGTGGAAGGGTCGAGGAAGGGCGAGTCGTAGAGGGCGGCGGCGGCGGTCGCGCGCGCAGGCGGGGGCACGGGGTGGGAGAGGAGGAAGAAGGCGAGGAGAGGGTTTCGGGCCGGCCTCATCGCCTCCGGGAGGAACGGCATAACAAGCGACACCGGGAGCGCAAGGAGCGGCGGGGCGAGGACGAGTAAGAGAGCAGCGCGCGGGGAGACGGCCCAGCGGAGCCACGCCACGACGTCCTCCGGGTTCGGGGCGGGTGCACTCCCTGCCTTCGGGCCGGCGTTGGCGGTCAGCTTGGCGGCAGGGGAGAGCGAGAGGGCGGGCGGGGTGGGCGAGGGCGGGCTGAAGGCGAGGTGGTGCGAGGGGTCGCTGCCGTGCAAGTCCTTAGTCAGCAGTATCCAGCGGGAAGAGAGGGCAACGAACTCGAAGCGGGTGAGCGGCTTGGGGCGGGCGGTGGAGATCATCGCGGCGGCGTCGTCGTCGGTGTGGAAGAGGAGAGGTGGCAGTGAAGGACTTGACGGAGATTATTTTGGTGGGATCAGCACGTGCGAGGGACGCGAGTGATGAGGAGTGCCGGTGTCCCGGGCTTGGGTCGGCTCAAGGTCGGCTTCTAGTTCCGTGGCGCTTGGCGCGTTCTACAACCGCAGGCTCACGCTGCCCTCCCACTGAAGAAAGCCTCCAACTCGGATTGGGTATGTGTATCCGAGCCGTCTCCGCCGCAGCACCCCCGCGCGTAATCCCGCTGACACACCGGGAAGGCGGAAGCGGGCGAGGTGTTTTTCTCGCCGTTATCAACTAGTCTACCGAAGGTCCGTGTATGCAGTGCGCCGTTATTACATAATCTTAGGTAAGTATTTTCCAAGTCGCGTCCCTTGGCACCAAAAACGAGAAATTTCGTTGAATTTGGATATTTATGAGGTCTTACAATTTATTCCTAGCACCCTGTCCTTTCAGAATTGCCAGGGAAGCCCTGCAACATGTAGTGTAGAATTGCGGCACTTCGACATTAGCGGGAAGCTCAACCATTCTAATTGGACACTTGGGTGCCTTTAAAGTACTTCCAAAAATTCCTGGAGCTCAAGCAAACATTAATTTGACCGATTAAGACAAATTCGAGGCAAGAGATGGTCGTGGAAGTAAAAATACTTTTTAAAAAAACGAGTGTTTGGGCCGGGTTCGAACCACGGCCTACCAAAACTTATGTAAGATCACGTAACAAGAGAGCACTCCATGCACGACCCCGCGGTAACTAACAGACTCTATACAGGGAGGTACGAGTGTTTGTATAGAGCGTCTGTCTACGAGAGACTAGTTATCAACCGCGCTGGATAACTAAGTAATTCAAAGGGGGGTAGTCTGACCGACGGTGCGCATTTATGCGGGGTGCAACAAGGGATGGTATCGGCTCGATGGCGGACGGTCCGCACCTGCACCCATTAGCATCACTGTCTGCCGTTTGCTCTGCAGGAGAAGCCCGTTCGACTCGGCCTCGAGCTATACCATAGCAGCCCATTGTTTTTTGTTCAATTATATTTCTTCAGATTCCCTCCTCCTCCCGCACTCAAGATTCACATTTACTCAGGTGCTAGGAGCGCTTGATCGATTCTTCTGTGGAGGCAAGCCTCGCATCTATTCCGGTGCCAACCTAGCCAGATAAGGTGTTCGACTCAGGCACGACCCATGCTTACCTTTCTAGGAACTCTTTTGTTCCATCCCTCGTGACTGCCGAAATTAATCCTCATTCATTCAGGTCGCAAGCTAGCCTGATATCGGCTCGATGGCGGACGGTCCGCGCCTGCGGCTCATAAAGACTGATGAAAAAAAATGATGCAGGACACGCCCGTTCGACTCGGGCTCGAGCCATGCATCTCGTGGAACATTTTTTTTTCATCTCCTCCTACTCCTCCCCGCCGACGAGGGGAGGATCCTCCAGGCACATTACAACTTTTCCGATTCTGCATACCTTCGGTGTGAGTCATGCTGATTCTACCGCGGACGCGACTGAGATGTGTTCATCTAATTTAGGTGCGAGAACTGGTATTGAAGGCTCGATAGCGGGCGGTCCCCACCTGCATCTTATTCCGTTTGATCCCATGGCATACAGGGAACACCCGTTCGACTCGCGTTCGAGCCATCCCATGGCTATAGCACCACAATGCTTTTTTGTTCAATTATATTTCTTCACGGT
This sequence comes from Mycena vulgaris, assembly GCA_029204335.1. Lineage (NCBI taxonomy): Eukaryota > Fungi > Basidiomycota > Agaricomycetes > Agaricales > Mycenaceae > Mycena > Mycena vulgaris. The sequence goes on from JARGYA010000068.1 coordinate 256,509, forward strand.
CCTTCGTCGAGCTCGCGCAATCAAGATTCACATTTATTCAGGCGCTAGGAACGGAGATTATGGCCTCGATAGCGGCCTGCACCCCATACACTCTACGTTCTCGCTATATTTACGTCGCTTTTTCAGCTTCGAATCCCGCACGCATCGACTACCTGAGTCGTAGCGGGACAAGCACGCCGAGCCCAATATCAAGCCGACTTGCCTGGTTCAGCGTGTGAATGAATACAAGTTGTTCAGCGCGCAAGGTAGGAGCGCGGGGTGTGCGGGATCGATGAGATGAACAGTACATGTGGGTGGAGGCGGCGTCTTGTGAGTGTCGAGCATGAATTTCGAGGTCTGAGGATTTGGATTCGGTAGATTCCATTTGGCCCCCCGCGCGTATACCTATACGTCTGAATTTGTGGATTTTATTAGCAGACCTCGTACTCAGAGTAATTGGGCTGTCGAGAGAAGCTTGAGAAAAGGAGGTCCTGAGCCGGATGCGCTGCGTGAACGATCGAGGTTGGCTGCGAATCCAAGCGTTAATTCGCTCAACGCTTGTGCCTTGGAGCAGCGCCTGTTTGCCGAACGAGGGTAGGAGGTCGGCAGTTGCCGGCGGATATTGAATTAAATTAGTTGGGTCCAACTATCATCGAACTCGTTCATTCCCCTCCAAGTGTGTCGAAGTTGGTTACATTATATGTACAAAGTAAATTGGAAAGGGATCTGAAGGAGAAGAACTTCGGGGCAAGATAGAACTGGAAAAACTCGAAAGAGTGTCCACTAATAGTCAACGGTCCGTATCCAAAACAAAATAATAGCCATGTAGGGTCGCCGGCGAGTCCAGAGCTAGAAATGTGGAATATAGACGCTCCAGTCTACGTCTGTGAACGCGCCGGAAGGGAGGGCGTGCAAGGTTGTGAAGGCAAAGACCATGAGGAGGAGGCGGGCGATGATGTACCTCGGGCTCGTAGTTGCGAAGACTATGAGGAAAAAACTGTGCCATTCGCCTCATTCACTGTAGCCACACCCTGGATAAGGAGTGGTGATATGATGGGAGTTGCTGTAACCATTAACATGGATGCCCTCCACATCCACATTTCGTCTGCCGAGCCAGGGATCTTGGACATCCCGGATGCTATTATTCATGTTCACAGACCTCAAACAACCACTTACATATACTCTTCTTCGCGTAGAGATTATCTTAATATGTTTGCATGGCCCCATGTAGATCGCGTCCGAGAACTGCGACAAATAACAGCGCAAACAAAAAATGAATCGTGGTAGCGCTATACGAGCATTTTCCGCAATTCCTTCGGTGGATGGAAGTTTTATATAGTGCACACCCCCCTCCTAAAATTTCAGCGTCAACGGAGGCCCTTAAGTGATCAAACAAGCTGGTGTTTCGCCGTTTCGTTAGTGGGTTAGCGACTGTAACATCAGGAGCGCCTGTGCATCCGTTGCGGTTGCGAGATATGTCTTCACGCGCCGAATATCTTCAATGGAGCGACGCGCAGAGCAAGCATCTTGGGCGGCCTGCTGGAGAGGAGAGCGTGTAAGCACTGACATTAAGAGGAGAGAACTGGGAGAGTTTCACTATAGGAAGCGGAAGGCGGTCCAGATTATTCAGTCGGAGAGCGGGATGCATGACCGCGAGGAGAAAAGTGCGGAGACGCGACGACGTGACATCGGATTTTGATCTCCGTTTCCGATGGCCGCCGGCTTATTGGGTCAAACTCGAAAAACCCTTGCAGTTGGCCATCGATGGCGGTAAGGGCTAAAGTAATATTCATGTGGAGAAAGAACTTTCAACGGCATCTCAAACTTCCAACCTCAACTTTGCCTCCTCCACCGATCCCGGCATAATGCTCTCAGCTGCCGTCAAAGTTTCTTCCCAAAGTCTTTTCTCCATTTTCTTCCCCAAATCAACCTCTAAAAAAGGGTTCCTATGGCGCCAGAGGGGGTCAACCATCTCGATCATGCACCGTTTGAATAAAACCAACTCACTGCCACACTGTGTAATCCCAAAGCATCTCTCCGTGCGTTTCCTTCCCCGCAGATACAGCGTTCACCAGAGCCCGTGCGCCTACTTCCTGTGATCTCCCTCTAACCCAGAAGAGGGTGTAGAAGATATTTCTGATCCACCATGGTTGATGGGACATGTCTGCCTCGACCATTCCCGGACAAGTGCTGTTCGTCATAACGACCGACGGATCGGTCTGCTTTGCGAGAGAATGCACCCATAAAGACACAAGGAGTTTGCTGTCAGGGTAGCGCATAATTCGGAAGTGGGTGCGGTCGTTGAGGAAGGCGAATATGGAGGTGGTATCAGGAACGGGGTATTTGGCGAATGTGTGTTCCATCAGACTGCGTGAGCCGACAATTGTGAGATACGACTGCACGCCCGAAGTCTCCGCCGTGGCGCGGAGTAGCGGGAGGAGTCGTACGGAAAGGAGAGTGTTCGAGAGGAAATTGATCTGGAACATCCGCTCGGTATTCGTTTCAGGCGTGGTCTCCCATTTCAGGCTACCCATCCCCGCATTGAGGAGGAGAATGTTGAGAGTGAGGATCTCGGCACGAATTTTGGACGCAAAATTTACCACGGAAGACGTGCGGTCTAGGTCCAATTCGTAAACGAGAATGGTGGGTTGGATGGGGCGGGTTTTGACAACGGCATCTGTGAGCAGAGCTTCTTTGGTGGCCTCACCATTGTATAGAGTGCGTACGGCGAGGATGAGAGTGGAGATGCCTCGCTGGGCGAGGTGCAGAGCGGCAGCGCGCCCCAGACCTCTGTTAGCACCCGTGACAATGGCAGTTTTCCCTGTGAACGAGAGCGAATCTGGAAGCGGGGGAAGTACCGGCTGGAAAATAGGCATAAATGGTGGAGCTGAAGGGTGTTGTGGCTGTAGTGGTGTAGGATGCCAGGATCGCGATAGCGGACTTTGAATGCTGAAGCATCAAAAGATGAGAGATGGAAATCATACTGCCCAGCCCTTTTTGACATCGGTTTCCCACCTCTCAAGTAAAATCAAATTCAATTAAAATCCAATCAGGGAAGTCTACGAAAGACTGAGGCAAACATATCACGATGAGCAGGGCTGGGCGCGCGCCCCAGCCCATTTTGTTTGAGAATCCGGAGTGTGCATATGAGGCGGCTGCGGCATGATTCGAGAGTTCTGTCATGGCGCATTGGTGATAGGATGCAGAATTGTGTGGTTGGACGATAAGAAAAGTTGGAATCTGTTGGTTTCAGGGCTTAGATAGGAACGAAGGAAGCTCCTCTCTCAGCAAACCAAAGGTCACATGAACACTTCGGTCCGAGTTGAATTCCTAAGGGTGAAGAACGATCCCATCTTCCTCTACAAACTGAGACTGTTTCCTCGATGATAACACGAGGTCAAGGCTGATATGGACAATTAATCAATTTTACAATTTACCTCTCTGCTACGTTACAGTACGCCGAGCAAAGAAAATGCGGGAAAGCCCGGGCCTAGGCCCAGGCCAGGCCAAGCCAAGCCCTCCTGGCGAGGATGTCAAGCCCGAGCCCACCCAAGTCAGACCCAAGCCCCGGCTTTCAGGTCAAGCCGGGCCCTCGGTATCACTAGACAGGAGAGGCGGGGCGAGGACGAGTAGGAGGGCGGAGCGCGGGGAGACGGCCCAGCGGAGCCACGCCGCGATGTCTTCCGGTCTGGGTGTCCGCGCAGACTCGGCTTCGGTGCCGGAGGAGGCCTTGGCGGTGGTGGCGGCAGGGGCGAGCGAGAGCGGGCGGGGTGGGCGACGGCGGGGCGAAGGCGAGGTGGTGCGAGGGGTCGCCGGAGATACATCCTTGGTCAGTATCCAGCAGGGAGGGGCTCGGAGCACGCGTGGGTGGGCGGTGGAGATCATCGCGGCGGCGTCGTCGTCGGTGTGGAAGAGGAGAGGTGGCAGTGAAGGACTTGACGGAGATTATTTTGGTGGGATCAACACACGTGCCCCGGGCTTGGGTCGGCTTCTAGTTCCGTGGCGCTTGTCGCGTTCTACAACCGCAGCCTCACGCTGCCCTCCCACTGAAGAAAGCCTCGACTTCGGATTGGGTATGTGTATCCGAGCCGTCTCCGTCGCAGCACCCCCCGCGTAATCGCGCTGACACACCGGGAAGGCGGAAGCGGGCGAGGTGTTTACCAACCGCGCGCTGGATAAGTAAGTAATTCAAACGGGGGTAGTCTGAACGGAGGTGCGCATTTATGCGGGGTGCGAGAAGGGTTCAACAAGCGAGGTACGAGCTGCGTGTGTTGAACTGTCTGTCTAGGAGAGACTATGAGAAGGGATGGTATCGGCTCAATGGCGGACGGGCCGCACGCATCTCATGCGCGGGTTACCGACTGAACGCTTGTTACAGGAAGCGCCCGTTCGACTCGGGCTCGAGTCATGTAGGTTTCGTAGATTTTTTTAAATTCCCTCCTCAAGCTCACGGATTCGACGCTGGCGCTTCCACGTTCGTGCGTACATTCCTCGCCCGTCCAAAAAAATCCTTCGTCATAATACAAACCCTCGGGTATGTACGTCTCATCCACCCACCCACTTACGATGAATGCACGGATATTTTGGGCGGTGAGTCGGACACATGCGTCGTGTTCAGGGTCCAAGCAGGGATGAGAACGGCTTGATAGAGGAGGGTCCGCATCTGCACCTCATACAAGCTCTTGGAAATGCGATGCAGGACACACCCGCTTGACTCGGGCTCGAGCCATCACCTCGTGTGTTCTCAGCCTCCGATCTTTGGACAGTGAGTATGTACTAGTGTTATCCAACCGCTGAAGATCCTATTTATTCAGGTTTCAAGCTAGCATAATGCCGGCTCGATAGCGGACGGTCCGCCCCTGCATCCAGTAAATTGGTCGGAAAACTTGAATGCGGGACACCCCCGTTCGGCTCGGGCTCGAGCCATAATCCGGTGACTTTTTTTGTTCCTTCCTTCATTTATGACTGCCAAAATTTAAGTAACTTAATCTAAGGGATGTAGGATGCAAACTAGCTTATTACCGGCTCGATGGCGGATGATCCGCCCCTATACCTCATGCGTGCTCGGTAACAATGCGATGCAGGACACGTCCGTTCGAGTCGGGACCGGGCCATCCTCTTGGAGTGCGGGCAGTCTTTTCTTTTCTCCCTCCTTCGTGTTGCTGCCGACATTATTCTAGTGTAGGTATTAAGATCGCAAACCTGGATGATATCGGCTCGATAGCGGATGGTCCGCGCCGGCATCCATTGATCCTTCGGTGATAGCTTTCCGGTAGGACACGCCTGTTCGACTCGGGCTCGAGTCATATTCGGAGAATTGTTTTATTCCCTCCTCAAGCTCACGGATTCCGCACTGGCGCTTCCACGTTCGTTCGTGGATTCCTCACGCACCAGTATTTCTGTTCATGCTGACAGACCCAGATCCTCCGATACATCCCATTGACCTACTAAAAGTGAATGCATACATATTTCGGGCGGTGAGTTAGATACACGCGTAAACGGTATTCTGGCTCACAGCGAGGATAATGTCGGCTCGATTGCGGAGGGTCCGCACCTGCCCCACATAACTTGTCCTGCCATCGGTGTGCAGGAGACGCCCGTTCGACTCGGGGGCTCGAGCCATAATGTCGTCGTTTTTTTTTCACTCCATGTCACGTCCGCAAGTATAGGAGATATTATCTAACCACAAATCCCTTCCAGTGATTCAGGGTCAACTTTGCCGGTGAAAGGAGTGTTTGAACTTTACATCCGATTTTGGCTAGCGACGGCCATCACTCGGCAGCCGACGCCATCACTTGTTTCAAAGCGCGGTTCTCTCGCTTTCCATGCTTATTGACAGATTAAAGAATAATAAAATTTACCTCGCGGTGCGCAATACTTGTTTGGTGAATTGACGGCTCGTTGATGAGAGAAATACCGGTGTCTTTCAAGCGTCCTAAATTAAAGCATCCAGAACTGTTGTGAGAGTCTTGAGACAGATAGGCTCAGATGGGCATGGAAATGATTCCCAGAAAAGCAGATGTTGATGGGAGTGGTCTTGAAGAAAACACGAATAGGAGGCAGCAAGGGAGCGCGCAATGAGATGCTAGGACTTGACGCTGCTTGACGACGGGTAACTTGAGGATTTTTGGCCCAGAACTTGCCATGCGAGGTGCACGGCAAGAAGGATGCACGGGATGGGGGGCGGCTTTGGAACTGGAAGGCAACGGCCTGGGAGAGAAGATGGTGGGGGAAGAAACAAGATGACCATCAGCACAAGTCGACTCGTACCACTTTATGATGACTCACCAATCACCGGACGACTGCACAACAATTACCCTGAGGCCGTGATGGATTGTAGAGTAGGGTTGGGGAGCCAGAGCTACAAGGAGGCCGCATATTTACACAGAGAGCGCGAAGTTAGATGAGTCTGTGGAGAAGTGCTGGCTCTACCGGGATCCACGAGACGCCGCCACTAGTACTTCTAATACCACGTGCGTTGCCATCTATACAGAAAAACCAAAGAAAAACGTGTTTCCAGATGTACGTCGAATGCTGTGCATTACAAGGGCACAATCCGGGGATGTTGTGGCCACATGCTCAGATTTATTCCGTGATTCCGAACCAAGAACCCACCCATATTCGCGGCACGCACGCACGGTTCTCAACTTTGCTTCATTCACGTCAAATGCGGCTGCTTGCATGTGCTTGGCTTTCCTGCGTGACGCGACAGCGCACGTGACGCACAGAACTGCTCGCCGCTTCTTGAAGTTGAGGTTCTTCTATGATCTTTCTCCGTTTATGTTGCGTTTTTAATTCAGCTGATTTTCCCCCTCCTCTGATGTCGCAGCGGAACCCGCTTTCGCCGCCACGGCTTGCCCGTGAACACCTCCGAGTTACTTTCACATCAGCCCATCGGCTCAGTGGTGAGAAAAAAGCGCAGACGATCTTAAAACTATTCTTGGCAGTCGCTCTATTTGCAGCCGCCGATGTACCCCGTCCGTCAGAATGGACAGAGTATTTGACACTGACAGGCCGGAGCGTGGCACCTATCTCGACATGAGATGAGCCAAAATTGACAGCCAATACAAGTTCAATTTCTCACGAACTATAAACTAAGCACGACAGGTTGGGACGGGATGTGAAGGGTGTGACCTCTGAATTATTTATTTGCGCAGAGACTTCAGTCAGTGAGCCATATCTTTCCTAACGGCGAGACGCGGCACTAAGTCGGCCGATCCCTCTGAACCTCCTGGGCCGAAGTCGTTCCACTGAGCCGGATTTTTAGGCTCCTGAATCCTGAGGCCACGCCTGAATCCGCCGGTGATTGAAGGAGCGCTACATGTGGGGCTGTCCGGCCCGTGATAACGGGGGCAGCCAATGACTGTTAAATCTTCCACGGTCACCCACCATAAAAGAACCTGCCAGCGCATGTCGCCTTCCATCCTCACAGCCAAAATGCCCTTTCGTCCCACCCCTCACATTCGATTGAGCAATATTGCGACGTGTCTAACGACTGCTGTAACGACGTTGGAGGCTTTATCGAGCAGCCTTGATACCCCATTCTTCGGAGCAATTTCGAGCACGACCCGTTCTCTCATCACATCTGTGCAGGTCAGTCTTATATTTACTCCTTTGCACAGAATCTCAATTCAAGCAGACCGTCAAACGCAACAAGGATGATTGTGCACAGTTGATGGAGCAGATTCACCAGCTGCTGTACGCCATTATTGGGCTCTGCATAGATTCACATACTGGTGGCGAATTGTCGCCGGACACGTTGTACCACATTGGAAAATTTGCAGAGTAGTTAATACTCACTGTTCCTAACTCAATGCTGACGCTCGCATCGAGGACGCTACATAAGATTCATCTCTTTGTTGACGGGCAACAAGAGACAAGCCGGATCAAGCTGTTTTTCCGCCAAGGCGGAATGACCACGCTGCTCAAGGACTGCAACGTAGGATTGCAACAGACTCTTGCAATTTTCAAGGTGAGTCTCAATCGGTCCACCTACAGTCTGTTTAAATTATCCACCCTCCATGAATCAGGTTCAGAACTTTAACCATCTACTCCATGTTGAAGATATGCAAAGAAATTCTCAAAAAATACACGAGGAAGTTCTTCAGCTAATCGAAACTCTGTCCGACAGTACCAGTTCCGACAGAGGGATCTCTGTACGTAACCCACTATCTTGACTTGAGAGTGAATTATGAGCTGAAATTCTCCAACATGTACAGATAAATGGAGTCCTTTCAAGCACTCAAACCAGGTTTGCTTTGATCGAATTGATCATGATTTATAGGCTCATCATTCTCAAGCTCGAGCTCATTCGCACTGTTGCCAGCGGAGCCCAAGATATTCCATGGGCGTGAAACAGAGCTTTCCATGATTATCACAGCTTTTAGCAGAGGCACACCCAGGATAGCAATCATTGGTGCAGGTGGAATGGGGAAGACCAGTGTTGCCAGGGCCGTTCTGCATGCCTCTGAAATTACTTCGCGATATGGGCAGAACCGTTTCTTTGTTGCCTGTGATATTGTTTCAACGAGTGTTGACCTCGCCGGCCTCATTGGGGCACATCTGGGACTCAAGCCCGGGATCAATCTCACTCGAGCTGTGATTCATCAGTTTTCCAGCAGCCAGCCTTCCCTGCTGATCCTGGACAATCTGGAGACGGTCTGGGAGCCAATCGATTCTCGCAGGGATCTTGAGGGACTGCTGTCTCTTTTGGCAGATATACCACACCTGGCATTGATAGTAAGCATGTTGCAAATTCCTGATAAACTCCTACTAAAGTATCATTAGATCACAATGCGCGGAGCAGAAAGGCCCACAAACATAAATTGGACCCACCCCTTCCTCCCACCTTTGCAGCCCCTGACCAGGGATGCCGCTCGCCGAACTTTCATTGACATCGCAGATGATGTTCATGACATGAAAGACATCGAAAAGATCCTCATCCTAGCCGATAATATCCCACTGGCAATTAGCCTCCTGGCTCATTTGGTTGACTATGAAGGCACTTCCACTGTCTTGAATCGCTGGGAGGTAGAGAGAACTTCTTTACTCTCTGCGGGCACTGACCGGGGATCCAATCTGGACTTATCGATTTCCTTGTCCCTCACCAGCCCCCGAATCACGACTTTGCCCCATTCATGTGGACTACTTGGGCTCCTGTCCATGCTACCAGATGGGCTTTCAGATGTAGATCTCCTCCAAAGTGGTCTCCCCATTGACAATATCCTTGCTTGCAAAGCTGCTTTACTACGCACATCCCTCGCCTACTCTGATGATCAGCGACGACTGAAGGCTCTGCTGCCTATCCGCGAGTACATGCAAAGAAAAATTCCTCCGCCGGCCCCTCTCATTCACTCTCTCCTCAAACATTTCCAGCACATATTGGAGCTGTATATCGTTTATGATGGAGCTCTGGCAAGTGCTGGAATAGTTCCCCGAATTGCCGCGAATTTTTCGAACATTCAGAACGTCTTGCTATATGGATTGAACGTGGATAGCCCAGACCTGGTCAACACCATCTACTGCATATGTGATCTTGATCTCTACGGCAAGCAGACTAGCCACGGGCGAATTCCTGCAATGGACAGTATTCCCAATGTCCTACCTCATCCTAGGAACTATCGATTAGAGGTTTATGTCATCACAGAGGTCTTTAGGGGTTGGACCCGCCATCCGATTCCAAATGCTGTTCACTTGGGCAACCAAGCCGTTGAATATCTTCATCACTTTGACGACCCAGATCTTAAATGTGAGTGGGCAAGTATCTTTCCTTTCAGCTCTGATATGTCTCTACTAGGCAAGTTCTACATTACAATGGCAGATTATTATCGAGGGCACAACAATGATATTCCCGCAGCTCTTGATTTCTGCGAAACTGCACTGAGTGTGGCAATCTCCTATGGGAATATCAAAAGGCAGTGCGATGCATTGGCAGAATTAGCATGGACAAAATGGCTAATGGGAGACTATTCTGGGGCCCAGATCCAGGCATATGAATCTCACAGTCTAGGCAAGAAGTCTGCACATTTATTCAAGGAAGCCCGAGCACTTCGAATTGAATCCGGATGTTGGTATGCACTCGGTGATTACAAGCAGAGTATCTCCCTATCGGATCGAGCGAGGAATCTCCTGGGACTCTGTGGGATGTCCGGTGGTGAGATGGACCTTGTGATTATGATGTCCCAGGCCGAAGTCCACAAGTCAAAATCTGAATATGTGCAGGCATATGATCTCCTCACTCAGATTCTCCGCAATATTCCGGAGGAACAAGACCGATATCAGCACGCCTTCTGTATGGTTAATATTGCGGAGATTCAGGTCATACTTGGTGCCAAAAAGGAGGAAGTCCAGGCCAACATTGACAGGACCAAACCAGTGTTTCATTCTATGGGGGATTCCATAGGAGTGGCATATTGCGACACTATCCTGGGATATCTTGCTCAGAGGGATGGAGACATGCTGGCCGCACAGAATCTTTTCCAGAAATGCTTGAGGATATCCTGGGCCAACAATGGGGAACTTGTGACCTGTTGTCTAGAAAGGCTGGCCGATGGAAGCCGCTGGGGTAAAGCTGATCGGTGCTCTACCTGGACAACAGTGTTTCTTGTGCATGTTCTCAAATCACACCAGAAGTCCGGGATTTATAAGGCTCTCCAGTTCATGGGAGATGTCTTCCTAGCAGAGGACGACCAGGATACAGCAACCTGCCTGTTGACTGTTGCATTGGAGGGATTCACTCAAATGGATATCCACTATAAGAGAGCAGAGTGCATGCTGCGACTTGGAGACATCAGAAATCTTCATGGTGATCTCATGAAGGCAGCAGAGCTTTGGGAGGCCGCTCGACCATTGTTCCTGAAATCATCACAGTCAGAATCAGTTCTTCGGACGAATGAAAGACTTGCTATGATCACGCAAGATACTATCGACAAACCGACCTCGTCTCTGACTCGGCTCTCGGAAATAAATGCACCCACTGGAGTGCCACACCCGCTCTCAGTTCAGGCGAGGAATCTTGCTCAGGCTGAGAATTTCTGCTAGTGTAGGATGGTTGAGACTTCCTTCCGTTGTATGTATGCAATGCGTAGGCGAGATTGATATGCAAATTTATTGTTTGATGCTCAGAATTTTTAGTAAAACTTTTGACAGACCGCGAACGAGTGAAAATACGGCTTATTGTTCAAGGTTGTTGTCGGCTATTTGGCACTACACACGCGACGCGAAGCAGCCACGTGACCTATCATCACCCTCCTCGTAGTGCCACCTCCGCCGTGCTTCTATCCCCCTGGTACTCGTCTATCCTCATTGAAGCGCTCGATTGACTCCTCCTCACCCCATTCCCTCCTACGGCCGGCCATATGACTGCACAACGTCCGAGATTTCGTTCTTCGCAAACGCAGCGGCGGCGGTCGTTTTCATGCTTCAACAAGCGAGGTACGAGCTGCATATGCTGAAGTGTCTGTCTGGGAGATACTAGTTTCAATGGAGATATCCGACACTGACAAGGACACTCACCTTGAAGTCAACCGTGATCCACACAAGAAAATGCGGACTCGGAGGCCACGCGCCAGCTGAAAACGTGACCGCGTGTGCTTTGTCGCGCTGTGCTATGTTGACACTCGTTGCCCTTCCTCTGTCCCTTTTCTTTTTTCCCTTGCCTCGCATCCGGATCCACCGTCATAATACATCGACTTCTCAGGCTCTCGATGGAAGGAGATCCCATCGTTGAGGCCCTCCCAGTGATCAGTCAGCATTGATTCAGGCCTGCTGGACCTTCTATAGGATCTGCCAGGATTCAGAGGAAGCATCGATTCTGGATGATAACGATCCTGACTGGACTCGTAACACAGTCTGCCTGCGATTGGCAAGAAAATGAGGCGAGCTCTTTGCGTACGGCAACGTGCTCGCCACATTGTTGGAGATCGTAGGGAGATTGGTTACGAGTCTAGATCCCGACATTCTCAGCACGTCGGAAAAAATTGCTTTTATGAAGGGGGTGCGCTATCTGGAAACCAGCGCGGCGGCGGCGATTTTGAACTTTCTCTGGGCTGCCGTAGATAGGTTCGGATGCCTCGGACCTGAAGTTTGCCTCCTTTCGCGGCATGAGATACAGTCGCAATGTGCCTCCCAGCGTTTAGGATTTCGTCGCCGTGCGTCATGATGCAAGTACTCGGGTACACCCACTTACTGTGAGATGAATGCACAAGTATTTTATTTCAGGGCAGCGAGTGATCTAGCCCTCCCTGTGAACATCTGCCCACGTATCCAGGGTTCCACGGCTCGATAGTGGATGATCGCCACCTGCGTACATTATTGTGTCGAAATTATCCTTCATCTAGGAGAAGCTCGTTCGACTCGGGCGCCGATCCATGCTACAGCTTGAGTCATTTTTGTCCTCCGAGGTGTGCGAAGTGGACAGTCATATTTACTCAGGTTCCAAACGAGCTTAATATCGGCTTCCTCTGCGGGTTTAATGCAGGGTAACACCCATTCGACTGAGACTTGAGCCGTCCAGGGTAGGGGACACCCTATTTCATTGGTTCCTCGAGATTCATATTCAACTCGGGTTAGGTCGAGTCATCCGTCGTGTTGAATAATATATATTCCCTTATTCCCTCACCGCCCATACATTCAACCCTCCCATTCCTTCAGGTGCGAGGAGTGAACAAGAACGGCTGGATGGCGGAGGGTTCGTAGCTGCATCCCGTGTAGTAACAGCATCATGGTAATGCAGGACAACCGATATTCCTGTCTTGGTTCATAAAGCCAGAGCCCCGTACGTCTCATCAACCTATTTAAAAAAAGAAAGAAAGAACATGTATTCAGAGCGGTGAGTGTATCTATCTCTAGCTCTAGCGCGCATCCGGGGTACAGAGAGGGATTGTGTCGGCTCAATGGCGGAGGGTCCGGACCGCACCTCGTATATGTTGTGTATCGACTTGCCCGTTCGACTCGGGCACTCCACGCGATATTTCCGCCCGCCCACCGCACTCTGCCCACCGCCCACCGCGCTAAGCCGTCCGCATGCGCGTCCAGTTCCACATCACCTCCGCATGTCCACATCCACATCCGCTGCACACAAAGTGGATGACGCACCCATCGCCGCCGGATTTGACCTGGACGCTGCACCCCGCGGACGCCGGGTACCCCCCGTACGCCTATGCCGGGAAACGACTAGCTGCCACGAAACACGGGCTACCGCCTCCAGATCCAGAATGGACCCTGGGAAGGTCGCACGAGGGAAGGTGCGTAAACCAAGCAAACGCAAATCAAGTGCGAGCGCGAATCACGCCGCGCGCGCCACCAGAATCAAGAAAAAAGGAAAGAAGGAAAATCAAATCGCGCAGACGAAATCGAATCGAATCCCAACCCAACCCAAACCGAAAGCTCGAAAGAACGAAACAGAAAAACGAAGAAGCAAAACGCACCTAAAAATCCACAAGGTAATCACATGGTGCACGACGTACTCCCAGTGGTCCGAGCACGCGCATGAGGACCTGGGCGAGCGTTAGCCACGCGAATCCAAGACGGAAACTCGCGAGCGAGCGAAAGGGCACTAGACCCGAAATAATGAACACAGCTTAACCACTCACCAATGCCTGCTGCAGGCAATACGCAATCTGGCTCAGATAGTACCGCTTCACCGCCCCGCTCAGGTGTGTTTGCGGATAGTCCTCCCAAAAATAGGACGTCCTGAATCAGAATGCGCGTGTTGTCGAGAGGGTGTACTAGCGAGGATGTGAATTAGCGAACGATGCGGGAGGTAGTAGGAAGGAAGGGAATGGGAAAAAGGATGGAAGGGGGACAGGGATTCCCTGCGGCGCACGCCATAGAATGCCTGCGGCGCCCGAGGAGGTATGCCTGCGGCGCACGCCTTCCTACGGCTCGCCGTGAGCTCGCAGGGGAAGCGGATGCCTGCGGCGCCCGATCCTTGCCGCTCGTCGTGAGCTCGCGGAGGGCCTGCGGCGGCCGAGGACCCCACCCCCACACAGTTGAGAATAAATCGCACTCACCACGCCCCACACCCCAAACACCCCCCAATACACCACCGCATACCCCTGCTCCCTAAAGCTCATCATCTTTCCCTCCTTGATGATGCCCCACCTCCTCGCGAGGGCCGGAAAGGCATAGCGCGTGAGGATGAGGCGGAGGGAGCTCCACATGACGACGCTGCACACGACGAGGGCGAGGTCGCCAGGGCTTTTCAGGGCGGCGCGCGGGGAGACGGCTCAGCGGAGCCACGCCGCGACTTCCTCCGGTCTGGGCGCCGGGCACTCCCTGCCTTCGGGCCGGCGTTGGCGGTCGGCTTGGGGGCAGGGGCGAGCGAGAGGGCAGGCTGGGTGGGCGAGGGCGGGGCGAGGGGTCCCTGGAGATGCGTCCTTAGTCAGCAGCATGCGGCGAGGAGGGGAGGGGACACGAACTCGAAGCGTGTGGACGGCTTGGGGCGGGCGGTGGAGGTCATCGCGGCGGCGTCGTCGGGTGAACTTGACGGAGATTATTTTGGTGGGATCAACACGTGCGATGGGCCGCTTTTGATGACGTGCCGGTGCCCCGGGCTTGGGTCGGCTTCTAGTGGTGGGCAATGCATCTAGGGCATCAAACCGTCCCGTAAAATTACGGAACGACGGGCCGTAAAAACGGTTACGCCCCCGTACCGTCGGCGAGGTTGGTTCGACCTCCAACGGCACGGTGACGGTACGGGTGAAGCCGTTTACGGGTCCCCGTAACCGGCCGTTTACGCGTAAAAGACGGGCTCACAAAATCAAGCAAAAGTGAGCGTGCCGATGATGCCGAGAGCCTGCCAACGCGCTATCACTTCCCCGGCCACTCGCAAGTTGCCGGCCGCACCAATATAGCAGGGCAACCTCTGTGCCGAGCATGCCCTATCAGTGATCTCGAGAACGGGCCGGGATCGACATGCAATTATTTTGACTTGATTTTGACCAAGTTGTGAGCACATTTCTGCTTCTAGCAACCTTTTTGCATTGGATGCCAACAACACTTCCTTCTGTTTTTCTCACAAGCTTCTCAAGGCCAAAACAAGGTGAATTTGGGCTCAAATCCAGATCAGTTTGCCAAGACCGTAAATACGGCGTAAACGGACGGTACGCACGGGACCCGTCCCGGTTGGCTCATGAGTTGGGACCTTGACGGACGGCTGCACCCGTAGCGTAAAAAAAATACGCCGTATTTCTTACGCCCGTGGGCGTAAAACGGACGGTTTGATGCCCTAAATGCATCGGACCATCAATCCGTTCCCACGCATTAGTTGTTGGGTTGCCGGCCCTCTTGAGTGACCCAATGTTGCCAACACGTTTTCCAGACTCAGGACGCCTGCGTTCGTCTAACTCATAGGTAGAAATATGTCTCAAATGTATGAATGGATGCAATGGTCGAAGAGATTTGGGCTTTTCCAACTGTAAGTGTCCGAACCGGCTGAATTCGTGGGGAAATGCATGTGTTGTAGTGAAGGGGTGTGAATTCTATGGCGGTCCAAGTGCACTTTTAATAATGCGCTATACATTTTCATGTTTTTCACTTTTGTGCTACTTATATCATGAAACTGACACCTTTGCGCTACTTATCGGAGTTAAAAAAGGACCGAAGTATGTAGCGCGAAAAGTGCGATTCTGCGCTACATACATTCACCCGGTTAGATTTCGCGCTATTTTATTGACAGGTTTCTGATTGCGCTACTTACAAACTTTCGGCAATCTCGCAACATATACATAATCACTTTTTTTTTTTTGGCTCCAAGACATCTTCCACCATATATATATTTCCAAGATACACGGTAATGGCTACAGCATCGTACGTAGCCTCGGAAGCGAGGACCGATGCACGAGGGCCACAGAGGCGGACTGCGTGCTGTAGCATGGGCGCTGTATCATAGCCATTAGCCTTAGGCCCTGTTCGGGATCCCCAGGTAGTTAGCTCAGAGCTGTGCCCAGCCAAAAATTACCTGTACAGCTAACACCACATACAGGGCTCAATTGGGAAGTCACCATCAGTCACTCAAGTCTAGACCCGGTCCGCCGGATCTTTCCGAAGTACCGGCGCTTGGCATCGTCGCCACTTCGTCGGCATTACCCCGCCGTTCCCGTCCTCTCCCGCCCCATCGTTCCACAGAGTTTGACAAAGTCATTGAAGTGATTCATAGGTGTAGAACGGGTATTATAGACTAGAGGATACATTTAAAGAAAGCCCTCCTCTCAGAATGAGAG
Source organism: Mycena vulgaris (assembly GCA_029204335.1). NCBI lineage: Eukaryota > Fungi > Basidiomycota > Agaricomycetes > Agaricales > Mycenaceae > Mycena > Mycena vulgaris. The sequence goes on from JARGYA010000068.1 coordinate 272,711, forward strand.
AGGATGGTGAGATCATTGGAGTTCGTCGCTGTCAACGGCGAGCGACGGTGTTGCGGCAACGACTGAAAACAATGTGCGGAGCTCGGTGTTTGAGTGATCGGACCATCGGGCCTTATCCTATGACGTGTGACAATCTGTGACCATTTAGCTGTAGGAAAATGGATGGAACTGGGCCTTATAGCTACCGTGTATCTTCGAAATATATCTAGCGGAAGATTTCTTGGAGCTAAAAAAAAAGTGATTATGTATATGTTGCGAGATTGCCGAAAGCTTGCAAGTAGCGCAATCAGAAACCTGTCAATAAAATAGCGCGAAATCTAACCGGGTGAATGTATGTAGCGCAGAATCGCACTTTTCGCGCTACATACTTCGGTCCTTTTTTAACTCCGATAAGTAGCGCAAAGGTGTCAGTTTCATGATATAAGTAGCGCAAAAGTGAAAAACATGAAAGTGTATAGCGCATTATTAAAAGTGCACTTGGACCGCCATAGAATTCACGAAATCCCTTCGATCATTGCATCCATTCATACATTTACTACAGATTTCTAAGAGTTAGACGAACACAGACCTCCTGAGTCTGGAAAACGTTTGCGAGACGCCAACTTGCCATCATTTGCACCTGTTTGATCCCTGCCGATTCAAGGCGATCCAACCCATATCTTGTGTGCTGATGGGAATACCGTCCGATTTAACCCGGCTACTCAGGGAGAAATCATCTGGGACTATTCACGAGGCTCAGGATTTTTCCTCGGGATTTTATTCCACAATTTGATGACCTGACGGAGTTAGTGTGCATTCATTCACATTTACCAGGGGTTGAGTCGGCAGGCTCTGCTGCTCTCAATTGCTAAGGGAAACATATAAATTTGGAGAACATACATCCTAAGGATACACACAATATTTGGTTTTTTTCGTTTGGATGGAGAGAGAACTGATAGCCAGACGACGCGAATATGTGGTGGGTCAAGGAAAATTGATCGGGTCCCAATTGACGTTGCACGTGATCGTCACGGCCGATCAATTGAAATTGCCCACCACCACTTCTAGTTCCGTGGTGTTCGTTGCGTTCTATGACCGCAGGCTCACGCTGCCCCCACTGAAGAAAGCCTCGACTTCGGATTGGGTACAAGCCGTTGGCGACACTTATCCCGCGCTGTCGAGGAGTTAGGGCAAGCGTAGCGCGCCCTGACTCCGGATATCCGCCGTGCCGTCCCGCCAACAGAGGTTAGAGTTAGGTGAGGATCTATAGAAAGCGAGAACGAGGCTTTAGAGTGCCGATGTCCGTGCTTGAAAGCAGCGTGGGTTTGTGACCTGATTCTTGTCCTAGAAAGCCGGAGCAACCTCACATGTCAATGCTTCAAAAAAGAAAGTAGGAATTATTAAACCTCATCGTGGGTGCTAACCCTTGACATTTCGTGCCTGGTCTGAACACGTTAGTTCAACCAAAACCCCCGGCGCCACAGTTTCCCGGACCTCCAAAATGCCCATATTGTCGCTCCCATCGTTCCAGCCTATTAGCAGTCGCCTCCCATCTCAACTCCAGCTCGAAAAGAGAAAGACGTGGTCTGTGGAATTATTGCAGTTTGCGCATCCTCAACGAGAAGGAGTTGAGATTACCATAAATTTTGCAGCGGAAACTTTCTGAACCATATGCAAAATTGAAAAGCCCCCTCCACGATGCCGGATCAATTGAACTGAACGGTTAAACTAGGTACTGCATCAACTTGCGCACATACTTCACCCTTCAGAAGACCTTCTGGACATAGAAAAAAGTGCCCAATAAATTGAGAAGAACGGTTGAACCACTTATCAGATTCACTTTCGTATACTTCAGCCCTAGGAAAGCGTTCTGAATATCAAAAGACTGCCTGAAAAATTGAGCTGAACGGCTGAACCAGGTGAACATGACAATAGCGTTGTTCAACATATTAGTTCGAGGATGTGAACAAACGAAGTTCCTGTTGAGCATTTTCACGACAAGCGGTCATAGTCCTCGACATTGTTCAAATAGCCAAGCCTCGAGGTTCTTCCAAAATGGCTGAGAATGGGATCGTTGGCACGCAACCCTCTCGGCCGCTGATTTCAACTGAAAGTTCACAAGCTACATATACTATCAGTGACTAGGAACCTGGGCAGACTAGGAACCTGGGCACTTGCCAAATATAACGATGAATAGTACTAAATGTTGAGCTATTGGACTTGTGGGAGGGAGTACGACCCCTAGCGCCCTTGCATGTCAAATTTCGAGGCGGAATGATGCGCCGATCGAAAGCTGTCCTTCGTTTGATCGCCGGTGGGAGGGTGAGAATATCGTTTTCTTAACGCCGACCAGCGATCTCTCCCGTTTCTCCACCAATCCTTAGTCAATCCACGACTTCTTGGGCTCATTCTGCTCGCCACGTCTCGTGCTCGGTTCCCACATACAAAAAATCTCCCTAAACTCGCTCTCTTCCATCCAAAGCTTCATGAATGAACAGAATGTGCCTCCAAGTACCCCACCCTCGTGACACGTATATCAAACGACCCTTTGGTGCTATGGGTCTAGGACTTTACCTGGTTCATCATGATGGATGAAACTTCAGTTTCACAGCTATTCGGCCATTTCATATGCTTGAGACCTCTCTCACTGCCGTCAACACCTCAAAATACCGTATTTTCTCTGGTACCAATGTCTAAATGCCGGGTTCTCGGCAGTTTGACTCAGGAGTGGAAAGGCGGGCCCAGGTATGTCCATATCCTTCTTATGAAGTTGCCTGCAACTTATTCGGCCCACTCCTGTCCTCTCTCTGTCGCGCGGTCCTCGTTTGATTCGCGGTATAGATCCCGTCGCACGGGTCTGTCATCGGAAGCAACCAGTCCAACCATTTCCCTAGGTCCCAACGGTTGCAGCAGCTGTGATTTAATTTTGTCACAAGTTACTGACCTGGAAAATTTAAATTTTCTACACAAGTTGCTGTAGAAAAAAAATAAATTTTCACACAAGCTGCTGTATGTTACAGGCCGTAGTGGCTTATATCAATGACCGTGAGAGGCGGAGGATTGATATTTCAAGATTAATCTGAGACAAAAGATTTAATTGTCCCAGATTAATCTTACGCAGATTAATCGGTTCAATAAAATGAATGACAACAACAGGGATTGAACCATAGACTGCTGTCATCCATAGAATGCAATAAATTGTCAGGACACCAACTTTACCACTACACTACCAGGGAGTTGCAATGACCAAAGTTTCCGCTATTACATCATGTCCATCGACTAATTTCTAATCATTCATTTTGCCCCAATTGCATATGCTTCCTACTCTCTATGTCTCCTTTTTGAAGATGATTTCTTGCCCAATCAGCTAGCCTTTCCCTCAGTGTTGGTTTCCTTAAACAGCTTGGGGTTATGATGGCAATATTTTCGATGCCCTCCACAGTCAGTTAGTGGACTGGTATGCTACGTGGTTCTTATTAATTTGGTCGAGTTACTGAGGTTGGTGGTGACTCTCGCTTTAGTAATTCTTTTATTTTGACTTGGCCTCGGATTAATCCTGCTCCAGCAACTTGTGTGAAAATTTAATTTATTTCTACAGCAACTTGTGCGAAAAATTTAAACTTTCCAGGTCAGTAACTTGTGTCAAAATTAAATCACATCTGCTGATATCACTGTAGGTCCTGTGTAGCCTTTTACTACCTAAAATCCATTGTTTGGATTCCCTGAACAATATTATACACCGCGAGGGTACCGAATGAGACGGCAACAACGGATTTGTGTGGGTGCCCAGGTTCCCCGTATATTGCCTTTTCGGGAGCTCCGCCCGAAATAAATTCCCAGTACACCCAAAATGTCACCAAACGGTCCCCAAATATGCTCAAATTTTTCACAAGATGCGCGCCTACAATCGAGTGCCTTGGGATGCTCAAAATCAGGCTCGAAGGAGCTGTTAACAGGCCAAAACCCCTAAGGTGCCCAGGTTCCCAGCGCGTGATAGTATACTGTTGACTATTCTTACAGCGCATTTCACTTCAAATTGAACCACTGAGTATTGACCCCTACCCAAGTCTAAACTTATCTGTGCCGCCGGCGACATTTGGAGTCGTAGAAAAAAGAGTATGCTCAAAGAACGAGAACGATCTTATGCTGCCAAACGATGATAGTGTCACTGTGCGCGACTGACCGGGCACTATCTATCCATCCGTCTGGTCGCGGTCATGTGATTATCGTCACTGCGGTCTAAGTTACGAGCTTTGACTGTGTCCAGAGGAAGCGACGAGTTGACCTACATTCAGCTGAACTCACAAAATTTCACAGAATGCGATCAAACTCACGACTTCCGCAACGCTAAGCGAAGTAATCAAGTGACGAAGATGGCGCGGACTCTGACACACTCGCATTCCCCGGAAGGCAGAAGCGGGCGAGGTGTTTTTCTCGGCGTTATCAACCGCACGATGGATAACTAATTAATTCAAACGGGGTAGTCTGAACGACCGGTGTGCATTTATGCGGGTGCGAGAAGGGATGGTATCGGCTCGATAGCGGCGCCTGCAATAAATGCCGCTGTCTGCCATCGTGATGCAAGAGACGCCCGTTCGACTCGGACTCGACCCATGCTGCACGCTGACTTGTTTTTTCTTCTCGAGTTCTGCGGAGTAGACACTCAGATTCCAAACGAGCTTATTACCGGCTCGATGACGGACGGTCCGCCCCTTCACCAGCTTAAGTGTATCCGATGCGTTAATGCGGGAGATTCCCGTTCGACTCGGGCTGGAGCCATAAGTCTGTTGCGCATTTTTTTGTTCCTTCCTCAAACTGTTCGCAGACCCAGGAATAACACTACTCTGCGCTCTTGCCTCCCCCCAAGAAATTTCTGTCAAGAAATCAACACAGGTGGTGTGGTGAGTCTCTCGAGTCCTCCTCTGGTCTCGGCCTACCAACGTCAAGAATGCACAGGTACTCAGGCTCACAGCGAGGATAATATCCCAGGGTCAATATCTGCGTTCACTAGGTTGGCACGAAACCTACGCCCATTCGACTCGGGCTCGAGCCATATCTTGATTGGCGTATATTTTATTCCCTCCTTCGTGTTGCCTCCGGCATTAATCTGATATTTAGGGTGCAGATGAGGACAATATTGGCTCAATGGCGGATGGTCCGCGCCTGCCTCACAGCAGGTTGGTACAGTAGTTAACCGGGAAGCGAAACGCTCAAGCGAACTTGCAATTCCCGGGCCGATATTGAATAAAGTTGTTGGGGATCTCTTCACAGATCGATAGAGATGTGTCAGGGCTACCTGGCAATATATATTTTTATAGGGAAATGTTGTGTTTTGATTGAGAATGAGGCCATTCTTCTACAAACATCCGATTTTGCAGAATCACGTGGAAGCGAAACACTGCAAAATAACCTGTGGGCCGCCGATCGTTGCAATCCAGCCCCAGGGGTGTTTATATTCGTGTTCTACGACCTTGAAAACCCCCAGTTAACGCGTGTGCAGGAGAAATTGCGCGCCCGAAATACCGTGCCTCCGACGGATTATATCCAACAAAATAGGCCAAAAAATAGGGAACACAAAGTGATCTGCCACAGGTTCCACAGAACCTTTTTGAGCAATTCCTTTTGCTATGGGCCATTTCTCATGGCTAAATATCCTCTCACAAAAACTGGGGCCCGTCAGATGCCTGGGATCCGGGAAAAAGCCGGTGTTTCGCTTCTACGTAGTGTTTCGCTTCCCGGTTAACTACTGTATTTGATCTGTGTGCAGGAAACGCCCGTTCGACTCGGGCTCGAGTCATAATATCGACTTCTGCTGTTTTTTCACTCCATCTCACGTCCGTAAGTTGAGCTGATCATATCCGCGCTCAAATCTCTTCTAGTGACTTAGGGCCAACTTTGCGGGTTAAAACTCGGTGAAGTGAGACTCGACCGGATCCTGATCTGTGATGCACACACATCACAAAAAATCCACGGGTAGTCTGGGTCCCGGTGCATAGGAACGAGTCATAAAATGGTGCTGAAGCATTTTTGTCGTCAAGTATACTAATACTCATCTAGGGCGGTTGAGTAATTCTTCGCCCACCCAAATCCTTCCTTTATGATACAAATCATCGGTTACGTCTTTTTTACCCTATCTCTATCTCTAGCGCGAAAAGATACACACGTATCTAAGGTGCAAGGATGGATACGAGCAGCTTGATAGCGGAAGGTCCGCGCCTGCGTACATTATCTGGCCGGGAACGCATAATGCAGGAGAAGCCGGGCTTCGAACCACACCATAGCAGCCCAATGCTTTTTGTTCAATTGTATTTCCTCACTCTCGCCGACGGGATTCTCTTCTCAAGGCCTCAAGGTCGGGCAATCAAGATTCACATTTATGCAGGTTCCAAATTAGCCTTATATCGGCTCGATGGCGGACGGTCCGCACCTACACCCATTAACATTATTGTTTGCTGTTTGCCCCGCAGGAGGCGCCCGTTAACAACTTTGACTTGGGGGAGGGACTACGACCCCTGACGCCCATCCATGCCAAATTTTGAGGCGGAATGTTGCGTTGATCGAAAGCTATGCCTCGTTTGATCGCGGGCCGGAGGGTGAGAACATCATTTTCTTAACGCCGAGCGGTCATCTCACCCGTTTTTCCACCAATCCTTGGTCAATCCATGACTTCTGGGGCTCATTCTGCTCACCACATCTCGCGCTTGTTTTCTACACACCAAATATCTCCATAACTTTACTCTTTCCCTGCTGAACTTTCATGAATGAACAGGGTGTGCCCTCAAGTACCCCACCCCCGCGACGCGTGTATCAAACGACCCTTTGACGCTATGGATCTAGAACTTCACACAGTCCATTATGATGGATAAAGCTTTAGTTTCGAAGGTATTCCGCCATTTTATCTGTTTGATACCGCTCTCACCGTCGCACATGCCCCAAACCACCCTATTTTCTCCGGTACCAATGTCTAAATGCCGGGTTCTCGGCGGTTTGACTTGGGAGTGGAATGGCGGGCCCAGGTATGTTCATCTACTTCTTATGGAGCTACCTGCAACTTATTTTGGTCAACCCTGTCCTCTCCCCGCCGCGCGGCCCTCGTTCGATCTGCAGTATGGATCCCGTCGCACGCGACTGGCGTCGGAAGCACTCGGTTCTACCATTTTTCTACGTCCAACATACCCTTTTAGCATCTACAATACTGTAGTTTTATCCCCTGAACATCATAAAGCAGCATGATGGCATTAAATGAGGTGGCAACAATGAATTTGCATGGGTGCCCAGGTTCCCCATAGTTGCCCTTTCGGGAGTTTCGCCCGAACTAAATTCACCACACCTTCAAAATGTCCCCAAATATGCCCCAAATTGGCTCAACTTGTTCCCAGGATGCGCGCCTACCATCTAACACTTCCAGATGTTCAAAAAGTCTCTAAAGGGAGTTGTTAACTAGTCAAAACCCTTAAGGTGCCCAGGTTCCCAGCGCATGATAGTAGCTGATGTTCAGCTTGCATCACCACGGATTTTGATTCGGTCGACCATATAATTAAGGAACATGAAATACAGACCCAGGCAGCCACGGCAATGTAGTCAAAATGCAAGGCACAGGTCGAGAAAATGGTTTTTTTTTGGAAATAGCTCGGTCCCTATATAGGCTGCCGAAAAGCCCTAGAGCATTTTCCATCCATCGTGGATGTTTTTGGTAGTAAGGGTATATGGAGGGTTTAGTGACGGAGGGCCAAGTTAAGCGGAATTCGGGCGATTAGAGGAGCAACATTTGCAGCGCCCTCCGGATTTTGGCGGCCGTGGACACTAAGTATTCCGCTAGCGCGGTTGTTTGGCCCAACAAGCATGATAGCCAGCCGCATCGCTCAGATCACACACATCATTCGGCAAGTTCGAGTTGCAAACAACGAACATTATTCAAGGTAAGAAAGCAACAAGACAAACAGGTAGGATACGTTCTCGAATTGCATCAAATAACAATAGGTTTGACCTTCCTGAGGCTCGCAATCGTTTCCTATCCAATCCGTTAACTTTGCAATGTGGCGGATATTAGCGCGCTCACATCAGACAACTGGAGATGGGCTTTCACAATCTCGGGAGGAGTCAATGCGAGCCACTGCAAATAGGATTTAGTAGTAGTAAAAATTTTGGATGCATGCGTTTACCTGGTTCAGACTAAGGTCCTGGAAGTGCTCTATGCGGCGATTAGACGAGTAATTTAAAGTCAACGAAATTATAACACTAGCCTCCGTTGAGAATCTCGAGATATTTCAAGGTGCTTCACGAGTCAGGTTAACGGTGGTGGGACAATCCCTGAGGAGAACTTACGTGTTTCCCGTATTCTCGATGTAGTGACCTCAGAGAAGATATCAATCAGCACCAATTTATGGGCGCATCCAGATCAGCTTACCGTAGTTATTCGGGACGTAGCCTAATGGAGAGTATTAGCAACTCAAATGCAACAGCAAATTGAGTTAATTTCGTACCTATATCGCCGGGCTGAATGGGATCGTGATTAGTCATTCTTGAACAGTTTTATCGCTGGGAGCATACCTGATAGTCGAAGGTCCTTGCATTTCCTTGCGCCGCAAATATCGTCATGCGGGCTTCGCCCTCGCTGAACAAGGGCGTGAGCTTACATCCCTACATGAAGAAGACATAGTCGCATACAGGAAGAAATCCATTTCATCCATGGTGGGATGCCACTGCATTTCAAACATCACTCCGAGGATGAAAACAACTGCAATGATGGACGTACGTGGAGCTCTCTGCGGTTGCGTTTAGTCATTTCTCAGATGCATTCTGACACTGGAAAGAAAACTAAGAACCCACCTCATGGCACCCGGTTGGACCGTGATCTCGGCCATAGCGATCGTATTCGACACCTGGACCAGTAATTCAGTGAGCAATCGTCTGGCCAGGCAAGAAAGCCTTACCGTGAAATTAGTCGAATCCACAATCTTGATCGTGCCCCCGGGGAGCTGCGTCGCGTTGAAATGGGAGAGAGGGAAGGCGTAAGGGTTCGGAATCTGGCCCTGGGGGTCGGTCGGCGGGAGCGCGTTGGGATCGGGGTCGGCTGCAAGGTACAAGGTTATTTGAGTTCAATATGAACGTTGAAAAAGAGAGGGAAAAATAAATGGATACACACGGCCAGGGAATATGTACAGGCCGCCCGGCTGGTTGGGAATGTGCGAGAATGCCTCGGTGTTAGCTTGGAAGTTCTTCATGATGACTGCGCGAAGGTGAGTTCTCCGAATCACATGGATCGGCAGCCCGGACCTTCGTATGGAACGTGGGACATCCAGTCGGTCAACTATTCGCGGGGAGGGTGAGTGCTGCCACACAAACTAAGACCAGCTAAAACACACCAGGAACGTCCCGTCGTCACTGAAGGCTCCATTGTCAAATACCTGAAAGCCGCTCATTCCAGTTTTATTTATTCATTGTAAGATACTTACGAGAAGGAACTCAGAACCGCCTTCAGTCTGGTTGGTGGCCTGCAGACTGTGGGGGATACCGGGCGGGAAGAACCAAAGATCTCCGGGTCCCTACAAGTGTGAATGCAATTAGCTCGTGGCCGCGGTAGAAACTTGGCAAGACTTAGCCTTACCACAGTTGTCAAAAAGTTCCTCCCATCTTGATCCACGGCGGAGATCTGAGTATAACCCTTCGAATAACCGAAACCCCTCAGTTCAATGCCTGGATAAACGCAAAAAAAAGCGATGCTCACAGCTAAAACGTACGCCCACTAATATTATTCAACTTGTAAGCCGACCTGATTTATCGGAAGTATCGCTGAGCCGAGCTCACCTCTGACGCCGTGTGCCAATGGAGCTCGCTGGAATTGTTGCCGTTCAGTTCGTATTGGCCATTCAATATGCTATGATACGCACCGAATTGCACCTGCTTCAAGCCTTGATAAGAGAAACGGTGAGTGGAGACGTCGTCTAATTAGAATTCAATCACACTGACCGCATATCGACAGCCGCCATGGCTGTCCCGATAGGCAACATGTCAGCTGTGATGAAACTCGCGTCAGCCTTGGCGTTGTTCGAATGCTTTATGTTGGTGGGAACAACACGTACTGTTTTCCTGGCGGGACCATCCCCCGGTTTGAAGACGCATGTGGCTCAGGTCGAGAGGCCATTTTGCGTTTTTCCTTGAAACTAATTAGCGTCCGAGTCTCAAGAATAACAGCTCGAGTTATTCGAATGCGAATTTGACTACTTACACGTCACCCGCGTCGGTCGTTGGCGGCGCGAGCACGTCCGGATTCTCCTGCTCGATAGGGAGGTTGATGTCGGTTCCCAGAATCGGGGCACCCAGTGCGCCGCGGATTGGCTCGGGCGTTCCGCTGGTGAGGTTCCAAAGGGGGTTGTTGGGCTCGGTGCCGGCGAAGGAGACTGTAGCGCTGGGTTCGGCGGCGGAGGAGGTCGACGAAGCGGCGGGAACATTAAAAGCGCTCGAAGACGTGGCTGAGGCCGGGGTTGCGTCGCTGATCGCGCTGGTAGCTGCAGAGACAGACACAGCAGGCGCAGGTGCGGCGGAGACGAACGCGGACAAGAGGAGAGCGCAGAGGCAGGAAGAAACCGATATCATGGTAAGAACTGGTGGGATCTCGGAGAATGTACGACGCTCAGCCCTGCTTTTAAGGATGCGAGGATCTAGAGTCTCGTGCACTGTTTCAGTCTACGGTACATTAGTTGAACTACGGTAGAGGGTTTTCACCGGGTGACAAGATTAAAAATAGACGAGTTCAAAGTCCGAGGCGCTTCACGGGCGGCAAGATTAAAAATAGACGAGTTCAAGGCGGGACAATTCGGAGCGTGTTGCTGGAGCGTGTTGATTTCTTCACATTCAGTATAGCAGGATTCGGTTCCCCATTTCCCTTTTTTTTCAACGAGCAGTGGGCAATATCAGTACCACCTTCCGTAGAGTTGAACATGGAACCTTGCAGAGTTTATTTATTTTTGAAAGCTGACCAAGCGTCTCACCTTATTCCTTAGAGAATAGACCATTCTATCTATGTGTCCCTTCGTTGATTCCCTGGTGCATGGCTGACAAATCCCGTCCTCATCGCTAAATATAAATGTTTATTGACCGAAAAATTCGCCGCTCGCTGCATGCGATTGCTGTGATTTGCCCCCGGAACACGCCCCGAGGCGGCAATATTAAAAATAGACGAGTTCAAGGCATGCCTAGGCACGTCTATTTTTAATCTCGGGTCTATTTTTAATCTTGCCGCTTGAGGGTGTCCGTCCAACTCCGCTCATGGATATTGGACCCCGGATCTTCGGAGACGCCCAACTGGCGCGTATTCGGCATATATGATGACACGCCTACCGACCGGCCAAGCGCGAGCTAAACCAAAGAGGTGAGTTGGCGCGAGGAGGGCGGAAGGAGATAAAAGGCAAGTGGTTCAAACAAGCTCTGTTGCCGAGGCTGGCAGCGAGCGGCTTGTTAATACGGGGGTGAGCGAGCGCGACTATGCGCTGGATCGAGACGGAGGCGAGGAGAGTGAGACGTAGGCGGGAGCGAGAGCGAGATGCGACGAAGGAGAAAAAGGCTGTACTATTCTGATTTCAACTGTACAACTACGTAGTAATTTATACAGAAGTGTGTGGGAGAACGGAAGCATAGTCCAAAAGTAGAGTAACAATAAGAAACAATAAGGCGAGAATCAACGAGCATGTTGAATTTACAGCAGAACATCCAGAATGAAAAGGACAATAGCGTAGATGTCAGGTTTTGGAAAGGTAACATGATTATGATAGGAATCTTGCCCTAAGTCTGACGGAACATGTAGATTTGAGTCAGGTAGGGCGTGGAAGTGATGGGCTTGGTTTTGGATGGAAAAGTGCGCGTAAGGTGGAGGTGTAAATGTAAAGAGGCGCGGGTGCTGGTAAACGGTCGCGGTCATGTGACCGTTGTGTGGCGTTGATCCGGGGCGTTTTACCCGTCTGGCGCGCAAGCAGGCGCGACAATGATCGGCAAAACTTTCGTTCCAGGTCTTTGGACTCAGCTGTTTACCCTGAGCGCCCAGCATGTTGCCGAGGATTCTCCTAGCGCCCAATTAAAGTTCCGCTTTTGCTCCAGCGTTAATTGCGGCTGACGGCCCGCGGGGAGTCCGAGATGCTACGTGACCGTCGCGTCGCATCTTTTTATTCCTGCTGTCGCTGAGGTCCATTGTGATGTGATCTCGCAACCAAAACTGAACACCACACAGTTTCTATAGAAAAAATTTCTGCTTCAAGAATCAGCACCATTACATCAGCCATGTGGTGCATTCACAAACTTATCCAAACGGCTATAGATCCAGTGTTATTACATTTTTAAATATCTGTGATCCATAAATGGGGAGGGGGACTCCGCGGTCCCCCGAGCGCTTTGTATATTTAGCGATGAGGACGGGATTTGTCAGCCATGCACCAGGGAATCAACGAAGGGACACATAGATAGAATGGTCTATTCTCTAAGGAATAAGGTGAGACGTTTGGTCGGCTTTCAAAAATAAATAAACCTTCTCTAGCCGGTGGACGTAAGGAGGTTGATGTAATAACAACGTGGGATCATTTCAAAATCAGACAGCACCTATTCGCGAGGCTGCGGAAGCTGGTCCTTTGAGCGCTAAAGACTGTTCTAGAAACACCAGTTTATCTCCAGCCCGCAGCTCGACGTATCCATCGTCAACCGCGAGCCGTTGAGAAACTGAGCGGATGTATTCGTGGCGGAAGCGCAGTAAAACGCAAATGCAAGATCCAGTCCACTGGCATCGACAAATCCCGGGCGAGGAGTATATGCCAGGATGGAGACGCAGGAAACTTGCGCAGCGTCATAGGAGATCAAATCGGCCACCGCACGTGTGTGGAGCGTCGACCTTGTATTTCCTGCTGAGACGGAGGATGCCGGAGAGCGCATCAAAATCTGTTCTGGTTGGCGCTAGGAGAAAAAATTTAACAGGTCGGGTTCATGAGCAGCGGGCAGACGCACCCGTAATCGAAAGCGCCTTCAAAAAGAACTTCAAATCGCGGGCGTCGTCGTTCAGATGGACAACGGGGCATTCATCGATGGCCTCAGGATCCTCGGACTGGGGTATGGCGAGCATATTGTGAAAAACGGACGATTCACACGCCAAAAGTCCGCCGTGGGTGAGGAATCGTGCATTTCCGGTATCAAGGACCTGGGTGTCGTCTTTGAGCGGCTGAGCCCTGGCTCTTCGACACGGTGGTAGCAAAATCTTGAGGCTGGCTATTCATTTGAATTTTAGATGTCCGAGCCCTTTAACAGTTAGAATCACCCTCGTGCAGATTCGTTGAACCAGCTTGGATCGACGCTTTTAAGTCTGAGATATAGCGTATATGTATCACTCATGCACCAGTATTATACCGCGGAGAGGTATTGGTGACACAGTAGTCCAATATTGGCCCAACACTGGTGGTCAGCCCCTATCCGAGTTCGTGATCCTGATCACTGGCCGCATCATTCCGGCACCAGCCGAACACCGCCAGTTGTCAGCTTCTTGCGTCCCACCACCACCTCGCACTCACCTCACGCAGGCGACAATATGGTATTTGCTGGCCTCGATCCTACTTATAGACTCCTGCCTTCGCTTGGCTTGAATCCATCTCTCGAGTTCCACTCTTTCGTTTCTGGCTGTCGTTCGAGATTCTGTCGAGGATACTGCGCCTCCTCGATGGCATCTTGTCAGTTTCATACTGGGCATAACATCTACACAAGGCACTGGTGAAATCCCAGGATTTTGGACTGGCCTATGTAGTATCTTCTGGACATCCTCGACATCCTCGATATACTTGCGCACGAGTCGAATCTTGGATACCGTCTGACACGTCCAGCCGGAAGAGGGTTACTCACTTCAGCTGCTTTCGCGAACATCTCCATCGCGTTGGCCCTGTCCTGAATCTCGTCGTGTTTGAGAACGGAATATTTGACCCAGCGAGTCATCTGGGCGTGGATGGACAGCAAGACGTCAAGACGGGAAGGTAAGCCTCTAGAGTACGACAAGTAGTCGATCAAACTAACTGCCTTGTACAGATCGCTCTCGATATGTGTCAAGGCAATGGCAAATTCCTCTGGATCCGTGGGCTCCACCGCTGGTCCTCGCGTCGGAGGTGCTAGCGGTTTGGGCGTCTATCGGCCCTCAGTGAGCTGTAAACTACAGTCACAATGATGGTGACTCACTCGGACCCTAATAGCATCAAGAATCATTCTCTGATGGTCTGCAATGAGCCGATGGTGCATCGCAAAAGCTCTCACTCGCTCGAATATGTCTGAATCAGAAGGGACAGTCTGCAACCACGAGACTATCACGTCGACGATCCTAGTTTCTCATTAGCTGGCAGCGCCAGCGAGGCCTTCGGGACGAGCACACACTTGGATCTCCTCACAAACTGCCCCATCTCCGACCGGATCTCCTCAAACCGCTGCTCGATTATATAGAAACACTCTGGCGGCGTAGCGTAATCCAGATACGTCCCCAGTACCACTTGTTTAAAATGCTCGTCATCTGCCGATCAGATCATTATGGATCCGTGCGACAATGGAATAATACCTGTCTCACGCAAGCGGACAATGAGCCCCGGCGCATTCCCATACACTTTCCCGTTCTCCTCCTTGAAAATTGGGTGAATTGGCTGAGGTGCAACCTGTGAGGTGGAGGCTTCCCCCAAGCCCTCATAGGTAGACAGAAGGTCCGAAGACGGAGCTTGTGGAGATGGGGGTACGACGCCGGCGAAAGACAGTTGCGCGGGAGGAATGGGAGGCAGTCGCGGGGCCTGGTGAAAGGGTCGAGCAGATCTGGGCGATGCGGTAGGAGACGGGATTTCAGATACTGGCGTAACAAGATCCAGAGCCGCCGCGACGAGGCCAGAGTCAATCGCGAGCTCGCTGTTGAAGTACGAGCGGATCACGGCGAGTATCTCATGCAGCGCATGTTCCTGCATTGCCCGAGTCTCTGTCATTTGACGTGCATGTGCAACTAGGATTTGGATCTGGGCAGACGTCACCGAGAATAGCCAGAGCACGGGCTCAGGACGCTTACAATCGCCGTGCGAAAGATCTCATCAATTCTCTGATTTTGCTCCGCGATCCACCCTGAATCTCCTCTTGATGGAACAACGCAGCGAATGAACTCATCGCTTTTCGCCTCTCTAGCTTTTCGATGATCCCTCGCAGGACTCTAATGGGTATCGTCAGCGGGCGCTATGAAGGAATCACGCGAGGTTCCATTTTCTCCAGGAAGTCTGAAATGATAGGGGTCTCGACCGAGGCCATCGCCGCGTCATTCAGGGTATTGAGACGGGAAATGCATCGGTTGTTGAGCTCCTCGAGCTGTTCCTAGCGCCAGGGTGAGCCCACTTCATCACTGAGAAGGAACGGCGTATGTACCTGATTTCGTGGTCCATTTCGGATGAAAACAGCTATGTCCTTCGCTATAGGGGGGGGGGGGGGGGGGGGTTAAAGCAGGACCTAAAAGACAATGGTTTACGAACTGAGGGCATAGATCCTGCTGAGGTTGGCTTAACCCAAATCTGTTGTATCACAAATTGGCTTAAAGCTGCTTAAGCCAGTTAATCCTTGTATTAGTACTGTACTACACATATAATACACTACTGGGAGCCCAACGGTATCTTCTAAGCGGCTTAAACAGCTTGAAATTCTTCAAAAGCTGCTCAAGCCGACTGAATCCATCGATCCCGCCCTTCAATTGAGCCGCGGCTTGGGTGTAGTACGGGGTTTGAGTAATTTTTGGTTTCGTTAAGCCAGCTATCCCAGGTAAGCTGAATAATACTCACCAGTTTTTGCAGCGCCTAACCGGCATCGACACCGACTCGGACGGAGCGGGTTGCCGGGCACAGGGCACGGAAAGGGTGAGTGGGATGTCTCCTAAATGGCCGAAAACATTGAAGTGTGGTTCTTGCAAGTTGCCACTGCGTCCAGAGCGTGCCACCGTCCACCAACTCGGGAGTGATTATGAAGCGGATGTAAGGCGGCCGGATGCGGGGTAGATACGCTCTCGATGCGCGAGTTCTTGACTGTGGAAGTATCCGCCTCTGATGTTTTCTGTTGGCGACGAGTTGACACGTGTGCACCATGGTGTGTGGAGGGCAAGTGGAGAGAGCAAAGAAAACAGGGGCTGTGGAATGCGAAGCCAAACATGAACACACAGTCCTAAACACTTCTTTCTTCTTCTCAATGACAATGGCCTCGTTCTTCTACTCCATCTTCCTCCCAGACGAATCTCTGGAATAAATTCGATAACAGCCCAGCGCTCAAAGTTTCCTTTTGAGCCTGCTCAGACCTCGTGCGTGTACACTGGACTCCAGCTTACCAGCTGAGTTCCTCCGCAATAAGCGGCAGTACATTGTGCACACCACGTCTTCAAGCTAGCGCCACTGCTCATTGTGCCGACGAATGGAGCCACTCACGCCATGTCCCTTGGCTGCCCGCCTCGTCGGTGTCATCCGACGCCGTCGGCAGCATTGTCATCAGGAACGCCCGGTTTATTCAAATTTGAACTCACCGTGTATTACCCCAACAAATTCATAGCTCATTCAAAGACCATCCCTCCACTGTCTCCGCATGCTGGGCCCCTGCCCTGCGCCCATGTCGATGGTGATATCGTAAGCGCTGCAAAAACTGGTAAGGATTATTCAGCTTAACCGAGTTCACTGGCTTGACGGAACCCCGAAGATGGCTCAAAGCGCTTGATCCACCAAGCGGCGGCTCAATTGGCTTGAAACGTAAGGGCGGGCTCAATCGGTTCAATCGGCTTGAACGGCTTTGAATCCTTCATACCGTTCAAGCCGTTTAAGCCGCTTAGACATAGCAATGGCTCCCAGTTACCCAATAGTTTAGCACATGTGTAGTGCATACTAATAGAAGGGGTTAACCGGCTTAAGCAGCTTTAAGCCAATTTGTGATACAACGTGTTTGGGTTAACCCAACCTAAGCAGGTGACAGTGAGGGCCAGAGCTGCGAAGGCAAGATCGGCGCTCATTGGGGGAGGAGATTGGGGAGAGCGACAGACTGGACATGCATATCTCCGAGTATTCCTCCATCTCTTGACTTGGAAGATAAAGGCTGTACCTGACTTAGAATCACGCTTGAAATGTATCAGTGGTAAATTATATCTTTTTCAAGTTGAATAACCCTTTTTTCGAGAGTTTTAGGGTCCATGAACAACATTTTCTAATCTTTTTCTCAGTTTCGAATTTTTGACGCGATCAGTTGCGTACGGTATGCTTCGGACATTTTCGCGTGTCGGAGAGCTCCGGACGGTTGCTGTAACCCGATGAGGGATCGCCGAAATCCCCGGGATAGGGCCATTTCTCGGGTAATATTCTCGTTTCTTTATTTTCTTGTACTTTTATTAGTATCGGGCCCAGATTGGGTTAAATTAGCAAGATATTTGTGTAGGGAGCCGAAGTATGGCGTCTCATATCCGCGCAGAGCCTGAAAGCCAAGAGTCGGTTTCCCCGCAACCCTACGGCGATGATTATCTTCACCAATAGGCACAGATATTCAGAAAGAGTACAAACCATGGTAAGTCATTACTTTCTCACCTCAGCTGCGTCAAGGTCGCAAGTGACAAAGATCTCAGCATATAAGTTGTTGGCAGCAACGGCGGCTTTGAGTTTCATAATTGTCCAGGATGGGCTTGACAAGGATTGTAATAGCCGCCACCCTAGACTATGAAAGCGGAATTTTCGGGGCTTGGAGCTGGGTATTAACAGTCGTATCACACAAGTTCTCATAAAAAGATGGGTCATGTAGCGAGAGATCCTAGGTCGGGGTACCAGTCTGATTCACAAAAGTATTCTATCCTCGCAGTACTATTTAGTGCAGTCCGAGATCAGAGGAAACTGATGGATGGGTGTATGTATCGAAGCAGGAGCAGCATATTTCCTATGGAAATCCGAATATAGGCCCGCGTGCCGTACTACGGCAAAGTGCGAAGGACGAGGACTGTCACGGTGCCTAAAGACAGCGCTGCTAACCAGAATCAAATCCTCCTGATTTGATTTGGAATCATCAATATTTCCGAGACCTGCAGTTCAAGGGCTCCAATGCAATGGAGGGTCCCAACGGCAGCGTGAGCGGTCTCGACTCGGGCTCGACATGTATCGGTGATTTTTCGGACACAAGAACACAGTAGCGTCGCCGACTTGGCTGGGATATCGGTTGACGAAAAAGTCGGAAAAGATGGGCGAGGTTTGATGACATGAGGTCGTACGAGGTAGGCTAGACCCGAACGCGTAGGAAGGGAGATCCTGAACCTAGTAGGGCAGGGAATGTCTTTCTCGAATAGGGACATGTCGTCTGTCTAGTTTTGTGCATTCGTCGTTCTGATTCTTATGCGGAGTAAATCGACCACAGTGTTCGAACATCAGAGGTCAGATTCAGAGCATATTTAACTAACTGAGTATATACATTGGTTTGGGATAAGACTTCCCTCTTTTGCGTCAGTTTCAGCAGGTCTTTCGTCGGGGAGGGGAACATGATTTAGGCCTCAGTAGAACACAAGGCGGGTCAAGAGAGAGATGGAAGATGGATGATGGGAGATGGAACGGAGCGCGGGAGAGGGATCGATACAACACGGCAAGTCAGCCGGCGCGTGTGCATGCGCCGCGGACTGTGCGGCCGCTGCTCGTCGAGGGATCAGGTACGAGGGCGGGATGACGCGTCGCCAGCAGGTGTAGGCACCCCTCTGACGCTTGCCGGACCGCCTCACCGTACGCAAAGAAAACAAAGTAGAAAGAAAAGAAACGCACCCCTCGCTGCCACACATATAACACGCCCGCTTCTGCGCCTGCGTGAAATCGCGGCTGATGTGGCCTACGCCGCCGCAGATGTAGCACTTGCTGCTTTGGACGCAGTCCCGGGAGAGGTTGGCGACGCCGCCACAGGAGTAGCATGTTTTGCCGGAGGCACCGCCTGTGCGGATGGGTAGGGTTAGCAGTATGAAGAGAGTAATATGCCCTCAACTAGCAAAGTCACTGGCGGCCACCGATGGCCACCACTGGTTACCGGCGGCCGCTGGCGGACGCTGATGAGCACTGTCATGCGTTGTGCATCACTGGGGTCGACACATTCCCGGTTGACTCAGGCTCGGGCTGTCAGATGGTGCTGAACCGATTGCACTTGAGGAATTCGCCGCCCACCTAAATCCCTCCGTCATGATACGGTAGTCGCGACAGAGCCCCCAACAACCAGAGGGAACATCCCCTCCAGGGGGAAGACGTCCTCCTCCCCGTCCTCCTACTCCGCGCCCTCATCAAGCTTATTGGAAGTGACCCTAACAACGGAGATGGCTTATTGACTATGGAAAGCCAGATCCGAAACATCTGATGCCATCGGTCACCCGTCTGATGGCCAACATTGTGCCGTGAAAGGAGGCCAGGTGAAATTGGTCGTTCCTCGACTTGCCAAGCAACATGATTCTAACCTACGGCAGTGCTATGCCACCTAGCCATTTTACAACATTGCTCGACTGAATACACGGGTTGAATTGCTAGGGCGGGGGATTTGACACGGTTCAACTGCCCTTCCATTGCGTTCACAGCGAATTTGGTCCGCGGAAGGTACGGAACCGATGACATGAATAGACTAAGACGTTCTCAGGGGCTTGGGGCCAACTATCAACTTAGGTTCCTCGAATACATCCCAATTTCGTGTCCGAATTATGCGTGACGTTCTTTCTAGTTGTATTGAATTAATGTGACTGTTTTTAGAAACCGGATTCTACAGTTGTAGTTCAAGTCCGAAAAATGACCCCTTAGTATCCTAACGCATCAACTGCACCTATCGAGGATGTTCCAATGTATAGTATATATTCGAGCCCAGCATCTTAACTTCTACCGAATGAATTGTTGCGCAGAGAAAAGCCAAAAACACTTATATTTACTTCTAGCACCAGCTAGGACTTTCTCAAAACGATATAAGAGCTTATTACCTCTTATTCGAATTCTTTTTGAGCCCAACACCGGGGGCAGGTGGGTGTCGGGCATCCCGGAGATCTCGAAATGCAACGATGAAGCTGGGATTCCAGAATTCATAGATCTAAAATGAAACGAAACAGCTCTGATAGTAGTTGAATACTCTTCCTTTGTGTGTTTTCTCGCCGACCGCGCGCTGAATAACGGAGTAATTCAAACGGGGGTAGTCTGAACGGAGGTGCGCATTTATGCGGGGTGGGAGAAGGGATGGTATCGGCTCAATGGCAGACGGGTCGCACCTGTATCTCATGCGCGGGTTACCGACTCAACGCTTGTTATAGGAAGTTCCTCCCGTCGTTTTTCAAAAGAATCTCTTGCTGCCCCCGCTCCTTCCTGCAATCTTTTAGCATGGGCCACCCCAACGGCAACGACACTCCACGTCCGCCCCCGCCGGCGAGGAGAGCACCGTGGAGGCACAGTACGACTGTTCAGATTCTTCATACCTTCGGTGTGAGTTATACCAAGTCCACCGTACACACCGACGAGATGTGGTCATCTAATTCAGGTGCTAGGAAAGATAGGGACGGCTCGATAGCGAACGGTCCGCACTTGCATCCTGTATTTGGTCTGACGCTTTACAGTTTACAGTGCACGCGACACGCGATGCCCGATGCCCGTTCGACTCGGGGTCGAGCCATGCACATTCCAGAATAATCTTTTGAAATTGCCTTCCTCACGCAGAACCTCTGATATTAAGCCGATAATACGTTGGATTGAAACCTGAATAGATGGGTGATAGAGCAGAAACACCCGGGCTCGAGTCATGTGACTCTTCTCAATATCTGCCTTTTATCCTTCCCCCGGTTGCCCCAAAAATCAATCGTAATTCATTCGGGTTTAGACATGCCCTAATATCGGCTCGATGGCGGATGGTCCGCGTCTGCACCTCATGCGTGCTCGGTAACCATGTGATGCAGGACACGCCCATTGGACTCGGGATCGGGCCATCTTTTTGGAGTGCGGGCAGTCTTTTTACTCCCTGCGTCGCATTGTTGCTAAAATTATTCTACTGTAACTATTCAAGTCGCTAAACTCGGTACTGTTGGCTCGATAGCGGACGGCCGCGTCTGCACCTCATACGTACTCGCTATAAATGCGATGTAGGACACGCCCGTTCGCTTCGGGATCGAGCCATAGCACTTTCTTGGATGTATTTGTGTTCCTTCCTGGTGTCGCTCCGAAAGCCATCTGAAGTATGTAGAGTGCAATGCCGGATAGTATCGACTCGATAGCGGAGGGTCCGCCTGCAGCCATTGATCCTTCTGTGATAGCTTTCCGGCAGGACACGCCCGTTCGACTCGGGCTCGAGTCATGCAGGTTTCGCAGATTTTTTTATTCCCTCCTCAAGCTCACGGATTCAGCACTGGCGCTTCCACGTTCGGTGGTGGATTCCTCACGCACCCATATTTCTGCTCATTCTGAAAGAACCAGAACCTCCGATACACCATTGACCCACTAAAAGTGAATGCATGCATATTTCGGGCGGTGAGTTAGATACACGCGTAAAGGAGGGTCCGCACCTGCCTCAAATAACTTGTCCTGCCATCACTGGTTTTAAAGCGTGATTCTCTCGCTTTCCATACTTATTGACAGATTAAAGAATAATAAAATTTACCTCGCGGTGCGCAATACTTGTTTGGTGAATTGACGGCTCGTTGATGAGAGAAATACCGGTGTCTTTCAAGTGTCCTAAATTAAAGCATCCTGAACTGTCTTGAGAGTCTTGAGACAGATAGGCTCAGATGGGCATGGAAATGATTCCCAGAAAAGCAGATGTTGATGGGAGTGGTCTTGAAGAAAACACGAATAGGAGGCAGCAAGGGAGCGCGCAATGAGATTCTAGGACTTGCCGCTGCTTGACGACGGGTAACTTGAAAATTTGTGGCCCAGAACTTGCCATGCAAAGTGCACGGCAAAGAGGAGGATGCACGGGGTGGAGGGCGGCTTTTGAACTTGAGGGCAACGGTCTGGGAGAGAAGATGGTGGGGGGAAGAAAAAAGATGACCATCAACACAAGTTGACTCGTACCACTTTACGATGACTTACCAATCACCGGACGACTGCGCAACAATTACCCTGAAGCCGTGATGTATTGTAGAGCACTGTACTATTTCGACCGAGTGTTCAGGTGACGCGTGACACGGCCCTCTGAACTGAACACTTTTGGTACTGGTGACGGTAACATTGAGTTTTCGAGGCTCAAATAGGCCGAAAAAACACCGAAAAACTCCTCCGGCATTCGCCGGCCTTCCATTTATGGTAGTTTTGATGTGATTACCGAGAAATGAGCACCTAAGAAAGTGAACACTTATGGTGAGGCATGACATGGGGTGAACACTCGGTCAAAATAGTACAGTAGGGTAGGGGAGCCAGAACTACAAGGAGCCCGCATGTCTACACAGAGAGCGCGAAGTTAGATGAGTCTGTGGAGAAGTGCTGGCTCCACCAGTATCTACGAGACACCGCCACTTCTAACATCACGTGGGTTGCCATCTATACAGAAAAACGCGCTTCCAGATGTACGTCGAATACTGTACATTACATGGTCACAATCCGGCGATGTTGTAACTTGTGGCCACATCCTCAGATTTATTCTGTGATTCCGCGCCAAGAACCTACTCATATTCGCGGCACGCACGCACGGTTCTCAACTTTGCTTCATTCACGTCAGATGTTGCTGCTTGCATGTGCTTGGCGTTCCTGCGTGACGCGACAGCGCACGTGACGCACAGAACTGCTCGCCGCTTCTTGAAGTTCAAGTTGAGGTTCTTCTCTATGATCTTTCTCCGTTTATGTTGTGTTTTTAATTCAGCTGATTTTCCCCCCTCCTCTGATGTCGCAGCGGAACCCGCTTTCGCCGCCACGGCTTGCCCGTGAACACCTCCGAGTCACTTTCACATCAGCCCATCGGCTCAGTGGTGAGAAAAAAGCGCAGACGATCTTAAGACTATTCTTGGCAGTCGCTCTACTTGCAGCCGCCAATGTACCCCGTCCGTCAGAGTAGACAGAGTATTTGACACTGACAGGCCGGAGCGGCGGCACCTATCTCGACATGAGATGAGTTAAAATTCAACCAAAATTGACAGCCAATACAAGTTCAATTTCTCACGAACTATAAACCAAGCACGACAGGTTGGGACGGTATGTGAAGGGTGTGACCTCTGAATTATTTATTTGCGCAGAGACTTCAGTCAGTGTGCCATATCTTTCCTAACGGCGAGACGCCCCCCTACGTCGGCCAATCCCTCTGAACCTCCTGTGCCGAAGTCGTTCCACTGAACCGGATTTTTGGCCGACTCCTCCTCGCCCCCATTCTCTCCTACGGCTCGCGATATGACTGCACAACGTCCGAGATTTCGTTCTTCGCATTCGCAGCGGCGGCCGTCGTTTTCATGCTTCAACAAGCGAGGTACGAGCTGCATATATTGAAGTGTCTGTCTAGGAGAGACTAGTTTCAATAGAGATATCCGACACGGACAAGGACACTCACCTTGAAGTCAACCGTGATCGGCACAAGAAAATGCGGACTCGGAGGCCGCGCCCCAGCTGAAAACGTGACCGCGTGTGCTTTGTCGCGCTGTGCTATGTTAACACTCGTTGCCCTTCCTCTGTCCTTTCCCGTCATAATACATCGACTTCTCAGGCTCTCGATGGAAGGATATCCCGTCGTTGAGGCCCTCCCAGTGGTCAGTCAGCATTGATTCAGGCCTTCTGGACCTTCTATAGGATCTGCCAGGATTCAGAGGAAGCATCGATTCTGGATGATAACGATCCTGACTAGACTCGTAACACAGTCTGCCTATGATTGACAAGAAAATGAGGCGAGCAGCTCTTTGCATACGGCAACGTACTCGCCACATTGTTGCAGATCTTAGGGAGACTGGTTACGAGTCTAGATCCCGACATTCTCAGCACGTCGGAAAAAATTGCTTTTATGAAGGGGGTGCGCTATCTGGAAACCAGCGCGGCGGCAGCGATTTTGAACTTTCTCTGGGCTGCCGTAGATAGGTTCGGATGCCTCGGACCTGAAGTTTGCCTCCTTTCGCGGCATGAGATACAGAGACTCATACAGTCTTGATGTGCCTCCAAGCGTTTAGGGATTCGTCGCCGTGCGTCATGATGCAAATCCTCGGGTACACCCATTTACTGTAATATGAATGCACAAGTATTTTATTTCAGGGCAGCGAGTGATCTAGCCCTCCCTTGTGAAAATATGCCCACGTATCCAGGGTTCCACGGCTCGATAGTGGACGGTCGCCACCTGCATACATTATCGCGTCGAAGATATCCTGTATTCAGGAGAAGCTCGTTTGACTCAGGCGCCGACCCGTGCTGCATCTTGAGTCATTTTTGTCCTCCGAGGTTTGCGGAGTGGACAGTCATATTTACTTAGGTTCCAAATGGGCTTAATATCGACTCTTCACCAGCTTCCTCTGCGGTTTTAATGCAGGGTAACACCCATTCGACTGGGGCTTGAGCCGTCCAGGGTAGGGGACACCTGTTTCATTGGTTCCTCGAGATTCATATTCAACTCGGGTTAGGTCGAGTCATCCGTCGTGTTGAATAATATATATTCCCTTATTCCCTCACCGCCCATACAGTCAACCTTCCCATTTCTTCAGGTGCGAGGAGTGAACAAGAAAGACTGGATGGCGGACGGTCCGTACTTGCATCCCAAGTAGCGACAGCATCATGGTAATGCAGGTCAACCGATATTCCTGTCTTGGTTCACAAAGCCAGAGAGAGCCCCGTACGTCTCATCAACCTACTTAAAGAAAGAAAGAAAGAACATGTATTCAGAGCGGTGAGTGTATCTATCTCTAGCTCTAGCGCGCATCCGGGGTACAGAGAGGGATTGTGTCGGCTCAATGGCGGAGGGTCCGGACCGCACCTCGTACATGTTGTGTATCGACTTGGCCCGTTCGACTCGGGGACTCCACGCGATATTTCCGCCCGCCCACCGCACTCTGCCCACCGCCCACCGCGCTAAGCCGTCCGCATGCGCGTCCAGTTCCACATCACCTCCGCACGTCCACATCCACATCCGCTGCACACAAAGCGGATGACGCACCCATCGCCGCCGGATTTGACCTGGACGCTGCACCCCGCGGACGCCGGGTACCCCCCGTACGCCTACGCCGGAAAGTGACTAGCTGCCACGAAACATGGGCTACCGCCTCCAGATCAAGAATGGACCCTGGGAAGGTCGCGCGAGGGAAGGTGCGTAAACCAAGCAAACGCAAATCAAGCGCGAACTCGAATCACGCCCCGCGCACCACCAGAATCAAGAAAAGAAGGAAAGAAGGAAAATCAAATCGCGCAGACCAAACCGAATCGAATCCCAACCCAAATCGAAAGCACGAAAGACCGAAACAGAAGAAGAACGAAGAAGCAAAACGCACCTAAACATCGACACCGTAATCGCATGGTGCACGACGTACTCCCAGTGGTCCGAGTGGCGCTTCTCGAGCGCGAGCATGAGGACCTGGGCGAGCATCGCGCTCGTCGGGAACTCGCGGACATAGCATGCCTGTGGCGCACGCCACAGAATGCCACAGAATGCCTGCGGCGCCCGAGGGAAGGGTAAGCCTGCGGTACAAAGGCGAGGAGGGGATTGCACACGAGGCGCAGCGCCACGGGGAGGAACGGCAGCGCGAGGGACATGGGGAGGGCGAGGAGCGGTGGGGCGAGGACGAGGGCGAGGGCGGCGCGCGGGGAGACGGCCCAGCGGAGCCACGCCACTGGGCTCCCTGCTTTCGGGCCGGAGGAGGCCTTGGCGGTAGTAGAGGCAGGGGCGAGGGAGAGCGCGGGTGGGGTGGGCGAGGGCGGGCTGAAGGCGAGGTGGTGCGAGGTCGTTGGAATGCAACGAGGAGAGGGGGGTAACGAACTCGAAGCGCGCGGGTGGCTTGGGTCGGGCGGTGGAGATCATCGCGGCGGCGTCGTCGTCGGTGTAGAAGAGGAGAGGTGGCAGTGAAGGACTTTACGGAGATTATTTTGGTGGGATCAGCACGTGCGAGGGCGTCGTCGCCGCGTCGTTGTCCCGGGCTTGGCACTGGTTGAACATTTCAAGTTTTTCAGTGAAAAGATTGGTGAAAAATATACATTATTTTTCACATTTTTCTCACTGAAACCATAAGTGAAAAAATTAGAATGTTTTCACTACTTTTTTCATTTCTAAGGTGAAAATTTTGAAACAAGTCAAAAAGTGCTGAAAAAGTTTTAAAATTTCACCTACTTTTTCAGTGAAAAACTTCTGTAAGATTTTGGATATTTTTCACCAATTTTTTCACCGAAAAACTTGAATTGCTCAACCAGTGTGGGTCGTCTGTGCTTCTAGTTCGGTGGCGCTCGTCTTTTACGACCGCGAGGCTCACGCTGAAGAGAGCCACGAATTCGGATTGGCAAGCGTGTCCGAGCCGTCTCCGCCGCAGCACCCCACCGCGTAATCCCGCTGACACACTCGGAAGGCGGAAGCGGGCGAAGTGTTTTCTCGCCGTGATCAACTGCGCTGGATAACTAAGTAGTTCGGCAGGAAGTAATGCTGCTTAGTGAACAAACGGCACACGGGGTACAAGAAGGGTTAGTATCCGCTCGATGGCGGACGGTCCGCCCCTGCACCTCATGAACTGTCAGCAAGAGGGTAATACAGGACACGCCCGTTCGACTCGGGCTCGAGCTATAACTTGAAGACGATGACGAAATCTTTTTTTCCTCTCCAATCCGGGGCCGTTTAGGAATTCATCGCCCGTAAATTTCTCCGTCATGATACATACAAATCCTGCTCATCCACCCACTTAATATAAGATGAACGCCCACATATTTTATTTTTGGGCGGTGGGTATCTAGCCCTCCCTTGCGAACGTATATGCACACCTATCCAGGGTTCAGGAAGGGATGAGAACGGCTCGATAGCGGACGGTTCGCGCCTGCACGCCGTGGGCGGTTAATGGTAATTCAGCAGAAACACCCGTTCGACTCGAGGTCGAGCCATCCCATAGCAGCCCAATGCCTTTTTTTTCAATTGTATTTCCTCACGCTCGCCGACAGTATTTCCTACTTAATCAAAGATTCGCATTCATTCAGGTGCTAGGAGCGGAGATTATGGGCTCGATAGCGGAGGGTCCGCGCCTGTACCTCATGAACTGTCGGAGGAAAAGTTGATGCAGGAGATGCCCGTTCGACTCGGGCTCGAGCTATAAGGCGATGACGAAACCATTTTTTCCTCTCCATAGTCATCTGGGCCGTTTAGGAACCCGTCGTCCGCAAATTCCTCCGTCATGATACCAATCTGGCTCATCTACTCACTTACTGTACGATGAACGCACACATATTGTATTTTTGGGCGGCAAGTCTAGCTCTAGCTCTCCCTTGCGAAATATCCATACCTATCCAGGGTGCAGCGAGGGATGAGAACGGCTCGATAGCGGAAGGTCCGCGCCTGCACGCCATGGACAGTTAACGGCGATTTAGCAGAAGCACCCGTTCGACTCGGGGTCGAGCGATCCATGAGCAGCCCAATCCTTTTTTGTTCAATTGTATTTCTTTACGCTCGCCGACAGGACTCCCTCCTCAAAGTCTCAAGCTCGCGCAACCAAGATTCACATTTATTCAGGTGCTAGGAGCGGCGATATCGGCGGGTCCGCGCCTGCCCTTAATTGCTTCGACGTCAGACGGCATGCAGCAAATTCCCGTCCGACTTGGGCTCGAGCCTTGCATGCCTTGTAATTCCTTTTTTTCACCTCATCTCACGTCCGCACGCATAGCTGATATTATCCAGGCTCAATCCCTTTCTAGTGATTTAGGGCCACATTTATTAGTCTTTACGGGTTGAAGTGAGTCTCGACAGGATCCTGATCTGTGATGCACACACATCGCAGAAAGATGGACAGGTGCTCTGGGTTTCAGTATGCATTGGAACGGCTCCATGGCGGACGGTCCGCTCCTGCGCCACATACTGCACGACCATAGACTGTCATGCAGGACACGCCCGTTCGACTCGGGCTCGAGCCATAGCCAGTCCATTGATTTTTTGTTTGTGTTTCGGGTGCGTACCAAGTCCACCCCGCTCACGACTGGAATATCTTCATCTAATTCAGGTTGCAATCCTGGATGTTGTCGGCTCGATAGCGGAGGGTCCGCCCCTGCACCTCATATGTGTTCTTCGATAATGAATTTCACGCAGGAGACACCCGTTCGACTCAGGGTCGAGTTGTTCATCGGAATTGCATCCTCTCTTTTTTATAAAAAAATCTCCCGCTGCTCCTTCTCCTTCGCGCAATCTCCTAATATATTACACCTCAACGGCAACAAGACTGCACCTCCGCTCCCGCCAACAGGAGCGTCCTCCAGACTGTTCCGATTGTGCACGCCTTCGGTATGAGCTGTGCCGAGTCCACCCCGCACACGACGAGATGTCGTCATCTAATTTGGGTCCGAGAACTAGTGTGAAAGGCTCGATAACGGAGGGTCCGCGCCTGCATCGTTTAATTGGTTCTCCCGCTGCGAAATGTAGGAGGCACCCGTTCGACTCGGGCTCGAGCCATAATCTCTCGTTGTATTCTCTTTTTATCTACGTCTGTGGAGGCAAGACTCACATCTATTCGGGTTCCAACCCAGCCAGATAAGGCGTTCGACTCAGGCACGAGCCATGCCTACCTTTCTGGGAACTCTTTTGTTCGATCCTTCGTGACTGCCTAAATTAATCGTCATTCATTCTGATCGCAAGCTAGCCTGATATCGGCTCGACGGCGGAGGGTCCGCGCCTGCGTACATTATTTGGTTGGCGAAGCATGCCGCAGGACACATCCGTTCGACTCGGGCTCGAGCCATGCATGGCTCATGTACTTGTTTTTTTTATCTCTTCCTACTCCTTCCTTCTTCCTTCCTGCATCCAAAGAGACCACCCCAACGGCAACGACACTCCACCTCCGCCCCCGCCGGCAAGTAGAGCATCGTGGAGGCACAGTACGACTGTTCCGATTCTACATACCTTCGGTGTGAGTTATACCAAGTCCACCGTGCACACGACGAGATGTGATTATATAATTCAGGGGCTAGGAAGGATAGGGACGGCTCGACAGTGGATGGTCCGCATTTGCATCCTGGTATTTGGTCTGATGCTTATAGTGCACGCGATGCCCGTTCGACTCGGGGTCGAGCCATGTACATTCCAGAATGATTTTTTTTAAATTGCCTTCCTCACGCAGACCCTCTGATATTAAGCCGATAATACGCTGGATTGAAACCTGAATAAATGGGTGATAGAGCAGAAACACCCGTTCGGCGCGGGCTCGAGTCATGTCACTCTTCTCGATATCTGCCGTTTATCCCTTGCCCCGGTTGCTCCCAAAATTAATCGTGATTCATTCGGGTTTTAACATCTCTAATATCAGGTCGATAGTGGATGGTCCGCGCCTGGACCTCATGAATTGCGGGTAGGAATGTGATGCAGGGTGAAATTGTTTTATTCCCTCCTCAAGTTCACGGATTCGACACTGGCGCTTCCACGTTCTTTCGTGGATTCCTCACCTACCCATATTTCTGCCCATGCCGACAGAACCAGACCCTCTGAATACACGAAGCAGGGATGAGAACGGCTTGATAGCGGAGGGTCCGAACCTGGACCTGATACAAGCTCTTTAGAAATGCGATGCAGGACACGCCCGCTCGACTCGGGCTCGAGCCATCACCTCTCGTTGGGTAACTACTTCTGTGGAGGCCAGACTCACATGTACTTATTAAGGTTCCAACTTAGTCAAATAATGCGGGACACACCCGTTCAACCCGAGTACATACACGGATGGTAGCATAGGCGTTTATGAATGCCTACTGATGGCACTGAACGCCTATTGTGCCTATTGTCGGTACGACCAGCTATTCATCGATATTCATCCGCCGCTTATCATTTCTGATGCCAATGATGCGGCGACGGGAACCCCTGTCACGCCTCGCCTCTTTCTCTCTCACCACGACCACGACTACCATCTCCCCCTGCCGCGCTCGACGACCTTGACGACCTCGACGCGCAAACGCTCGAGGCGCCACACATTCCTAAAGCGACCCGAAGCGCACCCATCCGGTCTTTTTCGTCTTTTCTACACACCGTCTGCTGGTAGTTTCCTCCGATGCACGCTGGGGAGGATAAAACCAAGTTGAACGCCAGCGGGGCTCTTGTGCGTCCGCCTCCTATTCACTTCTACGTGTCCTCTCGTATGCGAGTCGGCTCGGCATGCGGCTTCGCCGCATTGTGCGGATCGGACAGTAACTGGCCATGCACATGGTCAGCACATCCCCTCGCGTTTGCACATCCCCGCTCCCGTGCAGCCCGCTCAGCGGGCCACGCATCACACACCCTACGCGGCTGCCCCTATGCCAACGCGTGCGGACAGGTTGCCGTTACACGCGAGATAGGAACCGAGGGCGCGAGGCCACTTTGTAGTTATCTATCTCTTTATAAAATTGCCTCTGTCTGTCTGAAGCTTTTAAACTCCGCTTTCGGTTTATCAGCCCCAGGAATTTGGAACAACAGCTTTTAGCTTTCTGGAAGAGGATGACGGATCGCGGAGCGGTCCGTCGATGGCTTGTTAATCTATACTGGTTAATCCTTCAAAAATGATACCCTTTGCTACAAAAATCATCTTTCAGAGCTGTTAATCTTCCAACGCGCGAGGCGCCGCGCCGAGTGTGACGGAATTAAAAATGCCCCGCTGTGATCACAGCCGAGCGGCGAGGAGTATGTAAACATTCAATCAAACATCAGTAAGTAATAAGTAAAGTTCACCAGGGGTAAGGGTATACCTCCAGAGGTATGGCGAAAGGTACAGGTAAGGTAGAGGTAGAGGTAGCGAGATTCATACCTTTAGCCAACCCTTGCCCAACCCCTAGAGGTATAGAGGTATCAGGAGGTATGGGATTTGGGTGCTCAGAACACTTTCTAGGTCCCTTTTTGATGCAATCTTTCCATTTTCCTGAATATAAATCTCCTTTGAAACCTCTTGCTGAAACAGCCTCATCATGTAATCCATTTGTGGCTCAAATATTGCATATGTAATCAAAATTCCAGTGGCAGAATATTTTCAAGTGGTCACAACAGCACTCTGAGTGTTTGGAGTAACACAGCAGACAATGCTAGTCATCTGGAATACCATTGGTGTTCATTCACATCTCTTTCAATAATATATTTGAGCAAAACCTCCTGCAATACCTCCTCAAAGGTATCACAGAGGTATGTAGAGGTCATACCTCCAGATACCTCTGGCAAGGTAAAGGTATACCTCTGTAAGGGGTAAGGGTTGGGGAGGTAGAGGTAGAGGTCCACTATTTTATACCCTTACCTCTACCTTGGTGAACCCTAGTAATAAGTAGGCGTTCGAGTCGAGCGATAGGCGTTCGATGGAATAAATAGGCTTTCAATGCCACCAATAGACGTTCGTGAACGCCTATGCTCCTAAAGTTGTCGCGCCTCGTTCAGCCCGGGCTGACCTTGTCTAGGAACTCTTTTATTTCATCCTTCATGGCTGCCGAAACTAATTAAATCTAAGCTACTCAGGTTGCCAACTATCCGAATACCGGGTCGATGGCGGACGGCCCCCCTGCACCTCGTGTGTTCTCGGCCTCCAATCTTTGGAAAATAAGTACCAGTGTTATCCAACCGCTGAAAATCCTGTGTCATCAGGTCTCAAACTAGCATAACGCCGGCTCGATAGCGGGCGGTCCGCCCCTGCATCCAGTGAGCTGGGGGAAGACTTCAATGCGGGACACGCCCGTTCGGCTCAGGGTCGAGCCATGATCCGGTGACTCTTTTTTGTTTCTTCCTTGTGTTCTACCCCCACTTCGCAGGGCAAACCCGTTTGACTCGGGCTCGAGCCATTCATCCCTTCTTGTAATAGTCTTTTTCCCCCCCCCCCACTCCTCCTCCTCTTTCTGATTCTTCTTGCATCCCAATTTCGTAATATAGGTCACCTCAACGGCAATGACACTGCAGTTCCGCCCCTGCCGCCGACAGGAGCGTCCTCCAGGCATATTACGACTGCTCCGATTCTGTACGC
Organism: Mycena vulgaris; assembly: GCA_029204335.1. Taxonomy (NCBI): domain Eukaryota; kingdom Fungi; phylum Basidiomycota; class Agaricomycetes; order Agaricales; family Mycenaceae; genus Mycena; species Mycena vulgaris. Next base: position 304,749 of record JARGYA010000068.1, read on the forward strand.
CTTCGGTGTGATTCTACCGCGGACGCGACTGAGATATTTTCATCTGATTTACCTGCGAGAACTGGTATGAAAGGCTCGATGGTGGAGGGTTCGCGCCTGCATCTATCTAATTGGTTCTCCCACTGTAAAATGTAGGAGGCACCCGTTCGACTCGGGCTCGAGCCATAATCTCTCGCTGTATCCTCTTTTTATCTACTTCTGTAGATGCAAGACTCACATGTATTCATGTTCAAACCTGGCCAGATAATGTGCGATAAGCCCGCTTGACTGGGGCTCGAGCCAGAGATCTCCAGGTGCAACAGTCCTTTCGCTCCTCCCCCGGCTGCCGCCGAGATTAATCATCATTCATTTAGGTTGCAATCCTGGATATTGTCGGCTCGATGGCGTATGATCCGCACCTGTCCCACATAGCTTTATTTGCATCTGCGTGCAGGAGAAGCTCGTTCGACTCGGCCTCGAGCCATGCATGTCATGCATGTACTTTTTTTCTGGGTTTCGCTCCACAACTCTCCCACCGCCCAGTCGATGCACCCATTGGTCCACGCTCATTCATTTACTCTCCCGGAGTTCTTCGTGCCGGTGCTCCCCACAGATGGACTTTGCGGAATGACAGTGAGTACTGGTGTCATCCACGCACAGAAAGTCCCCCATCTATTCGAGTTTCAGACTAGCTCGATAGCGGACGGTCCGCGCCTGCCCCACATTATATTTCTTTTCAGCTGTGGACAGGAGACGCCCGTTCGACTCAGGTTCGAGCCGTGCGTAGGATCTCTGTGAAATCCCTTTTTATGTATCTAGTCTTACGCATTCACAACACTGTCATTTATTCGTGTGTAAGGACAGGTATGGATGGCTCGATAGCGAGGTCCGCGCTTGGATTCTGTTATTTGGTCGGACGCTTTACAGTGCACGCGAAAAATGAAGACAAGGGGGTCTCGGGATTCGAAAAACGGATATAGGGCCGAAAAAAACTCGACCCTCGGCTAGACCCCCCCCCCCCCATATATGGAAGGAGGTTCCCACCCCTAGCGGTGGGTCGCGCTTCCGAGTCATGTGCGGGCTCACAGCCACCACATTGACAGCATCCAAATCCAAACCAAAGATGTTGCGGCCCATCTCTGTGGACTCAACTGTGACTAAAAAGACCTTTGAGGTATACATTACATTCATACCACCCCCTATATGAGTAAATTATATTTTTGGAGCTCCAACCATTCAATTTCAACATTGACTGAGGGTCTCCGGAGTGCCGCTTTGACTTTGACCACATCTCTGACCCACTCACACAGCTGTTAAATGGTATATGAATCTGTTCACCCATATCCTCCCATACATATTGTGAGCATGTTTTTAGCTCCTGCCCACCCTTAAAGGAAACCGGGACACATTGTTCGCGCCAATTGATGGTGTGTAAGCATGATCCGCTGTCCAAATCGGGATACCCACACCATATTTGACTTCTGAGACCCAGAATTCATCCTCCTGGCATCCTGTGGTGCTCCAGGAGGTATATATTGCAGTTTTGGAACTCCCTCATACTACATGATAAAAGTTTTTTTCAGCCCTCCTCGGGACCACCCCCCCCCCCTGCCCCCTCCCCTATATCCGAAATTTTAATCCCGAAACCCCCTTGAATGAAGAGTAGATTATGCCCATTCCTCGATCCCACTCGATCGCGTGCGAGCCCGGGGACACGCCCGCTACATAACACAGCATGCGCCACATGCTCGAAGTGAGACGGCCGGGTACAGGTCGCGGAAGCGCACCGGCATATTCCTGTGTTAGTGTGATCGCATCAGTTTACGCCGGCGGCAGGCGCACACAACAATGCCGCATGGACCGAGTACGCACCTGGCCAACATCGCCCTCGCCATCCGCACTCCACAGCTCTGGAAAGCACATCTGATACATCCTCGACGACACACCATTATTCTTTCTGTCGAAGCCGATAATTAGGGCAAATCAGGACCCCGAATGACTTAGGGTCCATAAACACATAGGTTATGAACGCAGAGGCTGTTTTCAAGCATAGGGGAGATAGGGGACTCTAGCTATCATTAATGTAAAGGGAAGTGCCATCAGTGGAGCTCAAGGGAGCTCGAGCCGAGCTTCCATAAGTTCGAGGCACTGGATGTCAGTATATGGCTGTTCGCGTCATTCCGAGTACACATCTATTTGATACTTCTTTGATAGTTGATCTATGTATATCTATCAGCTGTACGGTAGCATAGCCTCAATTCATCGATTATCTTCTTCCCCCACATCGTTTGTGCCCTCTCTGTGCTCCTGCACCTGCACTCGAGTAGCTCCGTGTTCATTACGAGCTCCATTGGCTTCTAGCCACCTCGGCATATTTTCTGACACTGGATATGGCAAGGCTCCGAGGCGAGATGAGATCAGCTCGAGCCGCCACTACCTCCGCGGCATCATTAGGGTACGGTGCCCTAAAATTACAGATGCGACGTAGCATCGGTGCTTGCTGGTTAGGTTTTTGCCTGAGGGGGCTGCCGCATAGAGACATTACGAAGTGCCTACCGGCTTGCCGGGGACCCGCAAATTCCTTGGGGACAATCTCATGCCACTGGGCGTGAATATGAATATGACATAAGTACTGTTCCGCACTAACTCAGCACCGGGAGTACAACAATTTTGGAAAGTTGCTTTAACGACTCCAGGTCCTGTGCAGGACGTTAATGGCCCTCATATGAATGACAATAGCACAGGGAGACATATTGTTGGAATCAATAGAGAAATCCAGTATTAGCAGTGAACACATATTTCACCAAAGGGAGAGAAAGCGACACAGAACCAAGGTAAATGAGGCAAGGCACAGTACCTCTTGCCTTGATATGCCAATCAACGCCATCGGAGATAGCGAGCGATAGACTCAGAATGCAACACATATATCTTCCCTCCAATGTAATCAGTGATGAAGATCATGTCGTCGACGACGCCGCGTGGAACATTGAGGACCATCTCGTGGTAGACGCTGAGATGTCTCCCGAGACACCTGAGATAATCCTCAACCCACGAGCCAAGGAGTTGAACATGGTTCGAAATCTCCCGGCTAGATGCTCTGGATTCCAACGATGGCACGATGAGTCAGCGACACAGATTTCAAGTGAAAGAAGCGCACAAGCTGAGATCGCGCCCTACGTGTTTGACTCGGGACCCAAGGCGTTCAACATTGGTCGAGATCTCCTGGCTGGACGCTCTATAGTCCATTAATAAAGAGTCAGGTAGCGGCGTTGAATTGAAGGAAAAGAAGCGCACAAGTCGAGACCTCTAAGATCATGTCCGACGTGCTTTACCCTGGACCCAAGCCGCTGGACGCCGATCGAGATCTTCTGAGCGGACACCCTATAACGATGTAATGTCGGTGATTCTCCGGGATTCGAACCAAGGAATGAAGCGCACAGAATGAGCGTCGTCTGCCACGTTCGCAGAGATTCCTGATGTCGCATTAGCTTCGTTCTGAACTTCGTGAGGCCCCGTTGGTGTGAGAAGACCATCGAGATGTGTTGCAAAGGGGAGTGGGCCGCAGTAAGCCTATCATGGAAGCGCCGCGACAGACCTCGACACGACTCAATGTCCGCGTAGAGGTGCTGGACGAGTTGCTGGTGGTGCACGGACGACGGGTCGAGCGTGAGCTTCGACATGAGTTGGGTCACGGTCCCTAGCGCAGCGGACGAGGCGCTGAGCTCCGCGACAAGCTCCAGCCGTTCGCTCGACAGCTTCCCGCCGGTGTGGAAGGCGTGCCAATCAGCCGGATGACGTCGATGATGTCTCCGAGGGGGCCAAGGAGAGGGCGAACGCTATGGACGTGGGGGAAGAGAGGGAGAGGGCAGCGTCAGGCTTTATCTTGGAAAACACGAGGCAAATGCCTGCGACACCGCCTGGCGCTTTGACTCATTGTGCGCACCCGCCATTGGCCGTCGGTCCCAGGATCTGTTCGGGATGTCAGGAGATGGTCCGGTATGTGGGTCCAGCGAAAACACTGTTAATTGAAGTGCAAGAAAAACAATAAAGGCCTCGACGACGGGGAAGGGAAGGACTGGATAGAAACGAGGCCTCGGCAGGTTCCAGATATTTATCCGAGCCCACATGATGCAGGAGTGGGTTTTGGTATTCGGCAAGGATTGAAATGCGTGAGAAGTGTCGATGCGCCTTCCGTGCTTCAGACGGCTAAGGTTCCCAGACGAGTGCTGTTGAGACCATCCATCGACGACAGACATAGATGACTCAGACAACACTGGGAAGGAAGCTGACGGAGCAGACGGGGACTGAGGTTAGACCATGAGGAACGTCAGTGCAAGAAATGCGCTCAGTCCTCACGAATTTATGCGCAAGAATATAAACACCCAGGCCAGATCGAGTTCAGCGTTGAAGGCACAGCGCGCCGATGCTGTGTGAAGTGTGAACCCACAGCTTCTTCACAGGTTCTTACAATCGGTTGGCAAGTTGTCGCCAATTTGCGACGAAGTTGTGTGTCGATAGAGCTTCAATACGCGCATGCAAGGGTCAAACCGGACAAGCAGCGTTTGCAATAACGACTCGGATGTGGTGCCATCTCGACGGTCTGCATCACAGTGGGAAGTATGGGAGGGGACAGGGAATCGAAGCACGCGGGCGGTTTGGGGCGGGCGGTGGAGATCATCGCGGCGCCGTCGTCGTCGCTGTCGTCAGGTGAAGAGGAGAGGTGGTAGTGAGATGGAGATTATTTTAGTCGGATCAGCACGTGCGAGGGGCGCTTGATGACGCCGCCAGTATCGTTGCCCCGGGCTTGGCTCTCGGCCTCTAGTTCCGTGGCGCTTGTTGCCTTCTACGACCACCGGCTCACGCTACATTTCCACCTCAAATTCGATTTCGTAAGCGGGCCCGAGGCACAGCACCGCCGTAATGCCGCTGACACACCCGATCCGGAAGGCGGAGGCGGGCGAGGTGTTTGTTTCGCCGTTGACAGCCGCGCGCTGCATGAGTAATTTATCGTGGGCGGGGAGTCGCAACGAAGGTGCGCATTTATCGGCGGTGCAAGAAGGGACAATGTCGGCTGAGGCTCGATGGCGGACGGGCCGCGCCTGCAATAAATGCCACTGTGCGCATGATGCTGCAGATGCTGCAGGAAACGCCCGTTCGGTTCGGGCTCGAACCATGGAGCGAGCTCGATGGATCCTTTTTTTCCTCGCGGCCGATGTAATTTTTGATTCAGCACCCTCGTACACCTGTGTGCGCAGAAGCCCATGAATTTGGATGCAGTTAAGGGGCACATGGCGGGCGTTGAGGGGACTTGACTGAGAACCCTAGATTTCCTCAGGACCGAACAGAAGGTAAGAAAAAGTAAGGTGCATGATCAACAGACGTGTGTCTAAAATCTTGCTAGCAGAATGTGAACCGCAAAAATATGTGAACGACGTAGAGGTCGTGATCGTCGCTCCCCCTCCGGGACCCCCTACAAGATTCGCGTAACGCAAAGCGGGGCGCCTTTCTCCCCATTGGACATCGTGGGCGAGAGAACAGTGGAAGACCGCACATGGACGGGATCATCCTTGGGCAGAGTGAAAGAGAATTTGCCAACAAGTTCGCATATGAACACCTGCATCTCCAATATCCTGTTCACCTCGAGGTAAATCGAAAAAGAACATTGATGAACGAACGACTCACGCAAAACGCCAGCTGTGTCGAACAGACTATCAGTAAATTGAGCTGGATTTCCGAGAGATCTCACCCCAGACAGGTGCGCGGGCCGCCTAAAAAGCTCAACCTAAAGTCATCGGTTCAACTATGATGTCGCAAGGGAAACAAGGAAATCCACGGACAGGTTAGCGTATGGCCCTACACTGGTTTCGCCCTTGTATGGTGACCCTTCGAGCCATCGCTGGGGCTTAAACTGGTGTGAATCAGCGCCCCAGAAGGACTCAAGTCTGAGACATATAAATCAATGCGGGCACTTGAAGGAGGAGTCTAATGCAGAGCACGGATGCACCTTTGGAATGAAGCAATCGCCATTGTCACAAGCTGGCCTTTGCGAACGGGGATCTGTGTAATGACTTCTTCCGTTGAGGTTTTGATGCCCTCCGTTATAGGAATGACCGCGTCTGCGAGGGCGACGCGGTCCTCAAGAGCCAGCGCCGGATAGAGTCGGAGCGTCTCCTGCGCATCGTGATCACAGGTCAGCCTACATCACCGACTCTCCCGCCCAAAAGACGCCTAACGCACCTTGATGAATGCATTGAGCAGGGGCATGTTATCATATGGGACGTTGTGGGGATTGGCTCCAAGATTGGACTGAATTTCGGCGCGCAGTTGATCCTGGAAATGGGGATGCCTGGCGAGCTCCACCAACCCGAACGACAGTGTATTCGCCTAAATACGGAACGGCGTTTAGGAAATACTACGACTGAAAGCAGGAAAGAAATTGGCCACCGTGGTATCTTGGCCCGCAATGAGAATGATCGAAGTCTGAGCCACGATCGCCTCCTCGCTTATCCCTTTCTTCGTGCTGTCTGACTGAACGGGATTGACTGAGAAATGCCTGTCAATCGGCCGGGCGAAGAAAGGACAGAAACTCACGAAGCTGGGCATAAACATCGCTATCAGTCTCTAGCCCCTGCCGCGCCGCATCCATCTTCTCCCGTACGACCCGACGCCCAAGATCCTCCGCAAGATGTTTTGCCTTGCGGACGGCCCTGAATGCACTAGTCGGAAGATAAATCGCCGCGTTGAAGACCGAAGTGGGCAAGAGTGCGCCGAGGGCGTTGGCTAGAATCTGTGCTGCAGATACACTGGAGGCAAGCACCCTGGGAGAACGGCCGTCATGAAAGGAGCCGTTGGACACAAAATATCTCTCACACTATCTGGCAGTTATTCGTCACGAATTCCTCTCCTAAATCTTGGGTCGAATAGCCGAGGAGGGCTGTATAATCGTCAGAACAAACGCCGACTGTAGTTAAAGCACAAATATACCATACCTTCGCTAATTGCGCCCAGAGTCGCGATGCTGAGCAGAGGGGAGATATTGATCGACGACGCAGAGGATTGTTCCACCTGCTCCGTCAGCTAGAGATGCGAAAGGTGTAATGAGGGAGTCGGAGTAAATGGGCAGTCAAATATCGTCACCGCCTGTGCCATCTTTTCGAAAATGGGCTGGTAATTCTTCACAGCGCCAGCGGAAAACCCAGTATTCAGTGCAGCGCGGAGCCGTTTGTGGGTGTCTCCTATGGTGTTATCACAGTCAACATCCCAGTACTATCGTAAGTTAACGGGTACGTGCAACACGAATACGTACCTCTCACCGCCGAGAGGCTTCTCTTCCCATAGAGCAAATGTACGAAATTTTCTATGATTGGCCCATGCGCGAACTGCGCGCTGTTCAAGATGTATTGAAACGCAAGCGGGTCGGAGATCATCAACCGCTCTTGCTGCGGGGGACGTGAAGTTATAAACCGATATCGGTGGAACGAGCTCACCCCGAAGCATTCCTGGAGGCGATAGATCGGTCCGTAACGTTTAAGCCAGGTGAATTCGTAGTCGCCGTAATTTGGGGGCAGGAGCAGCTGCAGCATATTACCTGGATAAATGGTTCCATTAGGCCGGTACACTCGCAATAGGACGCTTCGCCGACCGAATATCCACGACGGTGAGGATGGACCTGGGATATTCTCGAAGCCGCTCTTGCGATGGAGGACCCGATACAATGCCACGGTGACGATCGCAGCGATTAGAACAGTTGCAGAGCTCATGGCGAGGTATGTGCGCGAAGGAGATGGGTGGTGGTGCAATAGAGTGTCCAATGTGTGATGAGATAAATACCTGCCGTGAGCTCATTAGCTGAGGCCCGCAAGACCCCGTGTTGAGTCGATTGGTAGATCTCCGATCAAATCTTTCCCTTTCTGAATTCATTTCCGCCTTGTTCGGTTCCCGACTCGCGCTTCGACGTCGGGGAGCTTGACGGGCCTCCCCAAGTGTATAAAATTGGTCTGAAATTCAGTTCAGTGAGTAGATGTGTTTTGAGGGGCTGCACAGGCAAACTTCCGACATGATCGGAGATGTACCAATCGACTACAGACTCCGCAAGACCCACGGAGCAATAGCTCGATTGGTCTAGTTAGATCCCATCAATCCTGGGTGATCTCCGTCCTCTGATGTCGGCAGCACCGTTGCCGTAGATGCCGTTCCGGACTGCCATTCCCCAACTATCCTTAGCTCTGATAATATCCATAGACATATCGGATGTTGCTGGGGGGAATTTACGACGAAGAACTGAGACGAGAATACAAGCGAGGTATGTATGAACAGCATCTAAAACAGACGAGAAATATGCCGAGACGAGACTTGCTGACAGGACTAAGCTTCCGAAAAATTGGCTTGAAGCCACAAGGAAGTTGTGAATTAGGATTCAACTGCAGTTTAAGTGAGAACTAATCAAAGCTTTTTGCACTTGTGTAAATCTCCGCTGCAAGACATCATCAATGAACTGGCAGAAAGAGAAGGCAAAAATTCCGAGAGAATGTGCGAAGAGCCATATCATACATCCTCACTCTAAATAATGCTATCGATGCTTACCTTCTGACAAAATCTTTGGGCGCCGGCACACCCATAAGCTCCGCGGCAGCCATCCAGCTGTCGCGCGGCGATTACGTGAATTGCCTTTCGGGAATCTAATTAGACCAATCGAACGGTCCCTCAGACCCACGTTCTATCGCCGTGGCGTCGGATCCAGCGCTACGTATTGGGAATATCGGAATTCATCCCCACGCCCGAGTTTTTTTTTTGAGTAGCACTGGCAAGAAATTCGTCGAAGTTGAGAGACGGAATCTCTGTAAGCCGGGACAAAGATCTTGCGCGTGAATTGGGGGTCATCTCCACTTCGTCCTAAGATATTATGAGAAAATTGCAGCTGTCACTCAAATATATCTGTCCAACCACATCGAAGTTTTTGAGGCGGTTTGAGCGGGCACGAAGAAGCAAGCGCCAGAAGTAGCTCGTACGTGAGGGTGAAGACGCCGCTGCCCCCTTTTGAACCTGACTGGCTTTTCTTATGTTCCTATGCCAGCGCCATGTCAAAACGGAGTCCAAGGGTCGGAAGTGATAGGAGTCGGACTACCAAATGCAAGTTCAGGACCAGACGATCCAACATCTCGAGCTTCACGGTTTGTGATCGCGTACCGGTGATGATCACGCGGCAACCGTGCTCTACATCACGCTGGAGGTCGGCAAGAAGAGGAAAACAGCTGAACTAAACAGCGGTGACCAAGGTCTTGAGTGCCGCCCCCGACAGCCCAATGATGGCCAACGAGGCAGTCCGACTGAATAGGACCCCTTGTCGGTCTGCCAGTGTTGAACAGTTCAATATGATTGATCCGTCTACGTCAGTTGGAATTAAAGCCGTAGATGAAATCTGGGGCAATGATCGGATGCTGTGTGGGTATTAATGGAGGTTCAGTGGCCCTACATTCTCGAGGCGGACTCGCTTGGAAAGTGACGGCTAGTTCGGGTATGATACGAACTTGATATTACATTTGCACTCGTAGAAATTTGCATTGACGATTATATGTTCAGGTTTCTGAAACAGGGATGGGTTTTTCGGCCATAGCTGCCAAGCGGAAAATGTGGCGCGGTTGCGCTCCATGAATATCGTCGACATAATCCACAACGGCGGTGTCTGTTTGATCGGGCTATAAACGAACCAATACGTCTCGGATGGGATGACTTACGGATGGTTGAGCGGTTGTCAAACATGACGATCGTCCTGGGACTCCAGTGAACACGCGCCTGGATGTCGTGCGAACTAATCAAGTGTTGGAGCAGAAAGTCGGAAATCGCCTGCCATTCAACATCTTTCAACCCAACCGCTCCCGTGATAAATTCCCCGTTGATGAAGATGCAACGCGCTCCGGTAATTGGATGCACACGAACAAGTGGATGAATGGAGGTGACGGGGTCCTTGCGGACAAGACCCCCTGCGAGACGGGTGTGGTTAATCATGTTCGCAGATGAGTGCTTGACTTTGATTCCATTCAGGAATGTTTGCATCGGAGGTGAGAGACGCCTGATTTCACGAGTTCAGCGGCGAAAGCGTTCGGACAATTTCAACACACTGATAAGCCTCATCTGTCGCCGCAAACACGGTATCCCCCCCAACTTTAGATCCATCGAGGAGTCCCAGCATGACGTACCCGGGAGGCTGCATCTCGTAACTGACATCCTGATGCTAGAGACACGATGTCGTCTTTTGGGCGAAAAAGGCGTCAAGCTCCGGCTTGTTTCCATCGCGATGGATAATGTGGAAACCGGGGTAACCTTGGGGAGGCACTCAGCGCAAGCACCGGTAACCGAGCAACAAAATAGGACGGACCTGGAATGCTTCCAGAAACAGGCTGGTAGCTGCGTTTTCCAAAGTAATCCATAAAATTTTGCTGATACTCCGGGCCAGCGTCGATGAAGTCTTGATCAGGGAGCGCGACAATCTTGCGCTCCGAAATGAGGAGGGCAAGCTCGTCCTTGGCCCGATCCGACAGTTGCGTAAGTTGCACGTTCTGGAGTACGGTGCCCATCTTCGGAGTGATGTCTTCCATGACAGCGGCGGAAGTAAGGAGGTTGGGCTTCTGTTTATCTGCACGAAGAGCGGGATCGGCAAATTCGAAGGGAGGAAGCTTGTCGAACCAGACTTTGTGCCACGTCGGAGTGTACTCTGCGTATTTTATCACCGGTTTCTCCAGGCTGGCAGCGCGGCACGAGATATTAATGTCGTAGGTGATCACGGGCTCCTCCGTCACGGCCATGGTAGTGGTAGCAGGCATGGGCAGATATGAGCGAGGACTCGGGGTGTGGTTTTAGGTGTGCTTTGAGTTATTGTATATGTACCCAAGCCGGGAAGAACGGAAAGCCCCACTCAGCTTCTCGCAGATTTGAACCACTATGGGGAAGCGAGGAAGGCTGCTCTTCCTCGACTCGAAGCACCTTGACAGGGAAGCGCCCGATGGACAGCTTCAGTCAGGACCCGAGGAACCGTTCAATTGGTCTAATTAGATTTCCCCGAAAGGGAATTTACGCGACTCCCCGGCGGGTGTCTCGGACACGGCTCCGGCGAGTATTTCTTTTGAATTGAAGTACCTTCGTTCATCCTAGAATCTGTGTCCATAGATGTCGCAAATAAACCTGCACCTTCCCAAGGATTGTCACCCAACTCATTTCCCCTGGGTCTATGTGGGAAGCCATGTTTGCGCTGTGCCCGGAAATATCCGAGTGCCGAATGAATGTCGAATTCACTTGAAATTCACAGTTTGTGGGTGCTTTGTTTTACAGCGGCGTATTCAAAAATTTAGATGATATCGTATGTACTTGTGAGCGGAATATTATAGCCCTCACTCGTTCAAAGGCTACTGATTCGCTCTGGCCGGAGCGGACCCTCAAACCCGAACCTCTCAGCTGCATCGGCAAGAGGAGGCCCCGTCAGTTCGACTTTCCATCCTGGATGTAATTCAACCTGAAAAAGATGCTGAGAAGTATTATTAGACTCGACGATGGTGATGGACTCACGGGTGGATGTTGGGGACTGTTCATCTTGTTTTCTTGTGTATATTCTTCAAATTCATATTGGCAGAGAGGGTACTAGTGGTATTGGCCGCCTTCCTCTGATTAGAATTGGGATGGGCATTGTGAATTCCAACATTTAATGCGAGGAGGAAAGCTTGCTCATTTACTAGGCAAACATATCCTTGGGGCGAGAGTGGTACTTCGTGTTGTCGGCTTACACTGGCATCAACGACAGGATCTCAACGGCAAGGAAAGCCGGCGATATTGGCCGGAGATCACCAGAAATCAACCCGGAGGTCCGATTTTGATTGGATCTAATTAGAACAATCGAACTATAACTCGTCAGGACCCCTGATTATATGGTCGAAGGCCGGGTCAAAAAGAGCTGGGATCATCCAATTTTTGTCCGCGCCGGATCTAGCCGGGGATGACATAATCGCCTTGAAATGGTAATTGCCCCTTCCACGACCCAGAAAATTCGTCAAATTTTGTCACCGGTACATTTTTCTGCTGGTTTGGGCCAAGCCATCACAGATATGCCACATCTCATCAAATTTCACCCCGGAAGGATATAATTTGATGAATTTAGGGTCCTCAAAGTCGACCGTTCGGAACTGGGTGATTTTTGTCCGCGCCCGACCGAGGATTTTCCCTCCCGGGACCCCATTTTTGTCCGTGCTGGGCCTAGGTTTGAGACTCAAAATCCCAAATTTTTGTCCGCGTCCGGACCCGGCGTTTGACGGTATAATCACCCGCTTTGTTGCATTGAATGGTTGGCATTTTCTGCTGTTTGAATTCATTTCCGCGCTTTCCATTCCTTCGGCATCATTTTAGACCAGCTCCAAAAGTGCCGAGAAAGTCCCGGTGCCACCGAGCTTTTCCCACCATTTGTATACAGCCCACGAATCTAGAGTGGTAAATCTCTAGCAAGTTTGCTTAAGCAATGAGCGTTGCAATGCGAATCAGTGTTAAAGTAATGCTCTGTTGAACAAGGTACGTGAGGCAGCAAGCAGATAGCCTGCAGGCTTTTACGTTAATCATGGCTGAACAGAGGCTTGTCTTTGAACGGAGATTAAACAGCAGTTCAATCAGTGTTTGAACAAGGGTTTAAACACTGTTCAAACCAGTTCATTCAAAAAAGCACAGGCAACAGTGGGACTCGAGCGCAGAGCCTCCGCTGTGCAAGAGCTCAACGAGTCGAGAGGAAAACAGGCACTAACCATTATGCCACACAGCTGATAAAGATATCTTAAGTTTAACTGTGATGTAAAACATCCTATGCTCCTCGCAAAATTAATTGGCCACACACTACATAAGAACAGGACGGCGACTAACCTAATATACTCTAGAGCACATCTGGATATCGCCAGCACTAAGGAGTTGAGCACAATCACTAGGAAAAAACTCTCTTCCTGAAATAAGATTGACCAATGTGACAGACCTTGTTCAGCTTTGAAGCAAAATCGATGGAAAAATGACTAGGGATAACTTCATATACCCAGCATTCACTAAGCAAACTGGTCAAGCTTTCAGATCTAACTTGTGGACACTACTCAAGACATGTTGGACTTGTAAAATTTTCGATAACAAACGGGTTCCTGGGAACCCTGTTGGACAGCTGGTGCGGCCACTTGCATCATTCACCTTTGGCAGGGTGGTTCCGCCGAGCTGGCGCAGCTCAACCCCTCCCCTGACAAGTCACGTGCAATTTCCATATCAGGTGAGGTCAAGCAGCGCAAGCTGTTGTGAGCTTGCTGGAGGCGGGAGTATTATTCTAGGTCATTCTAATTTTCATGTGGACCTTGAATCTACATTATAGCAAGGTGTAAGGAACAGTTGTTAGAGGAATTCATCATTGAGCCCAGGGCGTCGTCTAATGTAGCCGACTGTCAAGTGCTTCTTGGAGTTGGAGCTATGGCTCAGTTGGATCTGGTACGCTTCCGAGTAACAGACGTTGAGTCATTCTCTTTTTGCACGGTCGTGGGTTCGATTCTCGTGTCAATCATTTCTTGTGTTCGCGCGACCGACGAAACCCGCTTTCCAAACAACATCGGAGAACTGTTAGGGATTCAGGGTAGCGTAGCTTACGTGGTTTGGGTTAGAGGTTAGGCCGGTTAGAGGTTAGAGGTTAGGGGTTAGTGTTAGGATTCAGGTGTATATAATGCTGTTGAGGGAGAGGATTGCCGCAAAGTAGACCAGTCCATGCCCCTCAGAATGCCTCAAATACTGTACGGATAAACTGGTGTATTTCTATACCTCCAATAAAACTCTACCTAGGGTGTTCGAACTCTCGCCAGAGGACAGTCACGTGACATGTCAGGGGAGGGGTTGACCAAGGGGGGTTGTTCCGCCGCCTTCCGCCGCCTTTGTTTCCTGAGGGTCTTGGGTTCGAATCCCGTCAATGCCTTTCAGTTTGTTTGTATTTTTGAACACCATTCAAACAGTGTTCAAACCATGTTCAAATATGTCATTAATCTGAGCATTACTTTAACGCTGATTTACGTTGAGACGGCCATTGTTTAAGCAAACTTAATAGGGTTACTGTGCACCCGCGGAATACACCCCGCATGATCAAACTTCGGGCTTTTCTCTCCGCATTTACCTTCGTCGTTTGTGCCACGGGCGAGATCATCTACGATGGCCGCGTTCCGTATTCAATGAAAACAGCGTCCCTGGATACGTCCACCGGTTCGTTCTTGACGTGCTTCGGATTTAATTCTCATGAAAGTCGGTTGCTGACCTTAAAATTCACAGTGCCGTGAAGGGGCAAAACGCCAGTGCATCATATGTAAGCTGACCACCGATATCTGTACCCAAAACTCACCCTCGGCTTCCCCAGTACTCCCCTCTACTCGGGCACTCTGCCCCCCCAATGGAACGACTTGGGGATTATCCCGAGGGAATAAATCATTTCAATCTGGATAGATAATACCTCGATCTTCGTTCCGGGAAGCGGGCCGCCACAGCACGGGTTCCGGCGCACCGAGTTTATCGCCCAAGAGAATGGAAGCTCGACGGCACTGGACGCGAATGCGGACACGGGAGTTTCCATTTTTCACTTCTCGATCAAGGTGGACATCTCGCAGCCGTTGAACTACAGTCAAAAGTATCAGATCGTGTTCATCGAGCCGAGCGACTGGTCGCATGTCTCTGGGATTCAACTAGGCACGCGCCCTCTCATTCCATCTCCATGAATATTTTTTGATGACGCTCTCGATCAGGCTCTCCCTTTACCAATCCCATTGGCCAGCTCCTCGCCAAATCCGCACATTCATTCAAGGGCCTGGATCACGGCTTGAACGTCCGGTTCTTCGTGCCGTTCGTGCCCCTTGTGTGGCACAACTTTGCCATCACCGTGGATAGGGACAGCCGCACGCTGCTGGTAGCATATTCCACGGATAGGCGTCCAATAAAGGCAGTGAACTCCATCATCCCGAATCCAACTGTTGCTGCAGGTGCTATGGGGGACCTTCACTTTGGAGTTTTGAAGGTTCGATGACTGGTGTTTTCTTTTTGGTTTGGAGTCATTACTAAATCCGGAGGTATGCATAGCTCCCACTCGTAGACCCGGAGGATTCCCCAACTGATCAAAGTGATGCGGTTGACCATGGAATTTAGGAAGGCACTACGGAGGGATTATTTTATTCAGGAGTATCCGTGGAGAGACGGAATCCCTTGACAGCACCGGGATAATTTCGGATCCTCCAGTCAAATTATCTGACTAGGGGTTAACATAGGGACACGCGCTATGAAGTACGACAGTCGATTTTGGCACCTTGAGTCTCAAAATGCATGTTTGTCTAATGGAGGGGATGGGATTCACGGCCAATAGAGTCTAGACTGACTGAGAAGATAAAGGCGGTCAGAAACAGCTAGCCTCTATAAACATACGCGACAAAAAATTTCGCTCGTGCCTCGCGATGTTTTAAGAAGCTCGTAACTTTATTTCGCGACCTCAGAGTCAAGGCCCTAAATGATTGTTAACGGTGACACCGCCACGTCACGCACACGTGATCGAGTCGCGGAGTTTTAAATGCCTCCTTTCCTTCTCCCTAATGGACCCCTGGTCCAACCTGCCTGCGAGGCTTATGTCACTGCATGAGACCAGTGGTGCACCCAAATCCATGCAAAAATGAAGGGAAAACGCCTCTAGTGCTTCACCCAGACCGTTGGAAAGTGGCTATCATTTCCCGGCATTTTCCTGCCGGATTCCAATCGAATGGCGGCTTGGCTGGGTCTAGTTCTGGATGATAAATGAGTCCAAGAGTTGAACTCGACGTGTAATTCCTTTTTTGTCGTCCCGATATTTCTGGATTGGTCTCGTTCGCTGAGTTGTAACAGCACGGCAAGTAACGGCATCTTGCATCTGGATTTGCCACCTGGAGGCAGGCGAGGGATGTGAATTTCCTACTACCCAAGGTCCTCGCCTGGAATAGCGAGCTTCACCCCCGGGTTGTGTTCGTGTCGAACATCGCCCACACGGTCGGTCCCGGTATCGACTTAACCACGGTTGAACACCCCGATCCAAAAAAGTACAACAACTTTGAGGCCTATTTCCAGGCGAAGTGTGTCAATATTCTCACTGAAATCGAGCTGTCCAAACGATCCCAGGAAAAAATTAACGCGTACAGTCTGCACCCTGGAGGCGCGTTATACGTTTAGCGGCGCAACCACGGCTGATCCGTTGCTTCTAGGAGTTTTCACGAACATCAGCCAAAAGGAAGAGTCTAAGGCTGGCCTATAGGCCTACGGTCGAGCGTTCATTTACAATTATGACCTGCGTATTAACCGGGGTTCAGGCTTTCTCAGGCCAGATGGCCTTCCCAACACTGAGAAATTCACTTGGAAGACCGCGACTGCTATGTTCGGCGCAATGATGGACTCAGAAGGCTCAGGCTGAAGGAGTTGTTGACTGACACGCACTAGCTTCACGGGTTTCTGGATCTCAATACATTAGCCCCGGTCACAAGAGAAATGAAACAACTCCATCCTAGGCGATGACTCGGCAACTGTTTTCACCGCCCTTCCCGCATTTTGGTGGATTAAATTAAAAATTTGAATTATTGAGTTCGTTTATGCGCCACAGCATAACCAAGGAGTAACTAGGCTCGAATCCAGCCTGTCGTATCAAAATTGATACTGTCACGTCTATCGACAAGCCTTCCTTCATAGACGGACACAGTCACTGGTCTAAGCAATAACCTCTGAATTGAGGCATGTCATTGTAAATAGATATCTGTACAGTGACTTTCTGCTAATTTTGTAGTACAAATTGACATGCAGTAGCGATGCCGTATCCTCACGCGCGACCGATAGGCGCTTTTAATGTTCCCGCGGTGAGACCATCAAATTATCTTTCTCGGAAGCCATCATGATAATCAACGAACTCTGCACAGCCATCGCTTTCTGGCATTCTCGGAGAATTGGGGTCGCGAGCTCCCCCAATAATCGAAGGGCGGGCAAAATTTACAGGCCGGAGCTGGGAGAATGGCGAGACCGTAACCCTATGCGCAGCGGGAACAAAATTAGAGGTTTCATGCGATTGCCATTGGCTGACGAGAATCCATGGCCACGGAACGTGAGGTCATCGACATCTTGCCGTGGCAGGGAACTCCGTGAGTTGAGTTGAGTCGAAACACTCGATGCGTTCTTTTAGCTGTACAATCTGGTAGCCAGAGCTGAAAAAAGAAGCAGGATCAGCAGGATCAGCTCATCATGCCCTAGGCGCGAATCGAACGCGCGGCTCCTGCGAAAGCCTCAGAAGCCTTCACAATTTTTCAGTACAGGCGCGGACTTTCCGCTACCCAGGCTTGCCTTGAAATCTATAAATCCACTGAGGTTGGTCTATTTTTGCGGAAGTTGAATAAAAGCAAGTTCGCACCGTAAAACCAACCGAGAATGAGGAAAAAGTCTGGTGCAAGACGAGAATGTCCCGGGCGCAAATGAAGCTTCCCAAAGTCTGCCCAGAATATTCGTCGGTGGCAATTCCCCCAGGACACAGTTGGGACTTGCTTCTGCGTGTTGTGCCGAACCGCGACAAGAAATCTTGCCAACGGCCCTGTAGATGGAAGGGGGTCTTAAGAGACAGATGCGCAATAAAATTAGACGCACGAGGAAGAAAGACTGTTTGCTGCCGAAGAAGGGCGTCGAGACCGATAACGAAGTCGTGCTTTTGGTCGCGTTGGTGCTCGTGAACCCGGACGTAATAGTCGGCGGCGGCGCAGGCGCCGAAGTCGAAGTCGAAGGCAAGCTTGCACAGAGGCCCAGATGAGCTGTCGAACATGATCTCGAGTGACCAATACGACAGGCTGTCCTCTCACTTACTGTCGCAAGAAAATCCATCGACACCCATCATATTACCCACTGGGATAAAATTCTTCAAAGGATCTCAGGCCCACCAGCTGGAAAAAAGAAATTAACGACCACACTGCCATTGGGAAAGATGAGCATATACGCTACCGTTAATCGGCAAAGTTCCCCCCATTACTCTACGCAGTCAAAAAACGACAACCTAGAGTTGCTCTAACGAGCATGACATCTGAATCACTCTCTAAAGCGACCTAATTGACCAGCTAGATATTGTCCAGTTATGCCGCAGCTAATCTCTTGGCAATCTTTGCTGTTCACATTAAGGTTCATGGAACAGTTGAATGTCCCTTTGACAATTTGGGAGGCGAGAGTTAACGCGAGGATAGAGAAAAGGCTGAGAGAAAACTTCATGATCTGGATCTGGATCTCTCGCACCAATGCTGGCTCCCCTTTATACGCTGTTCTCATGGCTAATGAAAGATCCATCTCTCTTTATACGCGTTGTCAAATCTAATAAAATGTTCTCTCGTGTGTTTCATCTCAGCCAGCGTACTTGGCAGATGCAGCAATTATCGCAGCGTAGCGCCGCACATCACCGCCTCCTAAGCGCCTGAAGTGTAGTTGACGAATGAGAATGACGTCAAGTCTTGGACGACTTTCCGGCAGTCGTACTTGTGCGCGCGCGGCGGTCCTCGTGTTCTACTCGAGAAACAGAGAACCTCTCCTTTTTCTCACTTGGCCGAACACCTGTTGACCGAGGGACCTGGAGGCTTCTCCGTCAATGGAAGTTCAGACAGATGCTATCAGTCTGGAGAAGGTTGTCAAAGGCGTTCACTACCAAATATCACTAAAGATGATATGTATGCAATGAAAGTTGGTGCCCTGGCACAGGAAGGATAACCAGATAACTGACGCCAAAATATGGAAAAGATATGGAAAAGATATTTACAATACCTTTTGTGTATCTTAAGCACTGGGACTTTGAAAAAACATTGAGAACATTCAAAGATACGCTTAGATTAGAATAACCTTGGAGTATCTTCTGAATACTCTGGTCAACAGACATGCAAAAGTTATTGTAAATATTTTCTCCATATCTTTTCAATGTTTCACCATGGGTTATTTGCTTATCCTCCTTGTGTGGTGACACAAAAATACACCTCTTACATACTTGTAACTCTCTGATTTTTTTTTTTAAAAAAAAAGGCTGTACATGTATACGGGACTGTACTTATTCTCGTGTATATCGACGCTTACGGTTGGGAATTTTATGAAACCGACCGTGCTCATGTCTGAACAGGACTCAGAGAATATTGAAGCGTTCCGGCGGGCTGGTGGCAATCAATTATGAAAATATCAACCTTTTCCTCGGCCCCTAATTTTCGTAATGGGAAGTTCCTGGCGCCTAAATTCGAGGCTGTGCTGCAAAGAGGGACTGTGTCGGCTCGATAGCGCGGCTGCACCTCGTACATGTTGTGTAATCGACTTGGCAGCCCGTGCCGGTTCGACTCGGGCACTCCACGCGACATTTCCGTCCGCCCACCGCTCACCGCCCACCGCCCTCCGCGCCAAGCCGTCCAGTCCACATCACCCCCGCACGTCCATACCCCCGGCGCACAAAGCCAACGCATGCACCCATCGCCATCGCCGCCGGACTCCGCCTACACCTGCACGCTATGCCCCACATGCACCCACGTACGCTTCCGCCGGAACACGATTAGCTGCCCACGAAGCAAGGCACGGGCCAACGACTCCAGATCCAGGATGGACCCCGGTCCCGGGAACGTCGCGCGAGGGAACATGCGCCACCTCCACCCCGGCCCCGAACATCCGCGCATATCTCCATCCCTGCATAAGGGCGCATCCAATAGAAATCAAGCCCCTCGAAAGATCGAGTGGAATCGGAGAAATGGAGGAGAATGGACGGAACCAAAGTACCAAAGTACGAAACAGAACGAAGCAACAAAAACGCACCTAACCATCCACACGGTAATCAAATGGTGCACGACGTACTCCCAGTGGTCCGAGAGGCGCTTCTCGAGCGCGAGCATGAGGACCTGTGTGAGCGGGTTAGGGAGCCCGCGGAGTGAGTGAGTGCTAAGAGCGAGCACGACAATGCTGCCCTCTTTCGTGATCCCCCATCTCCTTGCGAGCGCCGGAAAGGCATAGCGCGTGAGGACGAGGCGGAGGAAGCTCCACATGACGACGCTCCACGCCACAAGCGCGAGGTCGCCTAGCCCTTTTCGTAGAGCTGGCCGCTGAACGGCTTCTGGGGGGGGGGAGCAGGGAAGAGGAGGAGAGCGAGGAGAGGAGGGTGGATGGGGCGAGGAAGGGCGAGTCGTAAAGGGCGGCGGCGGCGGTCGCGCGCGCACGCGCGGGCGGGGGCACGGGGTGGGAGAGGAGGAAGAAGGCGAGAAGAGAGGGCGGGCGGGGTGGGCGGCGGCGGGGCGAAGGCGAGGTGGTGCCTGGGGTCGCTGGAGATGTGTCCTGAGTTAGAGTATGCAGCGGGGAGGGTTAGCGCACTCGAAGCGCGGGAGCGGCTTTGGGCGGGCGGTGGAGATCGTCGCGGCGGCGTTGTCGTCGGGTGAAGAGGAGAGGTGGCAGTGAAGGACTCGAACGGAGATTATTTTGGTGGGATCAGCACGTGCGAGGGGCGCCATCAGTGACGCGTGCCGTTGTATAACCGCTGTTACTGGACAAAACCCCAGTGGGCATTGATGAACATCAGTGAACATCGATGACACTGGATGGTCATCAATGGTCATGGATGCCGAGTCAGTGGCCACGAATGTTCCTGAATTAAAGGATGAGCCTCCAAGAGTGCTCGAACTGGCCAATTCTAATGTACCATTGATGCTGACTGCTTCTATCAGACTATACCACCCAACATTGATGCCCCATCCATTCTCAACATCAATGTGACACCAGTCCCCAATGGATGTTCCACACCCAACACCAATGCCCAATGCCTCGCAATTACCCCGATATTTGTCAAATTTATTTTCATGCCTAACCTACCTCTGTATAGCGGATTGATCACTACTGGTGGTCTACTCTTCTCAAATTATTTGTTACCTTGCTCTCTCTCCTGGCCCTGATCATATGGCAGACATCACAAATAAAATACCTCCAGGATTCGACAAAGCAGGAACCATAAAAATTTGAGAGTGGCTGGAGCTCTGCTACGTGTTTCAAAAATGTAACCTTCCGGAAAGATCAAGAAATTTGGGTGCAAATTTGAGTAAATTCATGCAAGAGGTACTGAATTGGGTGGACACGACATAAAGACAGCGGCGGTGTGCCATTAATGTTGAACACCTACGGAGGCAGCCGAAATACTGACACTGTTGAAAAATTATGCAGTTCCCAGCACAGGTGTCCATAGATGGCCACTGGATGAAATGAATGTGCACACGGTGGACATGCATGGCCATCAATGCTCATCGACGAACTCAATGGCCATCAATGGACATTGATGGTCATCGGGGTTTTGTCCAATAACGCCCGTCATACCGTTGTCTCCCGGGCTTGGGTCGTCTGTCATTGTCTGTGCTTCTAAGTAGTTCCGTGGGCCGTGGCGCTCGTTGCATTCTACGACCACGGGCTCACGCTGCCCTCCCACTGAAGAAAGCCTCGAACTCGAATTGGCAAGCGTGTCCGAGCCGTGTCCGCCGCAGCACCCCCGCAAGTAATCCCGCTGACACACGGTGTCGCCCTGGTATATGGCCGCCGTCATGTCGGGTTCATGGCCCACAACACGCGCTAAATAGATGCTTCGGACAGTCCCTCGTTGATGTCGTAGGATGACATTCCCGCCGCCGCCTTGGATCTCCCGCCGCAAGTCCAAATCGCCAAGAGGGATTCTCCGGAAGTCTACGGAATTTATTATTTGTTAGGCCACTGATGCCAACCGAGAAGATCGTACCCCGGTGCATGTCCTGTGGCTCGGTGGTTACATGATTCGTGGTGAAGTGTCCCCCAGACACGACGAAGTGCTGCGCCTGCGGGAAGAAGGCTACGGCTCCGGTTCTTCATCCAGCATAAGTTGTTGTGAAACGCAAGCGAGCACACATCTTACAGGGCCGGTGAGCTGGCTGAATCGTCAGAAGACCATCCAGAGCTGAGGGAAGTGGACTCAGAGATCATGGCGGGGACAGAGATAGTAGTAAGCGCCTGACGTGGCAGCTGATCATCCGGCTTCTTGACTCTCAGGATCGTTGGTGGTTTTGTCAGAACCGGTGAAAGAATCAATAAATAAAAACTCACAGACATGCTCAGAGCTCGATTCTACACGATTCTATGATGTGACGGACGAGAGACGGAGCACGTGAAGCCCGCAGCGTGAATCTTCTACCCTTCAGATTCGATCGTTATTTATTTCTGGGTAGGCAAATGAGCCATGGTTTACATACCGGTTTGCTCACGAGCCTGTGGCAGGCGGCCTCCTACGGCGCGGAACATGAAGCTACAAAGAGGATAGTGCCACGCTGACCTATCCGCACCTCTTCGAGCTTTTGTGTTCTAATTGCCGGGTGGCATGGGAGAGCATGGGAGTGGTAAGGATCAAGGGCTTGAGTGGCAGTGCATGATCGGAACAATGCGGACCATGATCCTCCTTGTTCTCGACGGTCATGATACTCGGACTGAAGGCGCTGCAGTGTTCTCAGCTGTGCTCAACGTGATTCCCAGGTTCAGAGGCAAACTCGACTTTGCCCAGACTCGAAGTCAGCCCTCAGCTTATACCGGCTCAGTTCAAAGCTCGGACTCAATAGACTATTTACTATTAGATGCCCGGAAAACACTTGTTCACCGATCCATAGTCCTCGACGGCAAGAAAGCCAAGGACGAGATACGCTGAAGACCTGTTTCTGTGTTTATGACCGAAAGCACCCAAATAAACTCTTCAAATCCTGGATAGCTTCGCTCGATCTGTTCAATACGAAGATCACTGCAAATGACACTTGAATTAATTTCGGATCGAAGCTCTCCGTTCGTCTATTTATCCCGTTCCAAGGATCATAATCTCTCTACGAGCTTCAAAACTGGTGGAGTCCGATAGCATACACCTTCTTCCAGCTCTCCCTCGCAGTCCACGCTCCCCAATACGCCGCAAGCCTCTCCGGCACCGGCACCCCAAACGCTCGCTGGAACGCAGCCAGTGCGTCCTCGGCGTTCCTCGCGCCGCACGACGCCGCAATCCTGGTGAACCACCCACCCACGTGGAAGTCGTCCTCCCCCGGCCTCTCCCCGCCGATAAAGCCGTTGGCGGGCAGGTAGGCCGGGAAGACTTCTAGCACCGCATTTTTGATGGCGGCAAAGTGCGCAGCGGACTGCGCGAAGAAGGCGGCTTTTTCCTCGGGGGGCGCAGTGCCTGTGAAGAGGGAAAGCATGCCTGCACGTGGATGTGGTGAGCATTTTATATTCCGTGCGGGGGAGTACAGCGCACCGGTGTTGAAGGCGATCTTGGCGTCATAGAACGCCTTGTATGGTGCCGCCTCCGGGACCTGCGCGTACTTCTCGAGTCCTGGCTGGCCTGTGCGGTGCGGAAGTTTGAGCGCAGGTCAGAGGACTGACAGGAGAGCACTCACGCGTCGCGAGGAACACTTTAGGGAACCCCGCGCTCTTCGCGGCCAACTCGGCGTCGTCCCGCTGCTTGTATGGTTAATGCTGTGCCGCACGGGTGGGATGTATACATACCGCGAGGAAGATGACGAAGTTAGGGTCGTATTTCGGATCGTGGATGGCCTCGATGATGGCTGTGCCCGTCGCGA
The DNA here is from genome assembly GCA_029204335.1 of Mycena vulgaris. Classification (NCBI taxonomy): domain Eukaryota; kingdom Fungi; phylum Basidiomycota; class Agaricomycetes; order Agaricales; family Mycenaceae; genus Mycena; species Mycena vulgaris. Next base: position 328,364 of record JARGYA010000068.1, read on the forward strand.
CCTTGTGCGGCGCGTCTTTGATGAGGCAGGCAACGACCTCGCGGGTAGAGGTGTAGACTTTGCCATCGTCGGACTCGAGCGTCGGGAGCGTTGCGTTGGGGTTCTGTTTGCGCGTGAGATGGGTGAAAGACACGAAGCAGAGGCCGGCGTACCAGCTTGAGGAAGGAGGGGGCAAAGTTCTCGCCTTGCACGAGGTTGACGACTTTGCTGACGACTTCGCCCTCTTTGTAACCGAGCTCAGCGCTAGCGGGAGATTGAATTAAATCAACCCGGCGTCGACGAAGTGGAATTAGAAAACGCACACGGCGAGCTCAGCGACTGCGGCCCAGACGGAGTGCTCGAATACGTAGAGTGTCTTGGTCATTTGGGAGGTATTTAGGAGTGTGTGAGAGAAGCTAAAACAAGGAATAGAAAGTGGAAGTGAAAGTCGATGTACAGACCCTCCTCACCGCACCAGCATTTATACTTACAATCACAGGATCACGTCTCTACGGGGTTGTAGATCAATCAATGTGTTGGACTGGATTTTTAAGGATCACGTTCCAGCTTATCGAGCTTATGGTGGTATGCGTAATTTGGTAGCTGCGGACACGGGTAACGCGGGGTTTAGAGTACAGCAGAATTTCAGGTGCTGACTTTCGTGCACGTGTTCAGGCACTCTTACTCAGACCGACGTGCTCCCGGCGCGCGCGGCAAGCCCGTATGTGCCCGTGCCAGCGGTCAGTGCAACTAGGTTCGACTTGGTGCTGCGTAGCAATTATTTTGGGTTCGTGTTTATCTAATTAAAGTCCTTGGCCTGCCCAAATCGCTTGGCGAGGTTGGCTTCGTAACGTTTCTCAGGGTCACCATCAACATTGCTCCATACGGTCTCAGCCGTCCCAAGAAAGGGCGTGTAAATGTAGGCTCCTGGAAACCGAAGAGCATCAGAAAAAGCCGACGAAATCCCGGGAAAGTCGGTATGTATCGTCAGCAACTCTGGCATCAAAAACAAGTAGAACCGCTCTAGGAGCAGCGCACTGACGTCTTACTCACCGGTGTGTATTCAGTAGGTGCTGCGACCAGGATCAAGTCATCAACGCAAAAAGCAATCCTCCGAGTGCTGCTGAGCCGTTGACGCGCGCGCAAGTTGTATACATTTGGTGGTTATTCAATGGACCTTGTATTCTCGGCCCATTCAATCCATTCAAGCTCAGCCGTCCCATGGCAGTCCTCTCCATACTCTCAGGATCCTCGTTCATTCTTTGCTGGAGGCCCAAATGTATCCCAGAAGAGATTGACAGCTTATTATGAATCAGTCGCCAACTATTCCGCACACCACGGACATCTTGGGAGTGACGTGCGAATCGGGGATGGGCCTGATCGTCCTCCGAGCGATTGAATGAACAGGATCTAAATATCGATGTGATCCCTTGTACTTCGGGTAGTTGATGGTCGCAATTCGCTGATAACCATACCCGGTGAGACGCACGCCGACCTTTCTTCTTCCTTCATCCCTCTTCCTCTTCCACCTTCATTTCACAGGCTACTATGGCCGATGTGCAGGCACACACCGCACGGTTGATCGCGCTCTTCGTGAGCTGCGTCCTATACGGTCCGTCCTCCGAAATATCCAGACATTAGCTTACTACATACACATCCCATCCAGGTATTTTGCTCATGACATTCATTCCTTCCATTCGCTCTCTTCTCTGTTCTGCAAGCCAGAAGTTCCAGCTCAAGCGGCGCGCGGATATCAAATTCCCCATCGTCGCGGCCACCTCCATCATGTTCCTCGTCTCGAGTGTCAGCGTCGTGTTGTCGCTCCAGAGCGTAATCGATGCGTTCGTTGATTACAAGGGGCCGGGGGGCGCCCTGGAGCTCTACGATACTGTCAATGCCGGATGGAAGCATTGGATAGTAGCGATCGAGGATCGGTTCAGGTCATCACCGGCGACGGGCTCCTCGTAAGTCCCGAGAATAAGCCACCGTTCCGTTTCCCACACCGGTATTCTGTAGATCTATCGCTTCTATGTGATATACAACAGGAACTGGCGTGTGATTATTTTACCCGGGTTAGTTGGCTGGTAATGACAGGTACGTCGTTGGCATACTTCTTTGCTGCGCATCTCCTCAACGGGGACCGTACAGCACTCTCGATCGCCAGCTCGTACTACGAGGCGACCCTCCCAAGCGCTAAGCGCTTGAACGACCACAGTACTATCCCAGTCCTTTCAGGGACTCTCTTTTTGACCTTCACCACGAGCGTCATCACGACGTGTATGTCCGCCAATCGTTCCACTTGCTCATAATACCGATTCCCGCACGCAGATCACATCGTCCGGCGGCTCTTCACCGTCGATTACAAGACCAACCTGCACGGAGCGACGCAGACCCACTTCCTCACGCGGGTGTCGATGGTCTTCTTCGAGACCGGGATGATCTACACCCTCTCGGTAGTTGCGGCACTCGGCGTGTATCTCTCGGGGAGTAACCTCGAGTATGTTGCGACGCTCGCGGTACGTCTTTCGCCTATTTGAGTCACGATCTCGCGTCTCACACGTTTTTCAGCTCATCCACATTATCGTGAGTTGTATTCTCCTCTTCTCATTTCCTCCTGTATCACGGCACTGATCAATAACCTCCTCCAACTCGGCGCGAATTGAACCGCGCGTGCCCTGTGGCGTTCTTCCGCTATGCAATGGCTGCAACCTGTTGCTCGTTCGCACTTCCATTAGGTGGAACGCAACATTGAGGTTCTTCGAGAGAATGACCGCGGCAATAGGCTGACCTGCCTCGATGGGCCAGCATATCCTCTTGACGGGATTAGAAAATTGAGTCTGGCGGTCTGACGATCTTACATGGGACACCTCTTGTGAGTGCCTCAACAACACCACCGTGACCACAGTGGGTCAGAAACCATCCTGTCGCCTGGAGTCCTCGCTAAAAATTGAACTACACACCTGGTGGGCCAAGATGTATTGCCACTGGTAATCGCGGACTCGAGTCGGAATTTCAAAATAAAAGTTTGGGGCGGGACTGTAAAAGGGGCGGGACCTAAATATATCTTGCGGGGGTCACCGATTTCCCCGCAAAACAATCTCGTCAGTGATTATCGTCATCTGTTTAGCGCGGAAGGCGCTAAAAGACCTAAATTTGGGGCAGAAATACCGAAATGACCGATATATAAGGGGCGGGAATAAAAGTGCACTTAGAACCGCCATACGAAAACGCCGAATATATTGCGCGGAGACCCGAAAGTTTTGCGGCGGAATAAAAGTGCTTCCGGACCGCATACCGCACTCAGAAATCTAGCGAGGTGAACCTGGCAGTCTTCTAAGCGGGATAGCAGTGGAGGAGAAGTGCAGTCATAGCCGGTTCGGCGGTTTCGATTATCCGTTTCGTCTACGACACCTTTGAAACGAGAGGCATGGCTTATTGGATGGGTATGAGAGAAAATGACCAAGGCAGGCTGGAAATTTCTGAAGCCCGCAGGACAACAGATTCCAAGTGTGGTTGCTGGAGCTCGGAATTCGGAGAGGTCTGTCGGCATCGAGAATAGCCCCCTAAAGTTCAGCTCTGCCAAGAGTCGCAAAGTCCGGCAGCCCAGGATCAATAATGGCTCATTCAAAATGAAAGAGCGGAGGTTGAAACACCGAAAGATAAGTAAGGTAATTTACCACTGTTTCTGCACAACGTGCAGCGTCGACCCCCGCAAGACACCCAAATGACGAACCATTCCGCATTACCGCCCTGGCGCCCGGGGATTCTTTCGAGCCTGAGTCTAATTTTACTGTATTACCTGCGCAGACACTGATTCTGATATGATATAAATCGACTTCATGGGGCGCTTGAGCCCAGACATATACTATATACGACAACCCCATTGTCGTATAAGTCTATCCCCAGGGAATATGGGAACCCCAGCGTTCCCAAAAAAATGGGCAGGGGGAAAGTGACGTTGTGACGTTGCAAGTGATGCAGACTGACGCAGTAAAATTTCAAATTGATGCTGTAACTTGTGTAAGCGTCAGTACTGCCGCAACACCGTCACACTGCCGCTGTGTCACACGTCGTTGATGCAGCCCATTGCCGTATACTGCGTCAATCGCTTATACTTGCCGCAGATACAATTAAAACATCTAATCATCTGGAGCGATCTCAGTTGACAACGTTCAAATGTATTACTAAGTCAAAATTCAACATCTACGCTACGCCCTCGGGCGGAAACGAGGAGCAGGCACGCGTGACAATGTTTTGGATGAAATCTGAGGGGAAAATAGGCGCGATTTTGACAAATGAGCTTACATCGCCGAGAGGGAACGGATGCAGCCTGATCTGACTTGATTAGACTCGCGCGCGAACTAGTTACGTGACCAAATCGGGGTCCCGTGGACCAGAACTGAGTAGGAACAACCACCGGAGAGCTGCCCAAATGTGGGTGAGGTTGGTGGCTAGCAGACAGAGTAGTAGAACGAGGTAAGTGACGTCGATCATGGCGGTAAAGCATGGCAACCACCAGGCCACAGCATTGAATTGGAACTTGATGCATCACGTCGAGGAATGGAGGGACTGCGCCAGTACATTGCGGAACTACAAGGGAAATGCGGATAACGAGGAATTTAAATCTTCTGGTATCTTGCAGCCGGATGGTGGCCGTCGGGATCAACCCGGATGTCTATTTTCGCTATTACGAACGCATTTCTCACTATCTTAAGTTCGACAAGTACTATGCTGCAGGAGAGGCATGCAAAACGTTGAAACCTCGCTCGCCGCACCCAGCTCTGGTGAGCCTCCTTCATTACATCGGTACGGCAGTTCATTTTGATGGATGCTGTAAATTCGGTTCAGCAAGAAGAGCGAGCTCGAGCTCAGCCTCGAGACGAGCTGAAAGGATACTTGGCATCCGCTTTGGAAACGATGGACAATGTGCTGCTCTGGTGGGGCGTGAGTAACCGAAATTTTGTCTCAAGAGTTTGCTCTGACTTCTTCCAAGCATAATACCTCGCGTCTCACGCTGCGTCGAATGGCTCGCGACTATCTGGCATCCAAGGCTCAGCAACTCCCGCTGAGCGTGCATTTTCCAGCTGAAGTCTCACTGGTGCGAAGCTCCGTAATTCCCTCAACGCCGAAATCTTCGAAACACTCCAATTGTTGAAAGTGCGTATCGGAATGGACATATCAGCGCTGGACGATTGCGGCGAAGCACATCGATGCCCTTCTCGCCGAGCTGGATGCTGACTTTAGATATGATACTGAAGGCGAGGATTCTGAGGCAGAGGAATAATTCTTAGTACAACACACCTGTCGCGTTGATTATTTTACACTAAATCATGCTTGTCAATAAAAAATGGTGTTCGGTTCCGCGTTCGAACGCCATTGAACGCCGAACTGAACGCGCTGAACCTGAACGCCACGTTCAGGTTCGAGGTTCGGCAGTTACCCGAACCGAACGCCAAGTTCAGGTTCGGCGCTCAGAGAAAAGGGCCCTGAACCTGAACCAAACCGAACCTTGCCAGCACTACCGCGATATTTTCTTCCTTTTCTACTCGTGCCACGATATCTGCACCGCCGTGCCCTAAACTAGCCCTGCAGACTGATCCCTGGATGATCCGCTCTCAAGAATGCAGCTCACCAATCATCTGGCACGTTCAACTGACCTCGTCGGAAATGCTAATGCGCTAGAAGCGGGATATCAAGACGTGTCGGAAGATTCACTGCCAGTGCACTTGATTGTCTTATCAGGTACGGGATAACTTTCTCTCGAGGCGCTGAACACCGTAGAAGAATCCGAAAACTATCTAGAGATTTCCCTCTCGATGACGCCTCAGATCTGTACTTCCGCATAGAGAAAATTGGATACAGTATTTAACGGGGATGCGAAACGATTAAGGAATTTGGAGATTTATGAAGCAGCCTTCCATCAAATCGCCCCGTTTCTTTTCATAGATCTAGAGTACGTCTTCCGAGCTATCCCTCACCATAAAGTTTCATGTGGTTACCTGTTCTTTTCACTGAGAACGAGCACGATCTTTCCCATCAGCCATTTTGGCCTAATCACGGGGATGCGAAATACGCACAAACATGATCGCTTGGCGACAATTTTCACCGTATACTTGTGATCCGCTCCCTTCATCGACGTGTCTATGCCCCGCCCGGTGGGTTCCAAGGACCAGAGGAAGGCCTCAGCAGACGCACACCGCGAATCCTGCTCGGCCTGGGCAGAGTCCACCGCAAAATCCCGAATTCGGTGTCCGAGCGGCGTTTTCACGTGGTTTCATGGGCTTTCGTCCTTCGCCGTGTGTTCTATCGCATCCGCAGGCATCGAAAACGGGGGGTAGGAGGCAAGACGTTGCCCAGGACCCCGTCGGAGGCGGAGAAAACCCGATTGTTTGGTCGTATTTCGCATCCCCGTGTATTTCGTATCCCCGTTAAGTACTGTACTTTCACGTCTGGCGGCGCTAGGTCTACTTCCGTGACCGAGTTTCACAGCGAAGTTAGACAATCCCGGAGACATCTGACGCGGCGGCCGTGCACATTCTCCACACTCCCGCAGATTGCCTCGCCTGGAAATATCTGCTGATCAACCCGCATTTAGGAATTCGCCGCGGCGCCCCGCGCACCACGCATCTCCCCCTGTCCCTCGTTTACCGTGCGTGTCGGCGCTCTAAAATCCCCAATGGCATTGGCACGTCCCGATTTGTTTACTTGTTAAGCTTTCCGTGACTTTCCGACGGGCTAATGGTCGACTCGGGATTTATCTTTGCTGCCTATATATTTACCCAGCCGTTCTGACCCTCAAAACGGTCGTCGATAGCTGTGTCATGTGCTCAGCCACCGGTAGCTGTGTTCATGTGCTCAGAGGCCGGAACGGCTGGACAAATATATAGGGGAATCGGGGCTGACACGGTTGGGGCGGTATAGAGCGGGAGCGGCGGGAACGCTGTAGCACGGGCACGGCATGCGGTCTCGACGGAATATTCAGCTGCATTGGGTCTCCCATGTACCGCAAAGGTCACCCAGAAAAATGGGAGGTCACCCATAAAATCTGCCCTCACGGCGGGCAGCCCGCCGCCGTGGATTCCAAAAATAGAAATTGGAGGGCGCATCACCGGGCGGGATACTTGTCGGTAAATTCTGAAAATATTTAGCGAGCTGCGGGCATGCGAGAAGATCGCGCCCACAGCTTTTCAGGATGGCCCGAAGAGGGCACGCCGTCAAATCAGCGGTTTCGGGCCTTGATCCCGCCGTCCCGCCGGATCGGCTTAGATTTTTTTTTTTTTTCGGACAGCCGGTCTCCTGCGTTCGACGCGCGGGTCACCCTTAAAAAGTGCTCTCGCAACAGCGAACCCGCACATAAAGGGCCTGATATCTCAGTGATGGGATCAAAAAAAATGTTTTGATGGGGTCATAAATCGCAGATTCCTGGGGACGTCACCCAAAAAAATTGGAGGTCACCCATAAAAACCCGCGGAGCTGGCCCATTCCAGGGGTGGAATGAGCAAAGACAGTAGGTAGAACAGGTGGCTATGTCTAGAAATAGCCACAGCTTTGAAAGTCAGAACGGCGGGGCAACCTACTATGGTTAGGTGCCGGTACATTTTGCCTGACACAACTTGAACAGGGCACCAGTCTAAAGGCTGTGTTAGACCAATCTCCATGCAACATCGGACCTTGAACCCGCGGACACGATATTTTTAGGACTCATCTCCCGGCCGACCTCGGTCTGCCTCTGGGTCAAGTCAATTCCGCCTCTTGGCCAATTGGGACCTCATATTCACCGTTCCGCCGAACTTGTTGGAAATCAATTTCCGAGCTAGCCATTTGTTCTGCATCCACGTCCGGCAATATCAACGGAGACACTCGCTCAGTATCTGATTCTTTTAAATAGAGCTAGGCCCAGAATTGTTCGACCCGAACAACCCACTATGCGCCTCATTTCAGGTCTGCTCCTTGATTTCCTACTCGGCAGAACGTACGCATCGTGGCTCGACTTGGGAATTCCCCACTCGAATGCAACCGTAGACGTGAGGGTATTCAATGTTGCGAACGGAACCATCGTGCACGATACCCAAACACTCTTTTTGCCCGTTCTTCCGGGACACGAAAGCACAATACTTCCTTTCTATTCATTTCTTGTAGAGCACAATAACTCCCAGAAACGTCTTATGTTTGACCTCGGAATCCGGACGGATCCCCTGAACTTTGCTCCCAGTGTGGCTAGCCTTTTCTCATCCGGAACCATCACATTGGATCCGTTCAAGGACATTACGGAATTGCTTCAAGATGGAGGGATCTCTCTTTCGACTATAGACTCTGTCATCTGGAGGTGAGGCGTCCAAGTAAATTGTGTCTTTTTACTAATCTGACTTTGTAGTCATTCACACTTCGACCACATCGTGCGTACTTATACCTTGTGCAAAACCTACGTGGATTAAGCGTTCCGTAGGGAGACATGTCCAAATTTCCCAACTCTACTGGGCTCATAATTGGGTCAGAAACGGACACCAGGACTTATCCAGATTTCCCCAATGCGACTTTGCGAGTCAGCGATCTGTCGTGAGTTCACATGTTCATTTAACGGACCCCGCGAGTGTTCACACTGTATATCGTCCTCAGTGGCCACGAAGTCACAAAGATAGATTTCGCTGCAGCGGATCTCACCTTCAGCGGATTAAAGGCCATAGACTATTTCGGCGACGGAAGTTTCTATTTTGTGAACACACCCGGCGTAAATGTCTTTCACCTTCAGCACAGCTTTTCCTGACGATCACGTAGCACTTGCCAGGCCATATGACTGCCCTCGCCCGCGTTACGCCGACTTCCTTCATATCACTTGGAGGAGACACATTCCATCACGCCGGAGAAGCCCGTCCACGGCCCCAGTTCCAGAAGAATTTTCCGTGCCCTGCCGATCTCTTGGAAGAAACCAGGACAACCATATCGACAGAATTTTTCTGGTCTCCGCAATCCCGCAATGGAGCCTTTGACATGCACTCCCGCTCTCAGCAGCTTTTCGCCATCTCGGATTTGCCGGGTTCATTCTACGCGGATCCAGTGACCTCTCAAGTTTCTTTGGAAAAGTTGGCGACGTTCGATGGGCACCCAGACATTCTTGTCCTCGTCGCTCACGATTTAAGTTTGAGGGCATTTATCCCTTACTATCCTGCCTATCTTAACGATTGGAAGGCGGAAAATTTCAAAGAGACGACGGTGTGGAACTTTGTTGACAAGACAAACCCTGCGTTTGCATTTAGTCCAATGTGAGTGGCTCTTTTTCGTAAAATTTTCCGTCGGTTTAATGGGTTCCGTGAAGCAATCAGACAGCGCCGGAATGAAGCCGCCTCACGGCCTTCTACATACTACGAAGGACGGATTTGGACTCCATGGTGATTGTGTAATCTGCCCCTGATTTATTTTAGAATTATTCTGTTTTAATTATGCAACTCTGCGATTTTTTCGATGGGTCCACGATAATGCAGGGAGTAGAAGGAAAAACCTGGTAATATCGAGCGACTCTGGGGAGAGCCCGTTACTTTATTCGTGGTGAGATCGCGTGATCTCGGGATGTCCCGGTAGTGTCTTGGAGTTTTTCTACGCCCAAATGACTCGGAGGAGGTACCGAGATCCGAATTTTTGAATCGGATACCTCTGGACAGCAAATTTCAGGGTGTCGGAAGTGTTACAACTAGTGTCACACATTTTGAACCAGGACTTTCCCAATTCCCAACTTCTTCCAGAGAAAACACTGCCCGTTGGTTTTGGCCAAAACAAAGTAGGTGGACCTGATCCTCCTATGAATTACACTCCCCTCTCACGCTTTCAACCCATGCCCACGATGATTGAGCAGACTGCATCGAAAACCCTGCCGACTGTCTGAAATTTGATCGCCTCAACGCAAATCCTTCGCTGCGCTTCATACACCAATTCCCCGACCCAACTAGGGCTAGGTTGTTCCAGTCCCGTAAACAGCCATCGTTGCATATATGTGCTCCGTACCTAGAAGCAATTTTCCAATATTACTGCATCTGCAAGGGCGATACTATCCCGATTTGCAGTAAAGATTTGGTCGCAGAAATTTAATTAAGTCAGCGGGTTTGTGTTCCTTTTAAGACCACAGATGACCTGGCGGGTAATGTACTAGCCGCGCTTCCTATACCGCCATCTTTCCGATTCCTTGTCCCTCAAGCTTGTACCAATCTACTTTCGCGCTACGTATACTTGGAGTGTAAGTACCAATTAAAGGTGATGGTGATAGTAATATTATCCAATGTGAGTGAGTGATTCAGTCCGTGTGGGATTCCGACATAAGTATAGTATAAATGATTGCGAGCCTTAGCTTGAGTCGGGGAAGCATGCTAGGAGAATGGGGAGGGACTCCGAGGGAGTGTCCAGTTGGGAGGGGCAATAAGCACGGGTACGTGTCAAATTCAGTGATGCAGAAGCAGAAATAAGAATCGCAATAAGAGCCAGAATAAGAATCCATGGATTGTCAACGAGGAATATGAGATTGATGACAAATAGAATGGCAATGCCAAGGATACTCGGGAGAATAGAAGACGATTATACCATGCTTGAAGTGCGGAGTAAATTCAAGAAGGACTCTGCTGATTGTTCTGTATTGTGGCGGCCAGCCGGTCGTGGGCATCGCAGGCTTCGAATTTGAACGAGGGGGCCAAGTGCGTACCTGGTAACCATTGAATAAACCAAAGAAAAGTCCCATTGGAAGGCACAAGGGACACGACACGTAATCCACCTGAAATGAAAGGGATATTTAATGTGAGAAACTCACGTATAAGGAGCACAAACGTCGAGGAGCACTGGACTGAATCCTGCGCATTCGACCCACTGAGATGTGCTTGCATCAGTCAAAGTCGAGCTCGAGCCGGACCTGGTTGATGTTGGCGCTTCTCGTCTGCAGGTCGATAAAGCGACCGATCCTTGCTTATGAACAATGTGATAGCCTGCACACAAATGTGGGTCTGCATATATATATTCAGAAGGGGACGGTACCAACGTACCGCATGCAAATCGTTTAACGTCCCCTCTCGACTTCGTTGGGCTTGACTCCCGCCATCCACAATATGCAAGTGACTTCGTCCCGGCCGCGCACAGAACTCGTCGACGTCTTGCCCAAGTCAGCACGTGGATTTCACACCGAATCAGTAAGAAGAAACAACGAACATGCATTGCCTGATACAGGATGTTACACAGGCGGAAATATTGTAGGTCATAATCGAAAAGACAGAACGCCGTAAAAGGAAATCGAAGAGGTAGCACCGCCACCGAATCCACCTCCCCTGTAGCGCAACTGGACGGAACGATGTACGCAACAGATAAGCGGGGACGGGAGGGGCGGGGGAGGTGGGGTAACAGGAGGATCCGCCCCCGGAAAGCAGCAGGCGGGAAGATGTGCAGGTGGTGAACGCGGAGAGGGTGAGTGAAATTTCAAATGGGTCGGGGCTGCATCGAAGGTCGAGCATGCCCTGCATGCCTGCCACTCCTTTGCGCAAAAACCATTGGAGCCATATGATGGCTTTTTGGCCGTGCGCAACCGTATGGCTCCATTTGCCAAAAATAAGCGAAATATGACGCGAATGGCTTTTTGGAGCCATTCGCCTGCCATTTTGCGCACGGTCCGAAAGCCGCTGTGTGGCTCCAATGGCTCTTGCGCAACCAGGTTATTTTGCGTCGAATAAACACGAATATCGTTGATGAACAGGATCGGAAGGCAAAAGCTACGGACATGCGCAGAAGGTGTACCCAACACTGCTCAAAACAGCCCGGGGGACAACGCCCGCGACGAATCACAACAAAGCCCTCGGACATCTAAAGCTCCAGCCCCGCCCGCAGAGTGAAGGAATGAACCGCAAGTCGAAACTCCAACCCTAGGGTCGAGGCCCAGTGAAAATCCCGTATGCTGGGACTTGCCGGGATCTGCTGATATCTGTTGCATTTTGACTTATTTATGCCGAGATCGGCCTCAATCTGTTCAGATTCGGTGACGTCAGAAAATTTCCAGAAAAAATGCTGAACAGTCCGTACACTCTTCATCTCAACTTTGCTCAAACTTCTTCCTACCGGAGGCAACTCGTGCCCGTCCCTGCGCACGGACCATCTCCAACGGGGGATCAGGCGGAGTTTGAAATCCTCCTTGCTTCCTACCACCACTATCGCCGCCTCCCGCCTCCCCTCCCTTCCCTCCGGTTTCTTTCTCCCTCGCTCCTCCAGCCTCCTGTTATCAGTCGGACGCGCCGCTCCCTTCCAGCCACCGTGGCTTCGGACCGACGAACAGGCACGAAGATCTGGGCCTGACGCGACTTTCGTGCGCCATATTGTTTCTCGTTTTTGTTCGCACCACCAATTTCTAGCAGGTTTTCATGGGAAATGGGGCTTTGGTTAGAGGTAAGCAGTGCTTTCTTCGATTCACGGAGTCATCGATGCACATTTGATATCAGGACGACGCTACCGCGCGCGCAACTCGACGACGTCACCTCGTTTCCGGAGACAGCAGCCACTCATTCCAGCGGGTTCTATGTGCGTGGCTTTTCCTCGGATTCGCTTCAAATTTACTCAGCAGTGCCGGCGTCGATCGATATTATAGCCCCAGGTAATCTGACCTCCCACACCCTTGTCACACGCGCTGCCAACATCCCCTGCCCTATCGTCGGGCACGGCTAGGCTTCACGAGCCCAATATTTACGCTCGTTATTCCTCTCCCTCCAGCCGCGGCCTGCCGAACGAGGTCTTCGATACCCTGAGTACATGGTCAGTGTTACTACTTGCATCGGAATGTCCATCTGTTTATCTTGTTCTCGGTGACCGTGCGCTAGACATCTCAAGGCCAGAATACACCGCATCAAGCCCGCACGTCCGGTACTTCGCGAGATCTTCCATCCCTATGCAGCAGGAGGACGGCAAGAGGGCGATCATGGGGAGCGGCCTCTCGTGTACAATCTGTCGTAGTAATGTACTGGAATAAATATGGTTTCCAAGCAACGGAAGCAAGCAATAAGCAGCGGATATGGACGCAGAGCGCAGCATATCTGAGCATAAATTGAACATATTCGGGCAGATTACAACATATTGCATGAAAACACGCATATGCTATAGACTCAAAAGTATGCTCAGATCTGCTGGCTTATGGCCAAATTTGGGTGACGGAGGGAAGGGAGGGGAGGCGGGAGGCGGCGATAGTGGTGGTAGGAAGCAAGGAGGATTTCAAACTCCGCCTGATCCCCCGTTGGAGATGGTCCGTGCGCAGGGACGGGCACGAGTTGCCTCCGGTAGGAAGAAGTTTGAGCAAAGTTGAGATGAAGAGTGTACGGACTGTTCAGCATTTTTTCTGGAAGTTTTCTGACGTCACCGAATCTGAACAGATTGAGGCCGATCTCGGCATAAATAAGTCAAAATGCAACAGATATCGGCAGATCCCGGCAAGTCCCAGCATACGGGATTTTCACTGGGCGTGATGACCCGCGCCTCCATCACCCGCATCTCAGATGTCCAGACCAGTGCGATCCTCGTATCCGCGAAGGAGAGCGCACCCACTTCTGCGCTCTCATCCGGCGTCCGCGAAATACCAAATACGGACGGGAACGCGAGTGCGGGCGGCACACTCTTCCAAAGATGCTCCGCTCCACTACCCACGCCTTTGAGCAGATGAGGGCCGCCACCCATGACGAGGACTCGACCTCCGCGCGACACACGGCCCATCCACCTCCCGTAGCCCGCAAGGTCGACGGCTCCCGCGCAAGGATGAGCAAGCCCCACATCCACCACCGCTCCACACGACGCCCCGAGAGCCGAGTATCCTCTCCGTACATGATGCCAGCCACTCGACCTTCCACCACAAATCCGGCGCTCCCTGCTCGCTCCGTGTCGCACGTCGCACGTCACCAAGCCCCACTTACACGGTCTCCGCGCATCCACCTCCACCTCCAGCGCTGACGACAAGGGCACGAAGACTCCCTCCGCCGCAGGGGGCCCGCGCATCCGGTGCCGCCCACCGCGCCCTCAGTACAGCCTCCGCAAAGCCTGCGCCCTATCGCGTCGCCCCAGCTTCTGCCGCACGCTCCTCCGTCGACGATATGGGCACAAACAGACCACCGCGTTCGGTCAGGGAAGCGTGGCACACCGGCGCCTCGCTGCACTTCCATCCTCCGCCTCCCATCCTGCCCACACCAAGAATGGACGCACTGCGCGCCCCCGCGCCCGCACTGCGCATCCCCGTGCCACCGACTCCCCACATCTCCAATCCACCCACGGCCTCCGCCCGCGCGCCGAATCTGCCCTCGCACGAGAGAGACGCCGCGATCACTAGCACTGGCGCCGTAGCACGATAGATGCCGCCAAGGGGACGGAGACGACTTGTACACGCTGCGCCCGCAGTGCGCATCCACGCGCCAGGGCTAGAATCCCCACCACGCTTTCATCTCGCTACCACTCCCCCACCCACTCCGCATGCCCCGCATCTCATCTCCACTCCACCCGCCCGCACGCCCCACATTCGCCCTCGCCCCAAATGCGGCGACCTCGCCCCGCACCCTGCCCGCAGTCGCGCACTACCACCACGATGTCGTCAGGCGCGCGGAGGCTGCGAGGGAGATTGGCAACCGCACTGGAGATCCACACTGGACGGGCGGAGAGTCTAGGGGAGCAGGAGCGGCACGCGATCCAGCGACGGAGTGCACGCGTAGCAGCCTCCAGCGCGCGTAGCCTCGCCGATCCTGCTCGTCCACGGCGGAGGAGTCCGCGCCGCGCGCAATTGGGGTAAGAGCGGCGCAGATCGCGGCCCTTCACGCGCATCACGCATAGTCTCTGTGCCGGATCGGGGACGACGGTGGGGTATCGCGCTCTATCGCGTGCGCGCAGACTCCGGAAGGCGAGCGAAATCTGCAAACAGAATGGATCAGCATCGGGAAACGGATGGAGGGAGTGGGAAGGGAGGACGAGCGAGCTGGATGAAGGGAGGAGGACGGAGGGAGGATGCAAGGACGCTCGGAGAGGAGATTGATAGAGGAGGAACGGCGAAGAACGCACGCGCGACCTAGTTTGTGCTCCCTGTGGATAGCTCCACGTCCAACGCAGCTCGTTAAGGGCTCGGACAATGACAATCGGGGTGATCGCACCCAGGGGCGAATACTCCGTTGCGCGCGGCGGGACAAACAAGCAAGAGCTGCGAGAGGAGGACGTCAGCACAGCCAAGCGGAGAGACACAGAGGAAGGAGACGACGGGGAGCAAGGAAGTATGGAATGGGCCTTGAGGAACCAACGGAGGAGGGCGATCACGCGGGTGGAGAGAGTACAGGGGATGGAGGGAATGATGCGGAAAGGAAAACTCACCCGTAGAGCCTCTTCGTGCATATGCCGAGACGACACACCAACGAACGCGCTCCGCAGAGCTAGCACTCTATCCATCGCAGTCTCGCGGGCTCTGCTCCGAGTCCAGGGCTACGGGCCAGATACCTGGCGATGCACGGACTCAGCACGTCGAAGTAGGAGTGTGGCATCTGCTGGATAGAATTCAGGCAGGATTCAGCGTGGAAAGAGATGTATGCATACCGGCGCGTCGACAATCTTGATATGGAGACTTTGACGCTAATCGAATCGGATTGCTTGCAGATGGCAAACGCCTGCACGTCGTGTACAAAGATCGGCAGCATCTGGCCATCACCACGCCATCACCACGCTACCACGACGCGTCGCGTCTCCAAACGGCGCGACGCAAAGCTCCCTCATTTCCCGTCCTCGACGCGTTAAACTCTGCAGAAAGTATGGGATCCTACCACTGTATATAGTGCACATACACTATTGGCAAATACTGCACATGTAGCTTCTTGGGCAACAAATTCTTCATCGGCCGTAGATGATGAAAATCAGGCCGAATTTCTTGAGACTGGAAGTCAGAAGGATGGGACTCGGAAGTTTCAATGTCCTCGATGCTTGAAAATGATTGGACACAGTTTTAATGAGAGTTACACGCCGATGAAGACACATTGGTCCGGGAAACCATGCCATCCGACCATCAGTAGCGCGGTATGCGCAGATATCTCCTGCCGTTGTCACCGTGTCCTCAAAATTTCTCGCGCCACCGCAGATGGTACTCGCGTTGTGACATTGTTCGAGAAACCCACTATTTTGCAGTCAAACATTATTTCTGAGTCGGATGTATTTACGGCATAAATACAAGTAAAAAAGGCATGCTTGGTACCCATAAAAAATATGGTTGAGTGTAGCACGCCCAATTGGCGGTGAGTTTCTGAATTTCCTGCAGTACGCCGAAGGGCCGAGCAGTGGCCGAGCAATGCCGAAACGGCCGCGAGATGATCGAAGGTGACAAATCTCTAGTTCGCACGGCCACATCGGAGGACAAGATGAGCCGATCACGCACCTCTTGACGTCGGACGACAAAGAGATGAGAAGTCACGTGGATAGCACTTACGCTTGTTCTCCAACCAGCATGTTCTCTTGCCCGGCCCTTGTCTCCTGCGTTCCGTTCCTCTGCCGTCGTCACTGCAGTCATTTCAAACCCACGTCTGTTAGCTTAGGCGATCCTCCCTCCCAGCTTTCTAATGTGCCCAATTGTTGCCCTGCATTCCATCGAAATTGATGCTTTCTCTTCACGATGTCTTCAATGGCGCTCTCGGGATTTGTGCTCAAATTCTTCCCCTGCAATTCACCGAGGATTCTCAATAACCCCAGATTGAAAACACGACATCCATCTCTGCCTCGACTCTCTCTCGCACATGGCGACTCGGCAAGACATGCTTATCCGGAACCATCACGACTTGTTAACGCTCTCCTGCTCTCTATTCAGACCCGAGTGCGGACAAAATGATTGAAAGGTCGCACTTTTGATCAAAATCGACGCACTGCGCGGTACATGACCACTTTTAGGTCGGGTTTATTGGGATAGAATGTAGCCTGGGTACCTATATCTCATTCCCCAAGCCTTGGAGAGCCGCGGTAGAGTGTAGGTTGAGTTACTGGCCCACCTTGTTTGGTCACCGGATCAGCCCGTGAAACAAGTGCAAATACATCTACATAACACGTCCTCTTACTCGCATCCATGACCATCATTCACTCCACCCATTGCCACCACACACCACTACCTATCAGCTCTATCCATGCCACCTAACTTGACTCCAACAAAGAAAGTGCGGATCGTACAGTGGACCAAAGCCGGAAAGTCTTATGATTGGATTCGAGAGCATTTGACAGGCCGCCACGACGTCTCTGACGCGACCATCTGGAGGATAAAGCGCGATTATGGCGAGAAGGAGAACTACTACGAGGTGGGAAAGTCCTCTGGCCGACCGCACAAGCTTGGGCCTCGCGACGTCCGAAACGCTGTGCGCCATCTGGGGAACCGGAGTGCTCAGAACGCGACAGATCTGCAGCGCCAGTTTTTACCGGATGCCAACGTGAAGACGGTCAAACGCGAGTTCCGTGCGGCCGGTCTCGAGCCCCATATCCGCAGATCCGTCCCACTCATCACCAACAAGAATCTAGCCCGTCGACTAGAGTGGGCCCAATCGCTGAAATCGTGGACAGCCGACGACTGGAAGCGTGTCGTTTTCTCTGAGGAGTCGATTTTCCGTCTCATCGGCTCGGATGGGGTGGAGTGGTGCTGGAGGAGATCAGGGGAGCGTTATACCAAGAAGAAGGTGAAACACGGCAGGGGGAAGGTCACAGTGTGGGGAATGATCACCCCCCATGGCTTGGGGCGCCTTGTGCGCATCGATGGGAACATGGACAAGATCCTATATCGCCAGATATTGCAGGAAGACTTCCTCGGAACCATGGAAGACCTCGATCTTTCCGTTGGCGACTATTATTTCCAACAGGACAACGATCCAAAGCACACAGCCGGTGTCGTGACCACGTGGTTCGAGGAAAATCACGTCGATGTTCTTCCATGGGCACCCTCCAGCCCTGATATGAACATTATCGAGCATGTATGGGACCGTCTCGTGCGCAAGCGCCAGCCGCTACCCTCAAATATCGAGCAGCTGTGGACAGTGTTGCAAGAGGAATGGGCGGCGATCGATGAGGAGTATATTGCAAAGTTGTATGCATCTATGCCCCGGCGGGTTCGAGAGGCCATCAAGGCGAAGGGTGGGAATACGCACTACTAGTTAGTTTTGGGTTTCGTTCGATTTTCCTTGTTCAGAGAATACTTTCTTGATCGACCAACTTTGCGATGGGTGCCCAAAAAGGCAATTCTGAGATTCAAAGGCCAATATCTCGATAGGGCTGAGCGAGATAAATCCCAAACTTTACATCAGGACTCTATGCAGGCTAGGATACATTTCATGTTAAGAAACCCGGACGTGAAAGTGCCAATCTGCCGCGCGGTGGGTCAATTTTGATCAAGAATCCGACCTTTCAATCATTTTGTCCACATAGTGTATTCACGAGCCCTCTCGGGAAGTCTTACGACTCCACCAGTAGGTACTTGCGCTCTCGTTGCCTTTGATTTTTCAAGACAACACTATTTATTGACGTTCCCACCTTTCTTAGTGCTGCTGGCATCTACTCGGTCTCTCGTTGCCGTGCATCATTAAGAGACCATTGACTACAATGCTGCATCCTCGTTCATGTTACCTCCTTAATCCAGCCCCCCTTTGGCTGCACCGTCCACAACGGGTTGCTCTGAACGACCATCTTGATCCCTCGGTCTGACTTCGACGCACACTCAGAGTTTCTGTTTCTCGCTGGGTTCTTTCCTGTTCTTTCCATCTCCACTGCATCTGGTACACATCGAGGCGCTACGCAAACTGACTTTCCCAGACACTTCAAAGTCCTTAGTCCAATTCGAAGTTTATTGCTCGCTGATTCAAATTTCACCACTGCGAGGCCTGGTCCTCCCACGGCAGGTTAAAACCCGTCTGCCGCGACTTAGCTGTAATTCAATTCGGAAACGCGGTGCCCTCCGTTGTCGAGATGCAAATTCAAGGTCTTCAAGTTGTTCTGCTACTTTCTGAAACCGCGTGTGCTCAGAATTCCACATGGCAACGCGTTCGCCAAAGAATCGAAACACACAAGAATTCGACGCCGAAGTGCCATCTCGGCCTAAATCTAAATCCTCGCAAAGTCACTGGTCCAAGCTGGCGTTTTCGCTTGCTCATATGTCAATTTTTACCCAGATACCATGGCTTGTGTGAGGTGCCAGCTCGACACCCTACGACGCATCTTCGTCCCCCGAAGCTCCAAAATAGCCACAAAATTTGACGCTGTACCGAGGTATGTACTGCTATGCATTCGTGAATTCACCGGGCCATGAACTTATCACAATGGGGCGAGCTGCGCAAGGTGACTCTTCCCCGACTCTGGGTATAACTCCCCGCACCCGAATTCTTTGGTGGTCTCATTTTTTCGTGGCTTCCACTGGCGAGCTGTGATGTTGGGACTTGGCTATCTTACCCGGTTCTTCATCTTCGTTCTTCACTGATAAACTGTCAGACCTGAATTACCGCAATGCGTATGGGATACATACTGTCGTTTAACCGAATTCAAAACAATCGAAATTCGCCTTGTATCGCGGTACGCACCAATTTTTGTTCTTTGGTTTGACGGGGCGCGTAACGGGTGTTTGCCCTTTATCTCTACCCCGCCGCATAGACGCCTTACCTTCCTCCTCCCCTCAAACCGTTGGGCCATCGTGTGCATCTTCGCCGACAACTCACACTGGGCATGTACGTCTTCTCTTCCTCGATCTTTGTTCTATTCTCGGGCTTCCGGATCCCAACTCCCCATTTCCTTTCGTTCCTCCTTGCGGCCACCTGCCTCGGGCGCATGTTCGTACATTTGGTCCTCATCGCGCAGTCCACGGCCACATCGCATGTAAGTTCTCTTCTCCATTTCGCATTTTCCCTTTAACTTGTGGCGTACGGGCTCCCCGCACATGATGGGTGGCGGGCTGTTCAAGATCGTTGTCCAACCGCGCCTGCGGAGGGGTTGACGGCAGCGCCGGTGCCGGAAGGTAGAATGACATTGGATGTGGGTGTGTGAAGTGGATAAATTTGGAGGGGATGGAGGAGGACCCTGGCTAAAGCACGCGCGGCGGCGCCGCAGAGACTTTGCATACGGAGCGGGATGAAGCGCTTGCGTCGGCTGGGATAATGATCGATTAGATTGGCGGAGGTTCAAATAGCTTCTGACAGACAGACAGGCTTAATTTTATAAAGAGGTAGATATTCATCCTGGTATCTTGCGGCGAAATTCCCTGTTAGCTAACAGTATTGTGCGAGTCAAATTTGGCCAACTGTAATGCCGGGGAGATAACATATTACAGAAAATCATATCGTTGCAAAAAGACCTCGGGTCTGGGGTGCAAATGGTGAGCATTTCCCAAATTGGAACGGCAGGACGGCAGTTGCAGGCGTCGGAACAAACGCCGAAACCAGCGTATTCTGTAATTTAACAATGGATCTCGGGATCATTGCCTATTCCCAACACCACCGCGAAGAGCGGCGAATGGACCACAATTGAGTCGAAACAAGTACATAGCCCGGAGGATCTAATTCAAGTTAGACCAATTGAACTACGACTCTGCTCCGGGGTTCAGACACAGCTTCTGCAGAGATCCGTACCACCTGTACCCTGCATAAAAGCCTGCAGCCCACAATCTACCACCTCTCGTTCATACGCCCACTTTCGAAAATGCAGTTTCCCTCTGTTGCCCGCCTTGCCCTCATTCTCGCCGCATTCACGCTCAGCGTGAGCGCTGTCGCCGTGCGGCCGATTTGCGATTGCATTGTGTGTGAAACGGTCAATGGCGTGGAGGAGTGCAAACCGTGCTGTTGAAAGGTATGTCCATTCTGTATGGTGCCTACTGGGAATTAATTTGCAAATCCCAACTAGGCGCAAAGCTTATTACACCGTGGAGCAGTACGGGGACAGCGAGCCTTGTTGGAATGAGCCTCGGGGAATAAACCGAAGTAATGGAACGATATTGTGAAATGGATGCGCATATACTGTACCTCACATATAATGATAAAAATAGTAACACAGAATTGTGGGGAGGAGGGGTCCGAACACTGCCTTGCGACCAGACTTTTTATTTGATCCCATATTACGGGGCACAGGCGCTGCAGAAGTGGTTTGGATGAAGAAAGAAACCGAACTGCATCGAGTGTCGGAGAAAATATTGCAGTCTGAAAACCGTTATCAATCCATAACGGGTAGCACCAATTAGCGCGTTGAAACCCCCCGTAGTCAGATCTCCGTCTACCTGACTCTAACCAGGGCTACATCCGAATACGGAGCGGCGTAGACACGGTCCGTAGCCGCAAGCCGATTCTACCCTGGTCCACGGACGGTAGACAAAACACTGCATCTGTTGCTGCTCTCCTTCCCCCGATCTGACGGATAGTGCGTCTCATCCTTGCATTTGACCTGTGATGCGCAGGCGTGATACTTAAACCTCACGGCGGTGCGCCATGAAATCTCGCGGCGCAAGTGGAGGACGGGTTTGACGATTCGGAGACGGCATCTAATTCGCGCGCAGAAGCCCATGAATTTGGATGCTATTGAGGGTGTAGGGCGGGTACGTGGTGGGCGTTGAGGGAGCAAGGATTTCCTCAGGACCGAACAGAAGGTAAGAAAAAGTGAGGTGCATGATCAATAGACGCATGGCTAAAATCTTCCTGGCAGAGTGTGAACGTAAAAATATGTGAACGATGTAAAGGTCGCGATCATCGCTTCCAGTCCGGGACCTCCTACAAGATTCGCGCAACGCAAAGTGGGGCGCCTTTCTCCCCATTGGACATGGCGGGCCAGAGAACGGGGGCAGACCGCAGCAGGACGGGATCATCCTTGGGCAGAGTGAAAGAGAATTTGCCAACAAGCTCGCATATGAGCACCTGCATCTCCAATATCCTGCTCACCTCGAGGTAAATTAATCAATCAATACCGTTAATGAACGAACGACTCACGCAAAACGCCAACTGCGTCGAACAGACCGTTAGTAAATCGAGCTGGGCTTTCCAGAGATCTCACCCCAAACAGGTGCGCGGGCCGCCTAAAAAGCTCAACCTAAATTCATCGGCTCAGCTATGATGTCGCAAGGGAAACAAGGAAATCCACGGACAGGTTAGCGTACGGCCCTACACTGGTTTCGCCCTTGTAGGGTGACCCTTCGAGCCATCGCTGGGGCTTAAACTCATGTGAATCAGCGCCCCACAACGACTCAAGTCTAAGACATATAAATCAATGCTGGGAACTTGAAGGAGGAGTCTAATGCAGAGCAGGGATGCACCTTTGGAATGACGCAATCGCCAATGTCACAAGCTGGCCCTTGCGAACGGGGATCTGCGTAATGACTTCTTCTGTTAAGGTTTTGATGTCCTCCGTCATAGGAATGACTGCGTCTGCGAGGGCGACACGGTCCTCAAGAGCCACCGCCGGATAAAGTCGGAGCGTCTCCTACGAATCATGATCACAGGTCAGCTTACATTACCGGCTCTCGCGCCCAAAAGACGCCTACCGCACCTTGATGAATGCATTGAGCAGGGGCATGCTATCATAAGGGACATTGTGGGGATTGGTTCCAAGATTGGACTGGATTTCGGCGCGCAGTTGATCCTGGAAATGGGGATGCCTGGCGAGCTCCACCAACCCGAACGCCAGCGTATTCGCCTAAGTACGGAACGGCGTTTAGGAAATATTACGACTGAAATCAGGAAGTAAATTGGCCACCGTGGTATCTTGGCCCGCAATGAGAATGACCGAAGTCTGAGCCACGACCGCCTCCTCGCTCATCCCTTTCTTCGTGCTGTCTGACTGGACGGGATTGACTGAGAAATTCCTGTCAATCGGACGGGCGAAGAACGAGCAGAAACTCACGAAGCTGGCCGTAAACATCGCTATCAGTCTCCAGCCCCTGCCGCGCCGCATCCATCTTCTCCTGTACGACCCGACGCCCAAGATTCTCCGCAAGATATTGTGCCTTGCGGATAGCCCTGAATGCACTAGTCGGAAGATAAATCGCCGCGCTGAAGACCGAAGTGGGCAACAGTGCGCCCAAGGCGGTGGCTAGGATCTGTGCTGCAGATTGATTGGAAGTAAGCGCCCTGGGAGAATGGCCGTCATGAATGGAGCCGTTGGACACAAAATATCCCTTACACTATCTGGGAGTTATTCGCCACGAATTCCTCTCCTAAATCTTGGGTCGAACAGCCGAGGACGGCTGTATAATCGTCAAAACAATGTCGACTGTAGTTACAGCATACATATACCATACCTTCGCTAATTGCGCCCAGAGTCGCGGTGCTGAGCAGAGGGGAGATATTGATCGACGACGCAGAGGATTGTTCCAACTGCTCCGTCAGCTAGAGATTCGCCAGGTGTGATGAGGGAGTCGGAGTAAATGAGCAGTCAAATATCGTCACCGCCTGTGCCATTTTTTCGAAAATGGACTGGTAATTCTTCACGGCGCCAGCGGTAAACCCAGTGTTCAGTGCAGCGCGGAGCCGTTTGTGGGTGTCTCCTATGGTGTTATCACACTCATCATCCCAGTACTATCGTAAGCTACCGTGTACGTGCAGCACGTACCTCTCACTGTCGGGACGCTTCCCTTCCCATAGAGCATATGTAATAAATTTTCTATGTTTGGCCCATGCACGAACTGCGCGCTGTTCAAGATGTATTGAGACGCAAGCGGGTCAGAGACCATCAAGCGGTCTTGCTGCGGGGGGCGTGAAGTTATAAACCGATATCGGTGGAACGAGCTCACCCCGAAGCATTCCTTGAGGCGATAGATCGGTCCGTACAGTTTCAGCCAGGTGAATTCATAGTCGCCGTAACTGGGGGGCAGGAGTAGCTGCAGCATATTGCCTGAATAAATGGTTCCATTAGGCCGGTACAGTCGCAATAGGACGCTTCGCTGACCGAATATCCACGACGGTGAGGGTGGACCTGGGATATTCTCGATGCCGCTCTTGCGATGGAGGACTCGATACAGTGCCGCGGTGATGATCGCAGCGATGAGAACAGTTGCAGAGCTCATGGCGAGGTATGTGCGCGAAGGAGATGAGTGGTGGTGCAAGAGAGTGTGCAATGTGTGATGAGATAAATACCTGCCGTGAGCTTATTAGCTGAGGCCTGCAATACCCACGTTCTATCGCCGTGACGTCGGATCCAGCAGTACATATCGGCAATATCGGAATCCATCCCCACGCCCGAGTTTTTTTAGAAGTAGCACTGGCGAGAAATTCGTCGAAGTTGGGAGATGGAATCTCTGTGAGCCGGGACGAAGATCTTGTGCGTGAATTGGGGGTCATCTCCTCGCCCTAAGATGTCATGAAAAAATTGCAGCTGTCATCTGAATATATCTGTCCAACCACATTTCATGTGATTGCCATTGGCTGGAGATCAGGTCATCGACATGCGGCGCGGTCACGGTGTTTGTGGGCATCAAATTACCTAAAAGGGCCCAACCGAATGGGGTTTACCGCTGTGCCTAATCGAGTAATAATTGACGTGAGTGATTGAAGTGCGCACGGGCCATGTAGTCTCCTATCCCTCGTTCTCCATGAATACAAAACCTTTTGATCTGCTACAAGTACACAGCACTCATATGGTCTCTCGCACTACCCTCAAATATAAGGAGCCCTATTGCACTGCTCGACTGGATCTGTTTTCCCAATGAACATGATTTCCCTCCAGAAATTCAGGAGGTACAAGGGAGCTTCATCACATGCTGAGATATATGCACTATATGTAAGGACCACAAATAATTAATTTATGAGGTCCCCGGCATCAGTTACTTACATTCGGCCTGACCTCCCCCCCATTAAAGCCAGGCTGTGCAGCATTAAATCACATATTAGTTGAAACACAGCTCACTGGCTGGAACCTTCCTCAGAGTCGAATGAAAACTGAAAAATATATCATACACATGTAGCATTTCATTGCCGGTGGTCACTACCAAGGCCCTATCCGACCACCCTAAATACAATGTGTTGTGTCTTCAAAGGAGGTGAATTAGGCTGTACCATGACGGAAATGCCCCGTCATTTGGCTCATACTGTGCTATGGATATTGAAATGAATATGGGCCTAAATTCCTTCTCATCAGAGCCTCCTGAAGGCCTGTTGTGTCTAATAAGTTGTGCAGCAATGGGGAAAAAAGGACATGCTCTGTGCTTTGACTCTCGAAAAACACTTGTGGTCTGTTACACAGCTGTCTAACATCCTCGCTCTGGGCACGGCCAGGAGACATCTAATCCATCATATTACCCACTGGGATAAATCTCTTCCTGGAATCTCGGGCCACCAGCTGGAAAAAAAAAATTAACGACCACATTGTCATTGAGAAAGATGAGCATACACGCTACTGTTAATTGGCGCAAGGTTCCCCCACTATTCTCTACTCAGTCAAAAACTACAACCTAGAGTTGCTCTAATGAGCATGACATCTGAATCACTCTCTAAAGCGACCTACTTGACGAGCTAGATATCGACCAGTTATGCCGCAGCTAATCTCCGAGCAATCTCTGCTGTTCACATTAAGGTTCATGGGACAGTTGAATGTCCCTTTGACAACTTGGGAGGCGAGGGTTATCGCGAGGATAGAGAAAAGGCTGAGAGAAAACTTCACGCTCTGGATCTGGATTTCTTGCACCAATGCTGGCTCCCTTTTATAAGCCGTTCTCATGGCTAATGAAAGATCCATCTCTCTTTATACACCGTTGTCAAATCTAATAAAATGAAGGCTGGGACAACTTTCTGACAGTCATATTTGTGCGCTGCGGTTTTCGTGTTCTACTCAAGAAGCAGAGAGCCTCTCCTTTTCTCACAAGTTATTGAGGCCACTGCTGCACATGGCAGGACAAGTCCTTTTGTCGTTGTTGTGAAGGCTCAATCCTTCAATACAGGTCTTGTATGGTGTGCTTACCTTAACCAACACCACTTTGTGACAACGGTCACTAGTCAGTCAGAGAAAATCAGATTTTTTATTCCTCTTGGTAAAGCACTCAGTTCAACGAGGGGAAACTTGCGGCAAGACAGACTTTCATTAGCGGCAAAATTGAAGAAGTTATAAAATGTTCAACAATAAAAATTGGGACTGAATGAGAACCAGCTGCCTACTGGTCAAAAGCCCCCACGACACGCTCTGGAGCATGTCTGTGAGATTTGTACTGCTTAGACACTGCTTAAGCATTTCAAGTTTTCAGTGAAAATATCGGTGAACAACTTCCTTTGTTTTTCAGACTTTTTCACAGGAAAAGTCTATGAAAAAGTCAAAACTTTTTCAGGGCTTTTTAATATCAAGGTGAAAATTTCAAATAAAATCAAAAAGTACTGAAAAAGTTATATATTTTCCACATCCTTTTCAGTGAAAAAAGTGCGGAAAATGAAGAAAGTTTTTTTCTAATATTTTCACTGAAAAACTTGAAATGCTCAACCAGTGAGCACTGAATTAATTGTGCATCTTCAGTCGCGCAGCAAGCATCCATCCAGTTCTACAGAAACACCGGATAGTCGCAATCAGAACTGATGCCAAGGCTTTTCACAGGTTTTCTTTGGGAGCTAATACAGTGGTAGGGTAGTTAGGATACGTAGAGTAAGAAGTGGCGGCCACCAGGCTGCCACAAAGGTACACACAAAAGAAAAATCAGCCTACGGCTGATTTGGGATTAGTCCAGTTGTAGCGGTGTATTAGTTAAGCACACCATAGTTATTGACTAAAAATAATATTCTTAGAGTACATATGGTAGCCGACCGGAAGTCACGATTGAACCATCCGGTGATAATGTGGTGTTCAGCTCTTTGCCTAATTATGCATGCATCTCTGGATTAATCTCGCGTTAACCCCAAGGTTTGGGGGAGGTCACTGGACAAAAGCCCCCTTTGCACTTTGCATATCCACGATAGCTCAGGATCCATTGAGATCTACATATATTGCTCAAGAAAGCCCGAGATCTTGATAAATTCGTCGGGATTTCTCGAGATCTCGAAACAAAACCCGAAAACAAATTTCTTGCCGGAGAGATCTTCAGACATTTGGGACACATTTCTCAGGACTCAGAACAAGGTCAGCTGTTTCAATGATTTGTGAACATCGGACGGCCAAGAGTGCCGCAGCCGGCCGCACGTGCCGTGTGTTGCTGGCACCTGAACGTGAAAGAGCTTTGCCAGAGGGCTGCCCGCCGAAATTTGTCATGAGTGCCTCCAAATGGTGGATGGTGGGTAACCTTAAAAGTGAAGTTGATGGGAAACAGCCGTTGTGAACTGAGCCAGAGATATAATTCGACCGCAGTTGGCCCATGGCCATCACACTGGATCCGGCTCTGGGCCTTCGCAGCAGTCGCATTGCCGGCACCCCTGGTTGAAGTAAAAAGACGAGATCTTGAGAAAGACACGAGAAAATGAAGAATCAACATACCTCGAGAACTCGAAAGATATTCAGAGATATCCCGAGATCTCGAACAACCCAACAAATTGACGGAGATATCTTGAGATCTCGACGAAAAAACATTGAGATCTATAGAGATCCCGAAGAAATACATCACCAAAAACGGGAACTTATTACAAGAGCATACATACCATGGCAGATGTCGTAATCACCATAATTCACTACAAACCTCCACCACCTCGGTGATACTTCAGCTGCGCTTACCGGGCACCAATTTTATTGCAATCCTCACCTAGATTACGTGGTCTGCAATGGTTTATGAGGTTTATAAGCCCGATACACATATCTGTACAGCGCATTACCTTTGTACTCAATTCACAGGACACGCAAATTAGGAAATAAAGCCATCATATTAGACGCTATCTACGACATGCATACGGAACACGATGGAAGAGGGAGAGGCGGGCAGGGGAGGAATGGGAAAGGGAGGACGAGGACGGCAGCAGCGGGCTTGGGGGGAGTCGATATTGCGGCCAAAGCAAAGTGGAAGGGGGCTTGCATGGGTCTTGGACAAGAGAACGGTCAGTTGGTTGAGGCAGGTTGACGAATTGAGGGTTCACGACTTGACGGTGGACTTGATGGAGTTGATGCTGAAACAAGTCCCGATAGAAGGTAGACTTGAATGGAATCCAAGGCTTGCGGTGATTGCGCTAGCTTGAGACCTTGACTGAGAATGTTGGCTATCTTGCGCTTTGAAGTATCTTGAGGAAGGACACGAAGAATGCCGGAGAGGATCACATGGTATAGCAGTCATGCCGAGTAATCTTCAGGAAGTCGCGGAGGGAGGTAGAGAGACATATTGAGAGGCGGGGGAGTGGTGGGAGAAAAGAAGGAAGACGAAACACCCATCAAAATCCCATCAACCGTATATAGGTGCGCACGGACCATCCCACGTGTGCATCTGATGTGATGCGCCCACCCGATGTAATTGCACCGCAACGTCGATAAATAAGTACTGATTCAACTTCAAGCCCCCCCCCCCCCCCCCCAATGAGTGTAGATGGGCAGATGGGCAGGTTCTTCCTGGCAATAAAAATCCGCCCCGAGCCGCCGGATCATGCCGGCGGACTTAGACTTCGAAGACAACGATGAGGCCGGCGCAAATACTCGCGAGATATGGGATTCACAATGTCTTGGATTCCTTATTGTAATTTCAGGAGGGAATAATATACAGTACTAGCAAATTTTAATCAACTGCGAACTTGGCATTGGCCCGATATTGACACCAACCTGTTAGAACTAGGGCCATGGATCAAAATCCTGGTGGACCTAGGCCAAGTGTTCACCAGCTCGACATCACTCTTGTAAGGGTCGGTGATGGCTTTGCAAACCCTTGCAGAACAGCGCCAGCGTGGCACGTGTCTGCGGCCATCACAGGCGATCACCACTTTTTCCCACTTTTGGTGATGTATGGGGAAAATTCTAATGAGAAGCCCGGTTGCAGGCGGAACCCCCCCTCATTTAGAAACAATCTCATCTCTTTCCAGGGATAAATGTAAGCAAAACACTCTCAAATCCCTCCTCCCCCCCCCCCCCCCCCCCCCCCCCCCCCCTGAACCCTACAGTGAGCCAGTTTAATTCCGCTCCATGTTCGGAGGCGTCGGGAGGCTATGGGTGGGACACCATCGAGCTCTCTGATGCTGACATAACCAGATTTCAGGTGGATCTGGGCTGTATTACTGGAGTGGGATGCGCCCAAAGCACGTATATGGAGTGCATGGGTGCTGTGGGATTTAATCTGAATCTATTTCCATGCATGCAGTGGTGATAGTGGACTCGAATTACCACCAAGTTTGGGTTAGAGGCTGCAATCAAACAAAACCATCGCCCCGGCGCTGTCAAAACTCAGAAACCAGGTTTCTGTAAAGACTCTATGCTTAGATAGGGGTTTCTGCCTGCGACCGGGGCTCTGAAAAGAATTATCCGAAATATGGAGACCTATGAGAATCACTAAGGATCTCAACGAATTTTGCCCTACCTGGGAAATTCATTCACTTTTGTCCAGCAAGGGCCTTCATAGCGAGGAGTAGTGACATGTTCGACAACGTTAGAATGGTGAGAATTGCTGATCAGCACACCTCTGCTGTGCAGATACTGGCATTCCCAGTTCTGTTCAGTGTCATCCACCGCTGTATAGAAATCTCGGCAAGCAGCATAGGTGAGTTTCTTAACGGAACCTGGGTGTCGGACTGTCATCTCAAACCCAATAACCAATGTTCTCAGGACTTGAGAGATTAATATAGTGTTATATTTTGTCCAACTTCAGATTAATTTTCACATGTACTGGGCGTAACTCATGACACCTATCATTCTAGTGGGTGACTTCCCGTAACGTTAATCTATTCCGGCGCATTTTTTGGGCCTGTTTGAACTTGCCAGTGATGAGATAAACGCATAGGATATTCAAGCTGTTCATGTTTCCTGGAAAAAAAAATTAAAATTAAGTACAGTGAAACAACAAGTGGGATACCATCCTGATCCCTCCAAGTTCATGGATTCAACACAAGCCTTGCCGTCATAGTGGCATCTTGTGCAAAGGCACAGTCCAACTGAACTCACTGAAATGCCCGTCGTCACCAAAAAGAACGTGTGAGGGGCTTTTGTTCCTGTAAAAGCAGCCGCCGCCACTCGAGGAGAGGCTCCGGCAAGTACGGGCCAGAAAAGGTCGCAACAGGACCTGTGCGACGCGTTGAGAAGAAGGTGAAGATTTTGATCCGCACCATCGATCAATATTGTCCCAAAAGTTTTATTATACGAGCTAAAATTCTGGACGGGGTCAGCTACCCCCTACAGACCTAAGATCTATTCGAATAATGCAAAATGAAAGGTGTCTGTTTTGAGGTGATCCAACTGATGTCCTGGCAGATGTCTCGGCAAAACGACGCAATATTCCTCTGGAATCGATTAACCTTACGGGAAGTCACCCAGTGCAACTACACAGTACTATCTTAATCTCACAGCAAATTACTCCTGTCCCAGGTTAATTCTCCCAGTGTCTTGCTCAGGCCACGCCCTCGGATTAAAACAACCTGACCCCGGGATTAAAGTGGGCGCGACCTTGAATTATCAACCGTCGCATCCCACTAGATACAGGAAAATGCAGACCCAAGATGATCTTGACTGCTGAGATTATAGTTCTGGCACCACTGGAATTCTAAGAACCTCTCCGCGTCGAGAGCATCGCGGAAGGAACCTACCACGAGGATTATTTCGAGCAGACTGGGTTTAGACTCGCGTCCCGGGTGCAGATCACAGTTGGGGTGCACATCCGGATGGCTTCAGGGATTCCATGAGGCTTGAGCTTGCCAAATTGGAATGAAATCAGGGACAAAATCATGTTGGACAACCTGGGATCAAACTCTGAAACTCTGCGATCACACAGATCTAGAGATTGAACCTACGATTAAGACAAAGAAAATAGGCAGGACGGTTGCAAATGAGTTTGCAGCAGAGTACTCAATACAGTACACCACTGAACAGAGGGTTCGGATCTAATTAAGCTAGTAAACACGCACCCTACACATTTGTGGCCACAATTCCTTCATTACGGCAAGCTGGATGGCGGTGA
Source organism: Mycena vulgaris (assembly GCA_029204335.1). Taxonomy (NCBI): domain Eukaryota; kingdom Fungi; phylum Basidiomycota; class Agaricomycetes; order Agaricales; family Mycenaceae; genus Mycena; species Mycena vulgaris. Next base: position 359,331 of record JARGYA010000068.1, read on the forward strand.
AAAGCAAATTTCCTAGTACTGTTTTGGAAATCGATATGGCCCTCCATGCATTGCATGCAGAGTAGGCAAAAAGACTCTGGAGTCTTTGCTTGAGTGTCGGGGTCCTCGCATGAGGTTTGGGGCAAGGTGATTTATGAGTAGAAGTGAAAGGGGTGAAATTGAAGACAATCGCCTTTTGATAAGAAGTGACAGGGGCTGATGGATGATCCTACCGCTCTAACCTCTCTTGCTCTCTCCAATTCGCACCATACCCCTGTCTCTACGCTAGAGTCCCCCGAGACCCTTCCCGATGCCCACTCTGGCTCTGGTCTGGCAAAGTGGGGTACTCCATAGCCCATGATAAATGGTGCTGCCAGTGAACAATCTTCAAGTTGCCACTGACAGAGACCACAACGATTTCACCAGGGACACGTGCGGGCGCACGAAGAAGTGGTGCGAGAAGATACCAGCGCTCCTCCCTTTGTCCGGCCCTCCTCCCACCGCACTGCGTGTACTCGCAGCACAAAGCACGCGGAATGCGCAGGAGTTTCCCGCGAGAGCCATGACGCGCGGCAGTTGATCGAATCAAATTTCACTTTCAAGCGGGCCGGACACAAGCTGCGAGGGCCGCGGGAGTCGAATTGGGAGATGTATGACCGCTCTCGACGAGCGCGGGATCCCCACTTGTCGCGCGTTGTTGGCCCGATCCCACCATTTGAACCTACATGCAAAATAATCTGACTGTGCGCCTTTCTCATAGATGGCGTGCTGACACTGTCACAGACTTAATCCAGATCAAATCCAAACGCCCACCGCACATTTAATCTCGGCACGCGTAAGATAATCCCACCGTCAGTGTTTCACCGTGGTTGTTGATTTAATCTAGAGGCGCACCGCAAGTATAATCGCAAGCTACACCAACCATGAATGTTTTTCCCCGCGGTCTCAGATTTAAGCCTGTGTAGCAAATATAAAACTATATTAATCTCAACTACTGATATCACTGCGATGAGAATACGGACATCCCGAACACATAAGCGTCCCTTGGTTTGCAGCGCATCCAAAAATTGAGGTTCTGCGCGACATGCTGGCGGCAGCCTACGCCGTGAAGTTAAAAGACTCCCGTGGACCCGAATAAACAATCAGCAGCCGTCGCCTCCGCGCCACGCCGTCCGCATGCACGTCCGCGTGCACACCAAGTCGTCCACATCCCCTGCGCCCAAGACGCCGAGTGCACCCTGTACGCCTACGCCGGAAACTACTACAAGGGCTAACGCCTCCAGAATAGACCCGGGAAGGTCGCGCGAGGGAAGAACGCGAATCCAGCGCGTAAACCAAGTAAACGCAAATCAAGCGCCAACTCGAACCCCGCCGCGCCTTACACCCACAGGAAAAAAAATCGAGTGAGAATGGAGGAGAATGAAGGAAAATCAAATCACCAAGATCGAATCCCATCTCAACCCGAAAGTACGAAAGTACGAAACAGAAGAACCGAAGAATGCAAACGCACCTGACCATCCAGACCGTAATGACGTGGTGCAGGACGTACTTCGAGTGGTCCGAGCGGCACTCCTCGGACGCGAGCATGAGGACCTGCGGGCGGAGTGAGCATGCATGTGCCGGGGTATGCAACGTCACGAAAGAAAAGGAAGATCGCCGATGACGATGGACGAGGAATGCGCGTCGGTCTCGACGACAGCGGTCGTCGAGCGTCCGATGCGAGAAAGAAGTAGAGCAAGAGAGACACGCACCAAAGCCTGCCGCAGCAATACGCAATCTGGCTCAGATAGTACCGCTTCATCGCCCCGCTCAGGTGCGTGTGCGGGTAATCCTCCCAGAAATAGGACGTCCGGAACCAGAAGGCGCGTGTGGTGGAGAGGGTGTACTAGAATAAGGGAAGCGAGTTAATTAGTGTGTTGTATAAGGGAGAGGAGGAAGGATGGGAGAGGAAATGCATAGCCTGCGGCGTGAAGTGGAGGGAAGGCATCTCTCCCGCTCGCCATGAGCTCACCGGGAGAGTAGCATGGAGGAGGGTGCGCGCGGGCCGTAGCGCCTCGGGCAGAAACGGCATAGCAAGGAGGAGGGCGGCACGCGGGAAGACAGTCCAGCGGAGCCACGCCGCAACGTCCTCCGGTCTCGGCGCGGGTGCGCTCCCTGCCTTCGGGCCGACGTTGGCGGTGGGCTTGGGGGCAGGGGCGAGCGAGAGGGCGGGGCGAGGCGAGGTGGTGCTCGGGGTCGCTGGAGATGCGTCCTGAGTTAGAGTATGCAGCGGGAAGGGTTAGCGCACCCGAACCGCGCGAGTGGCTAGGGGCGGGCGGTGGAGATCATCGCGGCGTCGGATGAAGAGGAGAGGTGGCAGTGAGGACGGAGATTATTTTGGTGGGATCGGCACGTGCGAGGGCGCGAGTGATAGACCGTGGGGACGGGCATCGGCCATGATCGAAGTTGGCGACTTTTCGCCCCCAACACGTGATTCCCAAACGGGCAATTCGCGTGTCGTGTTTGCTCCTCATCTAAATGTAGTATCCAGCCGCAAACTGGTTCAGTAGAGCGCGAACCACCATTGTTCCAGTCATTTTTGATAAAAATTGCAGCTGGCATGTCAGGAAAGTATCTAAGAGAAAATTCAGAGTACCCAAGAACAATATTCAATTCAAGAGTGGGTTTCAAGGTTTTTCAGAAAGAATTCATTTGATGTGGTAGTGTACAATACATGGTGCAACTGGGTGCAACTACGAAAGCAATATTTATGAGATGGGGCATCAGGGTACCCGGTCCCGCTGCGAAAAGGTGCGGCAAGCTGGGACACGCGCCCCGTGCAGTGGCCAATGCATACACGCCGACGAGGCATAAGTACGTGCAAAGACGTGCCAACAGCAATACTTGAACATGCCACCGACATGCGGGGCCATTGGCACAGCAAGTGTGCACCGAGCGTGCCCGCGGAACGTACATAAGCCACCTAGAGTGACTAGGCAAAGGTGGTGGCGAGTGGCATGCTCTGGGTGCGCGGTCGAGACGGCAGTGCATGAGCATGCAGAGTTGTGGGTGGCCATGGATGGAGGACTGGAGGGCACGAAGCACGAAGGTTGGCGGGATGGTGGTGGATGAAGAGAGAGGGATTGTTTGTACGACAAACAGAAGGCGAGCTGACAAGCCGGCTCAGCTCAATTGAGGTGAGGAACAAATATAACACGCGAATTGCCTGTTTTAGCGGCACGTGTTGGGGGCGAAATCTCAAAGACTCATGATCGATCCGGCAGCTTTGGCCTTGTTTGGTTGGCAGAAGCGCTCGGTTCCAGTTTTGCAACTGCTAAGGCTTTTTATCTGCAACGCCGGGGGAAATTTTGAATTAGCAGACTGCATTGAAAACAGTCAATGAATAGATTCATCAGACCAAATGTTTTAATTCTCTCAAATAAACGGAATGGTACCTATTTTGGCCGAATATCAGACATTTTCGTGAGCATTGGGGATATTATCGAAGCTTTGGCCTGATGAATCTTTGGAGAGTCTATTTTCCTGTAATACTTACTGCGGAAGCCAGGCGATTCGTGTGACGTTCAAAAAGCCTTAGCCGTTTTATGCTGCCCGGTCAAACACGTCCTGTCACACGTGTGACGGCCGCGACAAATCAATCTTCCGTGGACGCGTCGTCTCCCCTGTGCTTTCCTGGACTCAAAACTTGCTCCATGACTGTGATTTTTGACCTCTCATCCAATCTTGCTTACCCCTCGACTCCTGGCGTCCTGTTTTCCCCATGCCTAAAGTATCTAAGCACCAGGCCCTGCGTCAGACATTGGGCCGCCAACTTCATGATCCTCATCCGTCCTCGAGCTCCAACGACGAAAACACCCCCCCAGACCCGTCCGAAGCCATCCCACCCAAGATTCAAACCATGTCCTCCCCTGTGCTGAAGGACCAGTTGCACGTTTATAGGGATGTGCTGAAGGACGAGATTCTCCTGAAAACGCGCTGGAAAGACATGGCAACAGTGGCCGTACGATGGACTTTGGTTTTGGAAGCTCGGGTGCGAGAACTTGCCAGGCGGTAAGCTGCTCGGTTAATTTATTTGATCTGTTCTGATTGGTTGGTAGGGACCTGAGTCAATCCACAAGCTTGGCCGACAATCCCGAAGCCATGACCGACATACCACAAGCCATGGTAATCGATGAGTATGGATTTTCGGAGGGCGATGATGCCGAGTGGGAGGATATCCCGGAATAAATAGTTGAAATTTGCAATATTACTTCGGGGCCAGATGCACATAAATATTTCAAACATTTCCCTTCCCCAATTCAAGTTCAGCAAGTGCCTGTGGAAGGCAGAACATGGCGGAACATGCTAAATCTCGCTTTGACCCGGCACAAACAAGTACAAAGCTGCCGGATCGATCATGGCTGATGCCCGTCCCCATAGACCGGTAACCGATCTCTCGTACGAACAAATCGTTCGTAGAGACCGGTCGATCTGAGTTTAAATTTGGATGACGAGCGAACGTCATCGTGTAGATCACGTGAAGTGCCCATCAACCTGCCCTAAACTCTTCGGCAGTTTCCGCCCACCACTGCCAACACATCCCCTCGTCGTGTTGTGCCCGGCTTCAAGATTAAGACATGTTGGCAAGGGATATTATACCTTTCTACTACTTTTTCCGCTTTCTTCGGGTCTTCATTTTGGAATTCCCTCTAATATCATACACAAAAAGATGCTCTATAGACGAAATGAGATATTAATGCTGGGGGAAAGTGGTCCAGACGGTCTATATGTATATTAGAGGTACCAGCGAATTATCGAGCTTTTATTACATATCTGGAGCCGAGATTGGATTATTTTGAACTGTGGTTAGGCTTGTTTGGTTGGGTTCAGGTTGATGGGCACCTCACGTGGTTTACAAGATGACGTTTCGCTCGTCATCTAAATTTAAACTCAGATCGACCGGTCTGTCTACCGACAAGCTTGCCTTTCTCGTAGACAGATCGGTTACCGGTCTACGCGAGTGATGAGTCATGACGACGGTGCCCCGGGCTTGGGTTGGGCTTCTAGTTCCATGGCGCTCGTTGCGTTCTACGACCGCAGGCTCACGCTGTCCCGTCCCTGAGGAAACGCACCCTCGGTTTTCAGACGGAAAGCGCCCTGTGTTACCGGGCCTAACGGCCTGCCACTTTTCTCCTACCACCTATCTAGATCTGCATCCGCACCGGGGATCACACACAACGAATTCGGCATGAAACTGCATCAGATCCCCCTGATTCCCAACATTAATGTGCGGTATTTGGACAACATATTGTACGCAGGGTATGGGTCTTTAGTCGACATACTCGATAGTGTCCTCACAGATCTGCGCCTTCCCCGGCGGGGAGGAAATCCAGTGGTCACCAGAATTCGTGGCAATACGCACCTATCACCGTCAAGTGGGGCGACAACGAGGGTGATGAAACCGGGAGTTGTGGTTGAGCATTTTTCATGAGGAGCGATCGACCATCATTCTTTCCTCCGTACAAAGATTTCTAATGACTGGTTCGCTTCAACTCAACCTCTGCAGTGATATTTCAAGCCTCGGTTCCCGGCTGTGCGGTAGCGAGCGTGGCGAGTGGAAGTTTATTCTCATTTTGTTCATGTCCATTTACAGTACTATCGACTAGCATATTGTTCATCGTTGCACATCTCTATCACGATTTCCCCATCATCCGATCCCGCCTCCGTATGCGGACCCTCGGAGCGAATGGGTTCAACTCCTATGACACAATCAGTCAACGTTCGGAGTCCTGACGGTATATTACTTGCTACATGTTCGGTGGGTACGACGGAGGGAGGCCGAAGTTGGCCATGTATCTGTCATAATCAGATCTGTAGCCAGACGAGCCTCCATGCTGCTGGTTTGGCAATCCCGAGCTCACGTGCGGGGGCGCCCCTGGAGTTTGAGGTAGCTGCCTCTGCGCCCCGCTGTGGCTGTATTGATTGTTGGACGACCCGCTGGTAGGAAACTGTGGTTGAAATGGCGGATGGGTTCCCTGATACATCGGTGTCGACTGAATGGCTGCCGGACTCGTAGCGGCGTAGTTGTATTGAGCGCTGTACCCGCCGGCCAGAAATTGGGCTTGAGGTGTAGGATTATTCCCCGGGTACATTGGTGTTGGCCCGCTGGGGACAGAATATGAATGCCCGGAATACAGTGGGTTACGTGTAGTCGTTCCTCCTGAGCCGCGAGACGGGTGCTGCCCGGGTGTTGGCATGTAATTCGACGGCGGAGGTGGTTCCTGGACTGATCCTCGTCGTCCTCCTCCTCCTCCTCCTCGAGGTGGCGACGCGAAATTGGCCTGCACTTCGGAGACAGCCTTGTATTCGCATTCGAGCCCTCTCCTGGTGCATCGCTCACATGGCGTGTCTTCTCCAGCTGTAAGACACTATTGAACAGGTCAGAATGTGCCTCGGGTCCGCAGGTAAATTCAGATGCTGACCTTGATCTTTTGTTTGCGGCAATTCAGGCACGCTAGGTAGGTTCTTCTGGGTTGAATGAAAAATTGCGTCGCTGAATCTGGCGGTAGTTGGGCGGACATGCTGAGTGATGGATAGAGGCCGTCAAATAGCACTCTTCTTATACTAGAGCTGGGAGTCCGCGATCCACGAGCTGCTATGTAGGAGAAGCCGAGCAACGCTGCATCCTATGTTGCGCCCTTCGGTTGAACTGCCAGGGGATGCAACTAGTGTTGCCGTGGCTCGGCTAAATTCGACTAAATTCGGCTTGGCCGTTCGAGCCGTTGCGGTTTTTACATTCAATTATTGAGGTTCCCTAAAAAAAGTCTTGTTACCTGAAACTCCATTAGTGCGAATTTAACCGAGCCGCGGCAGCAGTAGATGCAACCTGAGTACCACCCGTGAAGATCCCGCAACGCCTCTATGATCAGTTGAATTGAATCCCCGAAGAGCCACTACCCGTCTCACAACTCCCTGTAATCAGTCTATTCAAAGGGTGACACCTGGACGTAGCCGTGGAGTCGCACTGACTCATAGGTTGTTGGAGGTGAATTTTCACAGGCAGAGATCAGCAATCATGCTTCGTCGTGGGGATAAATCGCTGTGCGTCTACGAGGACATCAGCGAACTGCCACTAGTGCGATTCGCGCATCGATTCCCCTGCAGATCTACGCCTGGGAACGGGATGCGATGGCACAGGGATCGTCGTTCGTAGGAGGGAAATCTTGGGGACACAGCAGTCGCCAATCATGCACAGGTATTGCACCTGAAAAATTCAACTCGAGTCCCTCGGTCTGCAAGTCCACCAACTTGAATGATGTGAGCTAGTCGTCAGGTATGCAAATGATGGTATTGTGATCCGTAGAAGGATACGGTGTGACTCCTATCGGTGTTCCTCCCAACCGCCGTTCCCGATGTCTCCACTTCCTTTCGTAGCCTTAGCCTAGTTTGCTCAAATCATGGACATCAGGGAAAATCCACCCGCCTGAGACAAGAATAGGCGGAGCCATGCCGCTTTGAATTGACAGGTTCGACAGACAGAGTATGTATATATTTAGGTGAGTGAACGAACTGATGCTTCCCCTCTCCCTTCATAAACAATGTACAGATAAAATTAACATTCGATGGAGAACAATTGAAACTGTTGTCAGAGGTGAGCTCGTCGTCGTCAGTCCTGGGGACGGCTGAACTATCAATTGACTGTGAGGCACGACAGGAGGTGAGGAGCAATGCCACGGGCCTCGAATGCGGCAATTAATTCACGGCGTGAGGCGGAAGCTACAGGCAGCCCGCGAATACGATCAATGGCCTGTGCGCGGAAAGCAGCAGAGGGAGATTCGCAATGCTGGATAAGTACATCTAGTACATAGCACTTAAATCTGACACATTGTAGGGAGGCCTCGGAAATATGACCAAGGGGATGAAACAACGGTGCGGGCATTGTTTCGCAAAATTAGAGGCAAGGGGATATCTAGAGCGACGGAGGTTGGTAGAAGGAGAAAGAAGGAGAAAGTGCAGTGGGAGAAGCCGCTGGTGAGGGGAGACTCGAGAATAACCAGCTGTATTTCACTAGCTGCGGAAGTTGAGCAGGGCGACTGGATCTACAAAAATCACTGCATTCAAGGGCCGAATAGCCAATGCCCCGGGGAGCTTCGGTAAGGACCGTAAGGTGGTGCTATATATAGCTATCCCGTGGCTTGGCGGCTCGCCACGGCTATCTACCCGCACCCCGGCCAGGTGTTGTTAGTTGATGGTTTGCTCGCTTACCCGGACCGTGGGTAGCTCGCACTTAGACCTCGCCACCCCATCGCCCTCCTCCCTCGCCCTGGACTGAGTCCAGCTCTGTCTTTCTGACACAAGCAAGGCTCTCACCGCACCAATTCTGTACATCGCGCGGCCCTTGCAGTTACTGTCATCAGGAAATTCGGGAGATTCTTGTTTGATGTTGTTAAGATGACAACTGATCGCCGAGATTGCCGGTATATTACCGGGGCTTATATTGTATTGCAATATGTGCGCAAACATTATGGGGCCATGTAACTTGCGCGTATATGTAGGGTCACATTGTATTGTCATACATATAGGATACATGTATTATATCAGATTGTCTGTAGCCAGGTATACTTGTGTATCCATTACAGAGTGGAAGTATTGTTGGTCGCGCCGTACCTACTATAATTGAGCAAAGCCGTCGTTGTCCTGTTCCTCATCGTCGTATGCTCCATCTGATCCATCTTCCTCCTCGTCGTTCTCCGAATCTGAATTCTCTGGCTGATCTTCGTTTTCGGAGTCGTCTTCGTCATCTTCTGAGTCGGACTTCTCCTCATCGGCGATCCCTGGCGGCGACGGAATCGAATTCTCCTCTCGTGGTGCTTGAACCGGTTCGGGATCCGTCCGCGCTGCCGCTACTGACTGCGGTTCTTCTTGTTGCGGGAAATTATCCACTTCCTCGTCGGGGACACTGATGTCCAGGTCGTCCGCGGGGAGAGCTGATGCCTGGGAAATGTGCCCAATACCGCCTCCGATATAGCGCATGAACATGTCTCGATCTACCCAGCTAAAAATGGAATTAATATTAATCAAGTGGACGAATCGACCCTCACAATGTAACGTAATAATTTCCCCAGTCGTCTGTTTCGTCCATGGATCTTGCTGCCGTCGGGGAAACAGTCTTGAGAAGCTGAGAAGTGCGGCCACCGGCAAACGCAGGAACCAGATGGCATCCACGAAGTACCAGCGATGGATCAAGGAAACCAAACGCGTCCGGATCCTCCTCGGGGACGAAGCCCACTTTGGGCAGTCTGGCAACTTTAAACCCCGAGCGGTAGTTTGGCTCAACACCAAACCATCGCACCCACAAAAACTCCATGCGCTGGGAAGCGTTGTTGCGAGAATGTTCCCCGGTGTGAAGGACTTCTGTGTGGAATATTCCCAGTACACGTGCATACCGGAACGGGTGGGCGTTGGGGCCGGTCTCAGGGGAAATAACCATCACGTCCGGATGTGTTCTTGGGTTGATTGAGTCTTGGTCTCGGCGCATGTCGTAGGTGGTGTAATTAACTCGGAGGAGTTTGGCCGAGTATATGTGTTGACCAAGTATCCTTACGGTTACTCTGTCCTGTTCAGAAAACTCCGAATCCTGGTCGCCCTCGAAATCACGCTGTAAAAGTCGGCCCAGAAGATGGTTTTTGAGTTTCGGAATAAAATCCTACAGTACCCTCAGTCGTAATGTGTGAAACGAGTGATGGTAAGCGCACCTTCTTGGCCGGATCTTCGATAGTATCGGAGTGTACAAAGGTCATTAGATGGTGCCGTTGATTTCGGGAACGTGAGATGTGATGGTGAACCTCGACACCTGTATATGTGCGAGGATCGTTATCCGAAAATGCGACATGATGGGTATGACGCCGGCGCGGGGAGTCAGCAGCTTTGCGAGCCTTTTGTAGTCGTGCCTGCCGCCGTTCGAGTTTAGCCATCTGTTTGATGGCATTGTTCTTGTTCGTGCGGCGGTACAGCCGCTTCACGAGTCGATGAGCTAACTCTCCCTAGAAAACATGTCAAGACGGCGGTGGTCAAGAAAAGGGAGTGCTCCTTACAATCTGCGTTGAGTATGAATCAGTGGTACCAACAAAACGGATGCTGCTAGGGTAATCGCCGAGAGAGTGGAATTTATATGTATCGAGGTTTAGGAACTTCCCCTTTGGGGGCGGCGGTGGGCGACGCGGCACGGAGACAATCCCCGCAGGTGCGTTCTTGGCTTTGCTTTGTTTTCGCCGTGCACGTGCAGCCACTTCCCCCCGGAAATTCCTTCGTCGCAAAGTTGGCCGCCGTGACGTCGCGAAATTCCCGGAGTTCACATCCAATTAATGTGGTGGATTTATCAAAGCGGGTGAGAGTTTCGTCGCTATGTATCCTCAGTTTGGCCAAGGCATGCCACTCTGCGAGGCGAAACAACATTGTCAGTGCCAGACTGTTGAATGGCTCGGGCAGGAGGGCGAGGGCGTGCGAGCTGGGATATCGGACATAAAGACATCGGAATCAAGCTGGACCGTTGGGGCCTGAGAGTGCGAGAGACCTGCAACAGTATCCTGTCCGCAAAAAATATATCGGAATTCAGTCAAGCTAAAATTGAGACGCACGAGAGAATCCGGCGGGGCGATGCGGCGTCTCTTTCTCTCCATCTTTCCCTCTTGAAATGACTTCCGTCGGTCACTCTGCGCTTGCAGATGTGCTAAATAGTCCTGGCATTTCTTGCGGTGCTTGGTGAGCTCGGGTGAGTTGGCGCTGGGGTATTGATTTTCACAAGAGGGACAGCATTGTATTGCCATGAGAAGCAGCAGAAGCGCCCACAATATGGGCCGCATCAATAGACTTGCGATGCAGACCAGGCACGGGTGAGAGCAAGGTGAGGGCGGGCTACGGGCGCCGTGTCACGAGATTTGGAGCGCGGAGGCATTTTTATAATCACTTATCGCCTGAATTTCAAAGATTCAGTATCGTGGGACATCAACAAACGGGCTATATAAGCCCAAACGCAAACCGCCCTTACCTTATCCTTTCTTTTCCTCCCCCATCATCATCATGGCGCGGTCGTCCTCCCCCCTCCCTCCCTCGTCATCCTCACGAGCCTCCTCCCCTTCATCCGAGGACCCACCACCCGACGCTCAACTGGCCAAAGAAGCGCGTCTTAAAAGGTGTATCGCTGAGCTGGAGGCAGAGCGCGACGTCGCGTCCGCGGCACCGAAGACCACTGCCGTGTATGCATCTGCTTCTGTCACGACGTGTCTCTGATCCCCCACAGTAAAACATATGTTACCATAGGTCACGCACTGCGCAAGACGGTGTCCCTCTTCGATCCGTTGGAGGATTTGATTGCTGAGTACGACCGTCGCCAAGAACTGGAAGAAACACGGGAGCTCGAAGGGGACACCACACCTGTCGAGCACACAGCTGAGTATGTCATTCTCCTCTCTTGGTCCACGTCACTTACCTGAGACATCGGGACACCAGACAGGACCGCCTGTACCGTGGCTACCTGGAGCTCATCAAGTTCGTTCCCGGGCTCAAGTCCGCGATCGTGAATTGCCATGTGAATGAGCTGGCCGCCATCCTGGGTCAAGTAAGTCCCACCCACTGATTTTGAGCCGGTCTGACGACTAATCTCCTCGTAGCTGCGCAAGGGGGCGGCGGGGGCGATGTGCGATGACAACGGCTCCGTACGCAGTGCGATGGTCGGTTGGATAGGCAAGAACGCGAAGCCCCCTCTTGACACGTCATAGCACGTGCATCGAGGGCTGGAGGGTGACGTCACGGGACCGCTACTCTTCCCCGTAGACTACGACCACAACGACCCCGAGCAAGTGTCTCTATCCGTAACCGATCCGTTGGCTGACACGCTTACATAGGGTTCGAGCCAAGGTTAACAATGGCGACAAGGATTTCATGGTCACCGCCGATCAATGGCCGCGGGGTGTATACCTCAACGGTGTGTACGATCCCGCAAACGAGGAAAAAGGTCTTTTCGAGTCGCTGTCGCTTGTGCAGGTATGTCGCAGTTCATTTGGCACTTTTTGAGGCTAATCCTGGCTGGACTTTCATGCATATATTCACGTCACCCAAGTCCGCCGACAAGTTGCAGGCAGAAGGCGACGAAGAGAATGCGCAGCCATCGGAATCCACCGGGGAGCCTCCACGTAAGAAGAGGAAACGGCCTGTTGCAGCCTCGAAGTCTTCGGTAGCGACCAAGATAGGCATGCGTCGCGTCACATCGCGTTCCATTGGATACGCGGCAGTGGAGGTTCGTCGTTTCGTTTCGCGATCATGGTGGTTCTTTCTGACAGCTGTTTGTCCTTGTTAGCATCGCTTCAATCTCTCTGACGCCCCGCAATGGAACGAGGTCGACGGCGACTTCGACTACGCCCTGTATTACAACAACATCGTTGACTGGTTTGAAGCTCCCCCTGGGCCCGTTGCGAAGAAGGCTGTCGATGAACTGCTCGCGTGGTGGGATCAGTGCGTACCAACTTTCACTTAGTATTACTATCCGTCGCTTACTCTACTATTTATCAGGCGTGTCTTCAAGAACAGTGGCCGTTCCACCACGGAGGCATCTTGGTCCCGGGCGAAATCCTCTGTTCTGACCATGCGCGAACGCCGTGCGGCTAGGGAGCTGAACGCGTAGATGATCTGTACTAGTGCCTGCGAAATAAATGTGTTTTTTCTCTCTCTTTATGGGTGCATTGTCGAGTGATCCAATGGTTACCAATATCCTGAGAAGTGACATTGCTTGCCATTCCTAAGATGCGCTATATTGCCGCCCCATACAATATATCCTGATATATGGCTTGCGCACATTGTAATCAGGACAATCATTGTGAGCATTGTCAATGGGCGCACGCGAGACATAAGGCCATATAATGTGTTACAATCTTGGTCACAATTATTGTGAACATTGTGAGGCTTGCGCACCTTATAACTACCATGTATGACGCTATACCTTTTCCCCCGATTTCCTGATGGTCCTACAATTTATGCATGTCATTGTCTCCAATCTCAATCACATTTAAGCTCTCTGCCGATATTCTGAGCTTGACCCTGGCGACGCTGAAAACGCGCATCAAATGTGCGGGAGCAACTCTCCGAGGCCCCGTGGGCGACCCCGGACGTCTGCTGACAAAAGGCAAGCGTGGGTAAGTGTAATTTGTGTAAGTAAAACAAATGATTCCGTAATTTTATTTGAGGTGTGTCATGTTTGAGGATGTCAGGCATAAGTATCCCGAACGCAGCTAGGGGCGAGCATGAATCATACCCACACATACACAGGTCACTGGCGAGCACACGTGTGGGGAGAACCGGGGGAGGAGCAGCGAGTTGCGTGGAGCAGCGTGGAGCCACCTCGCCAGACCTAGGCATAGCTGACTAATGTGACTACCCACACCTGTCCGGCTAGGTCCGGGGAGGCGGTGCCTTCGGCTAGCGGGGCACTGAACGCAGTGAATGAGGTCGGGATGAGGGCCAAACGACTGATGGTCTCTGACTTAAGATAAGATACCGATAGGATAAAATAAGATAAGCGGAGCATCTGGAGCGAGATCACGGCCTCGACGCGCGCGTACGCCGCGATTGACCAAGCACGACCAAGCATCGCGTGTAAATCGATGCCTTCGCAGGGAATTACACTTCCACGCGCGCGTATTCCGATGAACTATATGCGAGGCTGATCATGGAAAACTGCTTGCCACATTTTCTGATCGCAGGTAGACCACCAATTAAGCGCCGTGGCGCCAAAACGGTGTCGGCCCTCCCGACGTGGCGATACTGATACTGACAAGAACAACACGCACAAACGCATCAATTACATGTGCACTTTTCTTGGTTGTAATTTTTTTTTGGTTTCTCCCTGAAAAAAACTCCTGTTGCTCCCCTCCCCCTCCCCTCTTCCTTCGAGGCCGCCCCAGTAACGAAACTCCACCTCCGCCGAGGAGAGCATCTTGGACGCTTGAAGCCCAGGGAGAGAGGCAGTCAAATGAATGGGCACCTCTGAGACTTCCATTTACATGGCGGTCAAAGGTATGTCGCGATTAGGTCAGCATTGGCGATCACCATTTGTGGGGTCTGATTTCGTCACCACTGTTCGACCGGTTTAGAGTGTTTTGGAATGCGCGTATATACGGTTTCAACTCCGTATGCGGCCGTATTTTTGACGGGTATTACGGTATACGGTACGGCGCAACCCGTACCGTCAGATGAGCACGTCAGAAGCGCGACGGGACGGTACAGCCACAAGGGGACACTCGATTACTATTATGTTATCTTGACAGCTGCCAAAGATAACACCCCTTCTCGGCTCCTGCTCCCTGCCCGTCTCCGGCGGGACGTTGTCGCCGCCTCAGGCCGCTGTTTTATCCCCAGAATGTGGGAAGGGAATGTCATATTTGTTTTTACCGTTACTTAAGATTGATTCTTACGAATAATACGACATGCTAGAATGATAGCTTAGGATTCTGAGCCAAGTCGCGTCGATCTCCGGGGGGCCTTCCCCTGGCTCGTATGGTTAATGAATCCGCGAATTCAAACTCGAGTTCCGTGATCATTGAATATTATCTACATATGGCTTTCTCATCCGGCCGTCAACTAATAGTACAGCACATGGAATTCCCCGGTGACCGTGGTCTTCGTTGGAAGTATTTTAGCTCTCATGAACCACTGTCGGTGAAATGAGCAGATTGAACTTAGGCCATATTTTATAGATACCCTCTTTAATATTCTAGCAGACAGGCACTACGTGGGTCCTGCACTCACATCTGAGCCATAAGACGGTCGCGCATGAAGCCAGGAAGAGGCGCGACCTCTCTACGTGGCCTTCGACTTGAACGCGTTCGAGACGGCGACATGGCCCGGCGGGAGAATGTCGTGCGTGGTGGTCTCGAAGTCCAGGACGCACCAAGAGTCGGCGTCCGCGAGGGCGAGGCCGGGGTTCCAGGAAATCATGCCGTCCGAGGCGATGTATGCCCAACCAATCCCGCTGTCTTCATCGAACTTCCGCGCCAGCCATTCGAACTCGTGATAACCCGCCGGTACAACCGTCGGCAAGTCCTCGCCAGTGACCAATGGGGCCTGGTAGCCGAGGAACCCGTTGATGGCGCGGGAATTGTACAGGCGAGTATACTCCACGCCGTACGGATCCTTGAATTGGATCCAGCGGTTGTCGAGTCGCTGGAAGCAGGGGTGTTGTTTATTGAACTCGCAGAAACGGTCCGACAAGCCGGCATAGTTCGCCTCGTATTCGATGTCCCAGATAGAGTAGCGAGTAGTAACAGAGAAAGTGCTCATGGTCGAGATAGTTGATGGGTCAGGGGCGAATTCAGCGAGGGACTCACCACGCTTATAATCCCAGAAATGGAACATAGCCGCTCCGACTAGGAGCTCTTCCCCATCAGCGGAAGGCCGTCCCGCTCCATAGGGGAGCTGTCCGACATCCTGGATATTAAGGGTCTCAAGATAATCCCCTAGCGCGTGCAAGCGCTTCGCCTGCTCGTAAGGCATCCAGGACTTGTCACCAGATTTCCAGAGGATTTCGAACAGAGCCTTTGAGCGTCTTCCGTAGTGATTGATAATCTTATCAACAGCCCATTCGTTGGTCTCGGATTCCAGAGAAATGCCAAGCTGGGATCCGAGTCGGCCCGGGAAGCGACGATCGTCATTCGGAACATGAACCCGCAAAAGGGAAGAATGGAATACATCATGTACCCCTCGTTGTTTCATAGTCGCGGGCAAGTCCAGCTGGAACAATGAGTTCCCAACATCGCGCGTAATAAGGTACGGACCAATGAATTTAGGGATAAGCTTGCGAGCTAATCCCTTGTCAAACTTGAGGTTCTTGGAATTCAAGTAGACGAGGTCACCTTTCTCGAAAGGGGCGGCCTGGCGCTTCCGATTTGCCGATCGGGTTTGTTTCACGCGAGCCGTAATCATGGAGTCGTGCGCAGCCATGATCGCAAGGCGGCGTTGGAGCGCGAAGTTCGCAACTCCTGGGTACTCCCGTGTGCGGTTGTTGTTCCGCAAGAGAGTACGGGGCATCTGTCCAGTGTTGAGAAAGAACGGAGTATAACCCGTGGATTCGGAACGCGCCGAGTTCATCGCGAATTCAATCGCGGGTAGTTTGGAGACCCAGTCTTTCTGTTTGGGCCCAATGCATTGCCGAAGCATCTGTGTGACGGTGCGATTAGCACGCTCAGTTCCACCGTCAGACTCGGGGTGGTAAGCGCTAGACATATGGAGTCTCACTCCAATAAGTTCATGGAGGCGCTTCCAGAACACGCTCGTGAAGAGTGAGTCACGGTCACTCACAATAGACCTAGGAAGTCCATGGAGCTTATATATTTGTTCAAACATCAGCTCAGCCATCTGGCGAGCAGTGTAGTTGATGCATGACGGGATTAGGTGAACCATCCCCGTCAGCAAGTCGATAACCACGACCAGGCAATTAAAGACTGAGTCGCGGTTGCGGGATTCCGGTAAAGGACCCACGAAATCCACGCCGATAGAGTCCCAAGGCTCCAACGGCGGGTTCAGGGAATGAAGCAAGCCATACGGCTTCTGGTTACTCGGCTTACTGCCCTTGCAAGTACGACAAGACTCACAATAACTCTGAGTGTCCTCCACAAGTTCCTTCCACCAGAAGTGATCCCTCAAGTAGTCGATGGTCTTGCGGGGACCGAGGTGAGCGAGTAGCGAGTGGGCTTCAGCAACAACAATCTCGCGAAGATTGTGTCCCTTGTAAGTGATGCGTGTAATGCAGAGCATCAGATGGTCCTTATCGCGCAGATAAAGAATGCCGTCCTTCAACTCGAAGGTGCGGAACGATTTGGGATATTCCAGGATGTGCTTGAAAAAGGGATCCTCGTTGTAACGGTTTGCGACCAGCTGCACCAAGTCCAATCCTCGCCAGCCAGAGTTTACGACTTCGAGGAGAGAAGGATCAAGAATGTCTAGTTCAGCATCAAGGTCCACCCACGTAGACGCGGGGGAGCTAGCCTTTGCGCTGGGGTTTGGTTCCGTGTGAGGTACGCGTGGCATCGGATCAGCGGTGACAGGTGGCGGTGGTTGATCATCAGCGGCCTTTTCATTTTGCTTCCGCCTTCCATGTGCAAGTCGAGTACTGCGTCTCGGTAAGTCTTGTTTTTGGTTGGTACCCCCGCCCTCATCTGGGGACTGTAGGGGATCAGACCCAGAAGACTTCTTGTTCTTTCGGCTTGACTTCGCGTCGGCCGGGCTTGACTTCGCGTCAGCCATGCTTGACTTCACGTCAGCCACGCTTGACTCCACGTCAGCGCGAGGAGATGACTTCGAGTCAGCCTCCCTTGTCAAGTCTCGGGCCATCGAACGCGTTACACGATCGCTCGACAGCGCCATCGCCTCAAGTCCAGCAAAGACAGGCATGGAGATGGAGGAAATGTCCAGGGTATTATTATCAACGACATCATGGTACGTGTATTCAGATCTCGCACGGACGGTTCCAAGAGCCTCGTTGGAGTACATCCGGGACAGGGCGTCGGCTAAGACGTTGTCCGGTCCTGGAATATACTGAACCTCAAAGTCAAAGCTAGAGGTTTTTTCAATCCAACGGGCCTGGCGGCCGGAGAGATCCTTCTGGTTAAGAAGGTGAATAAGTCCCTTATGATCCGTTACCCAGATAAACTGACATCCCTGAAGGATATCAGCGTGGCGAAGCATCGATTCTACGCCGGCGAGCATCTCAATCTCGTGTACCGCGTAGTTCTGCTGAGCAGAGTTTAGCTTAGCCGAAAAGAATGCCGCGACCTTCGCCGTTTTCCAGTCGTCTCCTTGGCAAACAACGCCGGAGACGCCGGAGCTGCACCCGTCCGTGATGAGCCAGATCTGAGGTGCGTCCTTGCTGTAATCCAGCGGTTTTCGAGGATGATCCCGGTGCAGGGATACCAGCCGCTTCACGTCTTCAAACGCGCGCTGGTGTGTAAATCCCCATTGAAAGGGCACCGAATCGCTGGTGAGTTCGTGCAAAATTCCCATGGGAATATGCACCTCTGCCACATCACCTCCCAAGTAGGTGACGGACCCAAGGAACCCGCGCAACAAGTCGCGGTTCGTTGGAGTCTTCCAATTCAGGACCGTGTCGACTTTATTGGAGTCCATCCGGATCCCTTCATCGTCGACAACGCATCCCAAGACGTTCAACTCCTTCTGGAGAAGCTGAATCTTGTTGGCGCTCAAATAGAGCTGCTCTCGCTTCAGTATGTCTATGACCAACTTGACGTGCTTAATATGATCCTCAAGCGAGTTGGAATAGATAATTATATCATCAAGATAAACATCCATGAAGCGGCCGATATACTGGCCAAATAGATGGTTCATCAGCGACTGGTAAGTCGCTGGAGCGTTGCAATCTCCCTGCTGGAGGACAAGGCTCACCATGTTCCCATCTGGTGTACTTACAGCGGTCCTCGAAACGTGCTCAGGAATAACCCTGATCTGCTCGTAAGCATCCTGTCCGTCAATTAAGGTCCGGAACTGACAGCGTGCAACGCGCCGCAGGATACCTTCCATGTCGGGAAGCGGGGACTTCATCTTGCGAGTGTTTGTGTTGCGCGCTCGCAAGTCCACAACCACGCGCAACTTCGGCGGGTTGGTCTTGACCTTGGGAATTAATAACATCGGCGCGGTATTGCCCGTGTACGTGACTTCCCAGCGTCCAGCTTTAAGATATGTCTGGCGCTTCAGGTCCCATTGCTCTCTTAAGGCCTCAGGGCATCGCGCAGGTCTCCAGGGCAAGATTTTATTCTCATCAATCAACGGTATAGTATGGTTAATATCCCGGAATGGAGGTAAGCCCGTCTCTGCTGCCGTCTTGCATATTGGCTCAGCGTACTTCATTAGCTCGTCGCGAGCCGATTGAATTGCTGAAGCATCAAGACCGACAGATCCGGCGAACACGCGAGCTGTTGCAACGCCTTCTATAGGTAACGCATTAGCACTTCCTACGCAAACGCGAGCCGGATTTAACCCTATGCTCACCTTGTGTTGAAATAGCCACGCCGTCCCAAGAATCATGTCATAACCGCTCAAATTCGCCACAAAGAAGGTGCGCTGCTCTTTGATGTCCTGATACTCGAATTTAACCTTTGCAGAGTGGTTAATCTTCGAACGCGAGCCCTGAACCGCTAACTGTAAAGTTATAGGATCATCAAGCTCGTTGCGCTTCAACCGAAGCTGATCGGCAAGCGAGGTCGAGATTAAGTCTCCAAGAGGCCCAGAATCAACCAATGCGCGAACGGGTTCGTCGTTGACCTTAACCACTATAACAAGGGGTCGTGCAACGACTCGGTCCGCAATTCGCGGCGTAGAAGCGGTACGTGAAATACCCTTCATGCTATTTGCGGGAATCTGAACTCCCCCACAGTGTAATAGGTATTCGCCCTCCGGAACGAGTTCCGGGGACTCGGAGTCAGATTCAGGTGTGTACGACATAGTAAAACCTGGGATGCCATATAAACTGGCGTCGGTGATCACCACAATGGCAGGTTCACCGTCTTCATACCCTTCTGGCAGGTCAAATAAACTCCCAAGATACTCCACGGCAACGCCTCGGGCGCCCCGGTCTCGGGCATTACGCTCACGCTTGAGGTAATTGAGCTGGCGTTTCAGCACCCAGCCTATCAAGTCTAATTTCGGGTTCATTAAGAGTTCTTCTGACACTATTTCATGCAGAAGCCCTTCGCCAACAGGAATCGTAATGAGGTACGTGTCTGGTTCATCAGACATATCCTCCGGCTCAACTGCGACTCTAGCAACAGCCACTCCCTGGAACATCGGTACGTGATGCCCAATATCACGGAAGTATTGCTGAAGAGCGTCGCCAAAGAGCTCTTCAATGGGGAACTGGTGAATAGCCAGAGTTTCCCCATAGGGGAGTCCATTAACCGCGGCGCGGAGACGCGCATACCAACCCAGGAGGTTGAATGACGGGCATCTCAAGCTCACGATACGTAATCGGGTAAACGTTCCAGGTGAGTAAGCGTCTCGAATAATATACGAGTACTTATCACCCCGCTCAACGCGGAAACGCTGAACTTCGCGGCGGTCATCTCCCCAGGGGACAAGTTCATCCCCGGGGAACGGCTGGAAAAATTCCAATAGCGCGGCGACTGTCGTACCAAGGACATCACCTAAGCGGCGCGTCCTGCGGAAGGTGTGTGCTTGTTCAGCGCTTCTTCTATTCGCCTCCGTGGCACGAGCCCAGTCCCGAAGCCGATCTTCAAACGACCTCTCGGGCATATCGGGGAGTAAGTCCTCAATGCTCGAGTCGCTCACGGCTGAGTCTTCAGCAGAGTGAAACTCAGGCTGGTCGGAGTCAGAGTCATCCGAACCTGAGTCCGAGGAATTACTAACATCTCGCAGCGAGGGCAGAGACTCAGTTTCCGAAGGCTCCGTGGGAGGTACGGATTGCAATCCCGGCATGCTATCCAAGTCGCTGACATCTTGCAGGCTTGGGGACTCATCCGAGATAGACGAGTCCGTCTCCCACTCGGAGTCTGTACTGTCCGAATCGCGGGCGTTCTTAGCGGCGAGTCCAAGATCATCATGGACGAAAGCCTCATCATACCAGTGCGTGAGGTCAAAGTCCCGGTCCTCAAGCAAACGCCGAGGGAGTCGGAAGCGGAAATTTTCTCGCCAGTTGGTGACTATAAAGTTTTCCCCGCCTTCCTCCTCGTTCACGTACATGTGCTTACAATCGGTCTCGTCCCAGACTCGATTCTCGTGCCTCTGGAGTAGCAGAAGCACGGTGCACCGCTGTACGTCAGGTAAGTCCCCCATCGCGTAGCAGTACTTGTCTTTAGAGACTGCACCGGGATCTGATCTAGATTCTGTAGCGCAAATCTGAGCGTACCAAAATGAAGGCATGAAATTCGCATCATGAACCAAGGACGTCTCGAGGACCGTTTCACGGTCTCGCTCATTGTCCATGACGACATATTCAGTGTCAGATATGGAGTATACAAGGAATCGACGTTCAGTGTCATCTCCAGGTGAGTCCCCTGGATACGGCTGTGCGTCGTGGAGCATAAGTTCCACTTGTAACGCATAGAGATCTCCGATGGGACTGTGAGGTTCGCGGTGTTTGCAGCGCCGACAACGCGGGCGTTCACACCTACGCGGAGGATAATCGAGCACATTACGGATTCGATACATGTCCTCTTCAGGGTCGTAATCCGATGCGTTGATATCCTCGCCAGAATCAGTGTCTTCTACTGATAATTCTTCAAAGCTAATCTGACTTTGTGCGTCATTTTCGCTGTTTGTGTCAAAGTTTTGAATGGGTTCCCCGCCCTCCGCGACTTCGCCTAAGTCAAGGTGAATCGCACCAATGTGCATTGTCTCCTGCACCTCGGTGCTTTCGAGTAACGCGTCGCGCGCGGACTGCGTCTGGAAACGCACCGCGTGGGTAGAGAAACCAGGAGGCTTGCCCCTCCTGTTCGACGGAACCGTCTGATTCTTAGGGCAATTACGGGCCAAATGTCCCGGCTCACCGCAGTTGAAGCAAAGCCCCTTCGCAAGCATTTCATTCTTGCGTTGTGGATTTATTGGATCATGCTTACGTTCGCCCTTCATAGGTAAACTTGCGGACGAAGTCCGCATTGGCTCAGTGCGGGGGCGCGAGGGATCTTCGCGCCGTGAAGAGAAAGAACGCCCTCCACGGCCACGACCGCGGCCACGGAAACCTCCACGCGACGGGCGAGATGAAGCCTGAGGCCTCGGCTGTTGCGCGGGAGGTTCCTGGCGGCGAGAAGTCCCACCAGCTGCACCCCGACTACGGGTATCAAGATCAACCAAGATTTCGGCCTTCTCGGCCGCCTTGACTATCTCGTCCCAGGAGTTTTCCTCAGGATCCAAGTCTTTGCGACGAATCTCTGCCTGTATAGGGTAATTAAAGCTGTTAAACAGCTTCACTACTTTCTCCTGATTATCTGCTAATCCAATTGTGTTATAGATCTGAGCCCACTCCGCCACATGCTCAGCGACACGTTGAGTGCCCTGGAAGCAGCGGTTAAGTCGCTTACGCTGGCCATTGCGGAAGTCCACAGGGAAGCAGAACTCAAATAGTTCGATAAAGAATCGCTTAAGAGTCCAAGGTGCGGCACGATCCCGCAAGACAATTTGATTGTAAAAATCTAATGCTTTGCCACCTAGGTAGTACGCGATAAAATAAACCTGGTTGGCCTTATCAACGCGTCCCATTTCAACGTAAGTCTTAGCCTCTCTCGCGAAACGCTCAATCGCGTTCGTGTCAGGCTCGCCATTGTACCTCGAAGGAGGAATAGGCTTTAGCAGCATACACTGCTTGCGGCTGCGTCCGCGCTTGCGCTTGGACGACAGGCCAGGGCTTGAAGCACGTCGCGAAGTACCCGACTGGCCGTTATCAGAAGAACCCGAACTGGAGCTTGAGCTTGAGGAGCTCGAACTGTCGTACGGATCACCGGCGGCCTCGGATTGCGAGGGCTTTTTCTTCCGCGAGTCTGACGGGGCACCCCGCAGAGCACGCTGGAAGAATTTCTCAGCGGCCGCTCGCCCGGGAGTTGACTCACGGGGAACGTCCGGTTCACGCGCTTCCTTAAGCGGCGCTTGCAGTTTGGATTTCTTTGTGGTTGGTGCTTCGCTCGCACGCTGACGAACATCCAACTCAGAAATCTTCTCGGTAAGGAGAGAGAACATCTCCTCGACGGACAAGGCCGTCTTAGAGCTCGAATCGACGCCGTTCACGGCCATTCGATCCGCGATATTCGAGTCGGGTTCAGCAGTTGAAAACTGGACCTGCTCACGAGGAATAACCGGTGGCTCAACTGAGGTGGGCTTCTCCACCTCCGCAGGCTTATCGTTTCTCGTTTTAGGACTCCTTGAACGCTTCTTACGCGTTTTCAAGGCAGAAGGAAGCGGAGGCGTACTGGTGAAGAAATTGGGAGGTGCGTTGTCCTCCTCAATCTTCGTGATACGGTTGATCTCCGCAAAGTTCTCAAACATGTCGATTTGATCTCGCATGTCCTGTTCAGTGAACTGCTGGAACGAGTTAATCGCTCCCCAGTTGCGCGGGTCAACGCCCTTACCCTTAGGGTTGGACGGCCCGGCTTCAGGCTGCGGCGCAAAATTAGATTGCGGCCGCGGCACGAAGGATGAGGGTTCTCCCTCGTCCTCGACCTCCTCGACTGTGGCCCGATGGGATTTCGGAGCTAAGTCAGGGGCTGTAATGCGCTCGTCAGCGACCGGAACGGCAGGGGTTAAATTAACACCGCCCGCTCCAATCTCCTGTACGTCAGGGGTACTCCCGACGGTGAGCTTCGACCGCAGCTGCGCGGTGAAGGCTTCGTAGCGGCGAACTAAGGTATTAATCTCGTCCTGGGTCATTACGTCCGTGGCCATCTCAACAGTAGTCTCGCTGTCAGAAACAATAACAGAAGTTTTATTAGGGGTATTTTTGCCTCTGCTAGTGCTACGCTCGCGGTGCGAGTGAGAAGTCTTACGAGTAACGGGGGTCCAGTCGCCCTCGTTCTCGTGCCCGAACGACGCAGGGCCGAGCTTAAAGTCGCCATATTGAACCTCGCTCGAAAGCGAGGGGTACTCCGAAGAGTCGCCGGCGCGCGAGGCGCCGGCCAAACCTGCTGCCGCCGAAGCGTAGCTAGGTTTCATCGCGTTAGCGATAGCCTCCACACCAAGATTCCCAGGGTCCAGAGAACTGAGGCGTCGAGCGTCGGGGCTGAACAGGGGCGGAGGGGGAGGCGCCGCGCCGGACCGAGTCCGCGCGCGGGTTGAGTAGACCTTGTTAGATTCCATTGTAAGATTCTTCGGTCGTTCTGAAGTCGCTGATAGACTGGTAGCCTAGGTTGATCAGACCGAGGGGAACCGAGGTAAAGCGGCGACGAAGGTAAACTTCAAAAGATGTGACGAGGAGCTGGCGGCTGGTAAGTCGTCGGCTAGTCTCGGCACAGAGATTGGTTCAAAAGCTAGTAGATGTCGTGTAGTCGATCCGACGAGAGAGAAGTTGTGTAGGTGGTAAATTGACTGAAGTCCTACTACGAACAAACAAGGTATTTATACGGTAACTAAGTGTGATCGAATGAGACTAGATCAAGGAATGTGGAGCGATCGCATAGCGACAGGGATGACTGGGAAAGGAAATGAGCGTCATGGTGGGGAATAGGAAATAGGGGAAAGAAATAGGTATGGGAATGCGTACTCGTTACACAGACAAACCCGAATGCGAGTTGAATAGTCCTGCGCCCGAGGACAGGCTGTAACATGTATGCGATCAGCAAGTGAATGATTCATGCCGAGGTTCTGCAACATAAAGCCCAGGAGGACTTGGTAAAGTCCACGTCAAATGGTTCAATTCTGCTTCTCAGAATACTGAACATCACCAATGATTGTAAACATAGAACCGGAATGAAATCTGCTCATATCTTGGACACGGTTGGCTCCGACTCAAACTGATATGATGAAACTACCGCGGTTCATTTCAAAGGTTGAATATTAATGAATAAGGCCTGGGTTTTGAGGCTGAGTTGTAGTCTGTCTGGTTCTCGATAGT
Organism: Mycena vulgaris; assembly: GCA_029204335.1. Taxonomy (NCBI): domain Eukaryota; kingdom Fungi; phylum Basidiomycota; class Agaricomycetes; order Agaricales; family Mycenaceae; genus Mycena; species Mycena vulgaris. The sequence continues at coordinate 383,902 of JARGYA010000068.1, forward strand.
ATAATAAATACATGATAGAGACATACCTGATTTTATATACACGTAGAGGCGGTGCTTTATGAGCAAATTATGAGACCGAGGACCTGTAGGCAATTAGAGAGTATGATAAGTGTTCTGTAATGATATACCGTGAGTCATTGATGTTCATTTGGACAAACTGAACCCGCAGGATTTCAGAATTTATATCAATAAACAAGTTCAAGTTTTTAGAGGGTGAACTTATTTACATTGGCCGTGCCCTTACTACCGCGAACGGCTATCATTCAATGTTGAGAATTCCGACCGACCTGCCCGCACTTGACAACATTGTTAATGTGGAGTTCGCCTCGCTGGGAATCAACTTGGGAGGTCTAATCAAACAATCTGGCACAGCTTTAACATACCGGATTCCTAGGTAAGCCGAGTGCCATTGAGATTTCGGGGATCTAGGGTTGGGCAATCAATATGTCAAAGCCGGAGCTCCAAACTCGGAGTTGTCGACGAGATCTGGTGCTTTTGATGGTATACTGTCCCACATTTCCTTCTCGAACAAACCCATTTGTGCGATCATGATGGTAGTACGACATCGCGGTGCGCAGAGCAAGTTCCCAATAATTCCCAATGCGGAATCTGCCATTGATCAGATCAATTTCAGCTTCCTGACGTTGTTCCGTACCTTCAGCACGTCAGCATAATAGTAATCGGACTCGGCTGTACGTACAGCCACCGATTTACGGAACCCGTCAATTACGGTCCGGGTCAGCAGCCCTACATACGGAAGCCAGATGCTGAGGTCGTGGGCATGCCGGTCCGAAGCGGCACATGCGTTGTTGTCTTTGCTCAGTGTCATTTGAGGACAAGAGTACGAAGAGAGAGAACGTCGAGGAGAATTGATAACACATGCACAGTGAGCGAAGAGTTTAAATACCTGAGGCAATTAGTGAATCGGACGAAATGATATGAACAGAGAGGCATGGCACGTGCCGGACTCAGCCTCAACCTCAAGCTGAGTCTGGTTGGTTCTGTGATTCCGTTGCTGGAAGGAAATCGGTAGGTGGTCTACAAGATGGTTCAGCTAGAGAATAGGATACATTATTGACATGAAAATTCCAGGACAAAGCACAAGCTTGGAGAGTTATAGAGCTGGGAGCGAGCGAGAATTGAGCGAGAACCCCTGAGTCACAAGACAAGGATGACTAAGTGCACAATTATATAAGCCGAATCGGGACAATTTTGGTACACAGAGCACAATCAGAAACTAATGTTTCTGTTTGTGAATCTTCCCTCCAGTGTAATCAGTGATGATGATCATGTCGTCGAGGACGCCGTGTGGAACATTGAGGACCATCTCGCGGTAGACACCGAGATTCCTCCCGAGACACTCTGGATTACAACGATGGCATGATGAGTTAGCGGCACAGATTTCAAGTGAAAGAAGTGCACAAACTGAGATCGCGCCCTACGTGTTCGACTCGGGACCCAAGGCGCTCAACATTGGTCGAGATCTCCTGGTTGGACGCTCTATAGTCCATCAATAAAGAGTCAGGTAGCGGCGTTGAATTAAAGGAAAAGAAGCACACAAGTCAAGACCTCGAAGATCATGTCCAACGTGCTCTACCCTGGACCCAAGCCGCTGGACACCGATCGAGATCTTCTGAGCGGACGCCCTATAATGATGCAATGTCGGTGATTCTCCGGGATTTGAACCAAGGAATGAAGCGCACAGAATGAGCGTCGTCTGCCACGTTCGCAGAGATTCCTGATGCCACCCTAGCTTCGTTCTGAACTCCGCGAGGTCCCGTTGGGGTGAGAAGATCATCGAGATATGTTGCAAAGGGGAGTGGGCCGCAGTAAGCCTATCAAGGAAGAGCCGCAACAGACCTCGACACGACTCAATGTCCGCGTAGAGGTGCTGGACGAGTTGCTGGTGGTGCACAGACGACGGGTCGAGCGCGAGCTTCGACGTGAGCTGGGTCACGGTCCGCTTCCCGCCGATGTGGAAGGCGTGCCAATCAACCGGATGGTGGCGAAGATGTCTCCGAAGGGGCCAAAGGAGAGGGCGAACGCCATGGATGTGGGGGAAGAGAGGGAGAGGGCAGCGTCAGGCTTTATCTTGGAGAACACGAGGTAAATGCCTGCGACACTGCCTGGCGCTTTGACTCATTGTGCGCGCCCGCCATTGGCCGTCCGTCACTAGATGTGTTCGGGATGTCAGGAGATGATCCGGCATGTGGGTCCAGCAAAGAAACTGTTAATTGGAGTGCAGGAAAAACAATAAAGGCCTCGACGACGGGGAAGGGAAGGACCGGACAGAGACGAGGCCTCGGCAGGTTCCAGATATTTATCCGAGCCCATCTGATGCAGGAGTGGGTTTTGGTATTCGACAAGGATTGAAATGCGTGAGAAGTGTCGGTGCGGCTTCCGTGCTTCAGACCGGCTAAGGTTCCCAGACGAGTGCTGTTGAGACCATCCATCGACGACAGACATGAATGACTCAGACGACGCTGGGAAGGAAGCTGACGGAGCAGACGGGGGACTGAGGTCAAACCACGAGGAATGTCAATGCAAGAAATGCGCTCAGTCCTCCCGATTTCATGCGCAAGAGTATAAACACCCAGGCCGGATCGAGTTCAGCGTTGAAGACACGGCGCGCCGGGAGGCGATGCTGTGTGAAGTGTGAAGCCACAGCTTCGTCACAGCTTCTTACAACCGGCTGGCAAGTTTTCGCCAATTTGGAACGAAGTTGTGTGTCAATAGAGCGTTTGCAATAGCGGTGTGGTGCCATATCGACGGTCGGCATCACAGTGGGAAGTATCAGAAGGGACACGGACTCGAAGCGCGGGCGGTTTGGGCGGGCGGTGGAGATCATCGCGGCGGTGTCGTCGTCGGGTGAAGAGGAGGGGGCAGTGGCAGTGCGGACGGAGATTATTTTGGTGGGATCAACACGTGCGAGCGGCGCTCACGCTCTCCCGCAGCCCCGCTGAAGACGGCCACGAATTTGAATTGGCAAGCGTATCCGAGCCGTGTCCGCCGCAGCACCAGCACCACTCCACTACCAGATCGGATCCGAGTAACTGCCCATCAGCGATGGCCGCAAAAATGGCGCAAAGCTGTATTCTTATCGAGCGCGCGCGGAGAGCGATCTCCAAACACAGTCGGCGCTTGGGGCATGCAGGGAGGTAAGAAAGTGATGGGCATAGATGTGTGTGTCGGCTGAGCGGGTGGTAAACGCTCTCATCCCATGCGCAAAGCACTCAACTGCGGCGTCAATTGTTGATCAATTGATTCCCGCCGTCTCAACCGCATCATGATGTGAGTGCTCGACGCCCAGTCAGAATCAAAGCGTCTAAAGATGATTTTAGATCAAGAGCGCCGTCAGTCGCTTGTGGCTTATCTATTGGTGCTGTCAAGCCTCCGAGATGTCAATGGTGCCCTGGCCGCATGCTGTGGGGCTTGACATACGATCCGCTTCAAATCCGCTTTCTCTGCACCCACCGTCATAGGCGGTACAGCCTTCTGTATTCCAGGTCAACGGCCGGCGTGGATGCGCAGCCGCTCCTATCCGCCCCTTCCAAACCACGACGTTCTCTCGACATGAGCGCAGATCTCGTTCTTGCGGCCCTCTCCCTGAGTGCGTAATGCGCACGTTACGGCTGGTGACACGCATCTCATGACTCGCATAGCGAAGGATATAGCAGGTCTTATCCGCAACGTGCCACGGAATAAGGCAAGTGGCGAGTCCGTCTCATTGATCCAGTCGTTTGAATGGAGGCGCAGAAACAACTCGAGGAACTGAATAACCGCTGCATTGTGCGTCTGAACACCCTGAATGATGCGTCGATGAGCTTGGAGGACCCGACCATTTCAGGATTCTTGGAGGAAATGCACATGTATACATCTGGCACGGAATGCACGCGGGAGCTGACCGGATTTCTACAGGATTCTACAAGGGATAGTCGAACGACTTCGGCGGCGGAGAGGGATGACTCCTCTCGCCGCATTGTTTCAGCAGAGCGAGATTGAGGGGTGGATCGCAGAGCAAAACCTGAAGATCGACGACACATTCCGGACCATGATTGTAAGCTCCGCCTCTCTGAACAGCCGATTATTACACTTACACAGAGACAGGTGCAAATCCTGGTCACGCATGCGCGTCAAATGACGGAGACGCGGGCGAGGCAGGAACATGATCTGCATGCGATCCTATCGGAGATCAGGTCGCACTTCCAGAGCGAGGCAGCGCTCGACTCACAGCTTGTTGGGGAAGCTTTAGATCTGGTGACGCAGCTGCCGGAGCCAGGAACCTTCACAGGTTCTGGACGACTCAGGTCCTCCCGCCACTCTCGTCGCCCACCACAGTCACTGCCCCTTAATGTTGCTGCGCGCGTATCGTTCGAGGAGCCGCTACCTGCCACTCCCCAACGAGGGATTCCCGCAGCTTCTTCCTCGCAAATTACACCCCAAACAGTCCTCCCGGCAGAGGCGATTTTGAAGAAGGAAAGCGGAAAGATTTACGGCAACTCCCTGGGGCTCATGAACCATTTGCTCGAGACTGGTATGCTCATCTCTCCGGTCAGATCCACCAATAATCCACCCTGCAGACGATGAAAACTTTAAACATGTTATGCTGCGGACTTATCTCGATTATGCTTCGTCGCACGAGCTGTTCGACGTCATTGAACGCAGATTTCGGGAGGTGAAGCCGGAAATGGGACACTTTGTGAAACGGTTCAGGTGGGTCTCCGTCCTGGATATTGATCTGGTGGCTCAGCCGAAAACAGAATAATTGAGGTCGTTGTTGCCTGGCTGGAAGTCGTGCCTCCGGAATCGAACCTGTTCCATCGAGTGAGAGAGTTTGCGTCTGCAACGCAGTCCAACCTCATCCCAGATCACAAGCAAAGGATTCTGAACGCGATTAAGGCCCGGGCAAGTCGTTCTCTTCCAGCGTCGTGTTACCAGGCTTATTTATATCCGTCAGCATTTCAGACCCGTATTACCTTCGACGCGGGGACTCACCGTAGAGCCGGTGGAGCCAGGCGAGCTTGCCATTGCTTTGACACATATCGAGGACGATCTCTACAAGGAAGTTCGTCTGATTGATTACTTACGGCATTCTGGAGGTTTGCCATCTCACCTCGATACTGTGCTCTCAAACCACGACAAGATGATTCGATGGGTCAAATATTCCGTTCTGCGGCATGATGAGATGCGGGACAGGGCCGCCGCGATGAAGAGATTTGTCAAAGCAGGTCGGGTGAGTTTGTCGTCCCTACTGGCGAATATACCGGTGATCAAGCCCCAGGAATGTCTTACACGGCGCAATTACAACTCTATGGCGGCCATTGCGCGTGCCTTGGATTGGAAATCGAAGCCCATGTCCGACTTTCCTCGAACCCTGGGCATTCTATCCAAGAAGACGCGGGCTTCCTTCGAACAAATCGTTCAACTGGTTGATCCGGACGATGATTACAACGCATACCGGGGGGCGAAGAGCTCGAGTGCGGGGAATCATATCCCGTGGTTCAGCAAGTTTGCCTTCGCTTGTCCTATTATCTTCCCGTACTAAACCATCCAATCAGTTGCCGAACTCGATGAGATGAACAGATACTTATCGCAATATCCGAGGACCGTTGACAACCTCATAAATTTTGAACGTTACCAACGGTTGGCCAGCAGAACTCCCCAGGATCCGCTCCCTACGCAGGTGGAGGGGACTCGCCAACAGCGGCATATCGCGCACCTCCGGAATCAGTTCACTGATAATATTTTTGACGACGAGGCCGAAAACCAGCGGCGTCGGAAGCTGAAGATAAAGGAGGATGAAGACTACCGAAATCGCAGACCGGAGCTGAAGGCTCTTGGGTTTGCTTAACCTCCGAGTTCGTGCGCGGTCGTGTTCTGAGCTAGTTGGAGGCGTTGGAGTACACCCGGGTGAAATAATTGTACCATAGCCGTTCATGGAAATCGGCAAGAAAGCTCGCGTTGAACGAGTGCAGGGAGATGGAACGGCCCGGGGAACTACCCCTAGATGACAAATCGTAAGATACGGTCATTGGAGGCACAACATATCGACCACGTGCTTGATGCGGGTCTGCGCGCGAGGTACGATCGAACCATCGGGTGGGGACGGGAATGGGTACCTACCCAGCAGTAATTGGGTAGGTTGGATCCAGCGTACCTGGTGCAGACGGAGCCCCACCCTCAGCTCAATTCGGGTAATTTTGTGCAGTACCTGTGAAGGGCGTTGAGTGGACTCACAGAGCCCGACGAGCCGCGCAGCGTGCAACAGGTGGGATTTTACAGGAATTAGACACCCGGAGAGTTTTGGTCAATGTCAGCCAGAGTGTTTTAGAACTCGGGTGTAGAAAAGAATTGCGAGCCGGCGCCATGGGTTCCGACTCAGAGGTCAACGGAAAAGGTCCCCTGGGAGCGACGAAGAATGCATCTGAATCGAATGGCAGCCTTGGCAGGAACTGTTAACTTTTTATAAACAGACGATACAACAATTTTCACTCGTACCTTGCGATGTTGTAAGGAACTGTTGTCTAAATATTTTCGTCGAAGTTTTGGTCGAAGGGTTCTTCTTGTGTCCGTTGCTTGACAGCGAGTGAACAGTGATCAGGGGCCATAGGAAACAACCAGGGTTCTGAGGGATTTTCGGCGATGAAATCAGCCCTGCGCGCGGGCTTCTATCTGGAGGTGCCAGTGGATGTCGTCGCAGAAAGGAAGGGAGGATGCGCATGTACCCGCCACTGACGGGATCTGAGCTCTGGTGATCTCCGAGGGCGACGGTTCTCCTCGTCTCCTGCCACCACCGACTCAGATCGACTGCCGCAGAGGTCAAAGGAGACCTTATGCTATTCCACTTGTTCGGGCTAAATCTCCGGCCCTAGAATTTGAAACCCCAGCACTTCCCTCCACGGGGTGACGCTGTGTCTCCCACAAGATGGACTTCGCGCCGCATGTGTCTCATTACCCCTTCTCAACCGGTACCGTCTGACTGCCGCCGCAAGTTTTGTCCTGAAACATCCGCAGAATTCAGCTAGCAATATCCGGGGTGACCATGTTCAATGGGGCATTCACGTCACGTGAGTGCCCCATTGAACATCGTACCCTTCCTTCGTCAACAGTTCTAGGCTCGGCCACATGACTCCCCTGCCGCACAGTCCCAGTCTGTCCCAGAAATCGGGGGTTTTACGCGTCATTGGCGGACCTCAGAAAGTCATCAACTGCTTTTTTGATACCTCCAGCCTCGCCAAATTCAAGTTCTCTTCTACGAGCGGCGGGGTGGACCTTCGCGCTGTGCTGTAACAGTGCCTAGAGATTCATAGCATCAGTGATGGCGCCCACAGAAAGTTTAGCTGCCCATGACCACCTTGACGGTCTCTCTCCCAATCCCTGTCTTGCCACCTGAGTGAAGGTTGCATATCTCACCATGGATCGCTAGAAAACGTCCACCCACCAGTCACAATCAGGACCTTCCCGGTCAGCTCTTACCACCACTTTGGCTTGGGTGGGAAAGATCGAGAGATCAACGACATTGAGATTCCCATACTAAAGCTCGGAGCAGGGGTTCTAGAGAAAATGAGTTCCCGGCTCAGGCTAGCAACCCTTAAGTACTTGGAGTGCCCACATTCTCGGGCTCGTAAGCGACTTCCGTGCCGCGGGCTTACCAAATGTCGATCGAACTGCAACCACACACATCACTCGTGAGCTCAACAGTGATATTCCTCGCCGCGAGCCCTCCGACGACGGTGCCACGGTCTCAGCGATTGCGCGCACCGCACGTGGCACCATGTCGCAGCCGAGGGGTACTGTGGGCAAACTGTGGAGGCCACGCGCTCTGAATAAAATCGGCGCTCGTGCAAGCGAATTTGAAATAGAACCGGCAGGAGCAATGTGTCGGCGAAAAATCAAGGTGGTCGTTGACATCGATGCAAAGCAAGGGTCCTCTTGTGTCTGATCTGGGTAATCCCGATATTGGCATCGAGCGGCAGGAAGGAGTCGGATCAGAGCGTGACGTAACGTCACTCCCTTGCTCTCGCTTGGCTTTCACGTCTTTCTTGAGTTTTTTGGCTGGAGTCACTACAGCTGCTTCCGGGTGGCGAAAATTTATCTATCCCCGACAGAACACTTCGGGTTTGCTGAGTAATGCGGGTGAATCCGCAAGAAATTCGGCCGCCCCGGGCCTGCTCTTTCCCTCGCTTTGCGCCTCGGGTTGGACCTCCGCCTCTGATTCTCGAGAACACCAGGGCTGTGCCGTCAGAAACGCTCTGGTATGCTCTTCTGCCCTCCATACTCCAAACAGGTACCCAGATGAAATGCAGCTCTGAACTGCGTGCCGCACGATGAAACGAGGACTAGGACAGGTAGGCTCGCTTCCGCCGCCAAACTCGCTCTTTGGGCGTCTGTGTACAGCTTTACGCATTCTTCATCTACCCCGAAACGTCTCTGCGTGGGCGGGTGCCACCGACGTCCATTATCTGGAATAGGACGTCTCGGATTGACCGTTGTGTTGTTATCTGCAGTCAGCTTGATCCCGTCTAACTGCTGCGTATTCATATGTATCTGGGTCTCCCGCGGCGAAACCATTTCCTTAGTAGTCTCCAATTCCATCATAAAATTAAGCGCAGCCACCGCCCGATCCTGCGCCGCACTTTGGGATTCGGGTGTGATTCGCGCACGTAGAGCGTGTCACCTTCCAATCCACCGTGTCTTTGAAACTTAATGAAGGTATACTGTCAGTATGGCAACAGGCTGGTGGAACGATGTCACTGATGAGTCTTGCTCCATTTCTTCAAATCTGGTTCCCATTTTAATGTTATTTTCATTCGCTCTCCTCGCCCTCGGATCCGGAGCTCAAGTGCGTCGCGATGACGTGTGGTGGAGAATTTACGCCCGCGAACGTTCCACATATGTATTTGCAGTCTTGTTCCACCGCACCTCAAACGGTTCCATTCCCTTCAGTTTGCCAAGGATGTCATCTTTACAGCACACCCGACGTCCATTGGGCCAATTGCGCAAGCGGAGCACCTCGGCGCCGCTCTAGGGTTTCATTTGACAGCCCCCTCGGTCCCCACCTCCCACTCTCGGACGCTCTGCAGTCCATCCGTTCATGCGTTCCCGCTCTACTTTGCAACATGTTTCCCGCGCGCAATGTGGGGCTGCCTACATGTACTCAGACGCTGCAGACACCTCCACCCGTCCACCCGCACTCCACCCCATTCACGTCACCAGGCGCGGTCCCGCGCTCGCGCATGGATTACCACGCTTACGCCACCGTCATCACGGACGAGCTGCGCGGCTGGGTGCACGCGTGGCTTGCCGGCGTGCACACCTCCTGGGCGCAGTACGCCGCCCTCGCGCTGCCCCTCCCTTACCCGACGTACCCGCTTCCGTTCGCATTCCCCTTCACCGCGCACCCCGTGCACCGCGTCTTTGAGTGGGTGCATGAATACGGCCCCGTGCACCAGCTCCACCACCGCTACCTCGTCGCGCTTACCTTCACCGGGCGCACGCGCGGCGCGGGCTCCTCCGTCGCATGGATGGTGCTCTCCGGTTCGTCTGCCCTTCCGCGCGGTGGACACCACGGATATTGAGCTGGAATTTTACAGGCGACGTCGCGCTCGCGGTGTTCGAAGTTGCGGGGCCCGTCTTCGACGACGCGGCGCTACCGTTCGCGCTCGGCGCGGAGCTCGTGGTGGAGGCGCTCCTTGCGTCGCTGGCTCTCCGCCGCCCCGTGCACCTCGGCAGCCATACCATCGCGCTGCCACCCGACACGGGGGTGCGCGGCGTGCAGTTCTTCGAGTTCCGGACGCCAGAGGGGGAGGTAATTCGGCACGTCGCGGCGCGCTGCGTGCTCTGAATGTGGATATTGTTTCAACACATTGGGTGATTCGACTTCGTCAAATTCGTGGTTCGCCGTGAGCGCGTGAGCGCGTGAGCTCTGGGTCTGGCAGGTTCGCTTCCGCACTGGTTTTGGCGATGATTGAGGAATTACCACAGGTTTTGGACGACAATTGCCGGCAGATTCACGCTGTATCTGATCCTGTGTTCCTTGTGGCCAACAAGCCGGTGGTCTGGTAAGTGCGGCGCCGGAGTTCTCCCCATCGGCGATACCTTTCAACCCCGACATAAAGGCTTGCTGGCTAGATGGTGCGCTGATTTTCCAGTCCATATCGCCTCTGAGATTTAAGCCGTGTTCAGATTGTTCATGGATGAACCAATTACGCATACGGGATCCGCTGTGATATATAACTCGTCCTAATATTTTCCTATGTATTTTCCTATGTATTTGTTAACTGCTTTTCGGGGGACTATCCTTGGATTTCATTGGAATGCGTCGGCTCGCGAGTCGCAGCCCAACCTTCGGCGTTCACGCTAAAGTCAACGTGCTGAGGACGTTAAGGAATGGAGGACGGTACGGTGCCCCGGGTGGTCCATCCTAACCTTTGATTTTAACCTGTTTAGATAGCGACCTCACCAAGAATCTAGCAAAACGCCCTTTTAAATTGTACTCCCGGGATGCTCACCCAATTCGACCGCTTCTACCGGAAGGATTCTTCCGGCTTCATTTTCGAGGTGCCTTACATAATACCTTGGTCAATAATTCAACGAAGAAATGTGGGCATAATGTAACTACGGGTATCTAGACTATGTACCGACTTTACATACCTTCACACTGGTCCCAGTTTAAGAACCCTCCTACATAAATCTTGGTCCATCATGTACTCCAAGGAAGTAAGTCTGGTGTCAATCTGAGCGATCTCCTTTGCCTGTAATGACCGCTGAAACAACGGTCGAGCCTCTCGCCAGAATTGGGTTGCCCATCCAGACTCTCCTATGTTGCGTGCAATGTCTCCGAGCCGTAACATGCAGTTCGCTCTGCTGCGATGGACATCTATATGAGTGAAGCCGTCCAATGCAACAATATATAGATTCCATGCAGTGCCTTCATCCGCGTTCGACAGAAACATATCCCCAAGGAAGTAGAGTGCTGTGTGAAGTGCCAAGCTCTGTTGAGACTTTTGTGCATGGCTGAGATATATCACTGGCCATGTTGATTGACAACCCAAGGTGGTCCTCCTCCATCGCCTCTCATCGGCCAGCCTCTCTAGACAGTAGGATACAACTTGATCAACCTTCCCTCGCGACGAGTCCACGCAGTGGAGAAAAAGATCTTGGGCTGCAGCAAATTCCTTCTCTCTCAGATGTAGGTCTGCTGAAATCATTTTGCAGAATATCACCCCTGTGGGGTAGCCCACAGTGCTCCACATTCCTTCTGCCCTGTCCAGGTTCTGCTGCACACCATCTCGATCTGCATCGAGTATCACATCAATTTCGGCAATATTTATGAGTCCGTGTGCATACGTGAAGACATCCTGCTCAGCAGAGGTGATCTGAAGGATATGAGTGTGAATAGCTCTGGCCTCAGCATATTCTGACTTCCGAGTATGGGCCTCTGCTTCATGGTTCATCGCAGCGTGGTCTACAGAGCCTCCAGACATGCCACAATGTTCGAGAAGTCCTCTAGCTCTGTTGCAGAAAGAAATCGTCCGGCTATAGTCTCCAAGCTCCAGGAAGCACAGGGCTTTGATGTCCAGCGCTCTTGCTTCCTCATATAAATTGGCAGTTGACTTTGCTAGTCTTTGCGCCTCATCCGCAAGATTCTGGGCTCCCCGATAGTCGCCAATTGGGTATTTCCGCAAGGCACTCCAGTTTAATGCATTGCAGAGCTGATTTGTATCCCCACTTGACCTTGACAATGAGAGTCCTTTGTCAAGGAATTTCATGCCACTGGATATGGAGTCTGCGGAATACAAATAGTAGGGTCCCACGGCCATATAGAATTCAGCTATTTTCAATCGAGGTTGGTAATAACAGTGACAGAAATACTTGACACTCACATTCTAGGAGAGAATCGTTGAAAGTACTGAAAAGACTTATAGCTCGGGTGATTAGAAGTTCTGGATCCGTAACCGGACTGTGGTGTATGTCCAGTAATATCTCTGTGATGAATCTGGCTTCCAAGCTATTGTCTCTAGTGAAGGATAGAAGAGGTTGAATATTGTTCATTAGCGCCATCCGACCATATCCATTGACTCGGCAAAAACCGTTACAAGCAATCGTGCATTTGATGATTTCTGGAAGATTTGGATTAGCTTCGTATAATCCTGCCTTCAACAATTGTTGAATGTTGTTATAGTTGGAATGTATCTGAGCAACCACACCTCCTAGCTGAGTTCCATTGTACCGCTGATATAGATCCAACAGTAGCTGGAAATGGTTACACAGAGGTGAAAACAGAGACTGGGAGGGGGGGTAGAAATGCTGCACATGTTCTCGAATAGGCACCAGGGACTTCAGTCGTTTCCTGTCATCGCTGTATGCCAAGGCCGTGCGGATCAAGGTAGCTTTACAGTCCAACGGGTCCTGGACAGGGAGATTGCTTTGAAGGAGGTGATCATCTGAAAGCCCATCCGGCAAGATTGAGAGCAAACTCAGTAGAGCCTGGGCATCAGGTACAGCCGCCATTCGTGGACTTGAAAGTGATATTGCAATGGAGAGATCCAAACTTGATTTTCTGCTGTAACCATCTGAGAGAAGAGAGGTTTTTTCTAAATCCCAGCGGGCCAAGACAGTGGATGTGCCTTCATAGTTAACCAAATGAGCAATGAGATCCACAGCCAGAGGCATGTTTCCGGTGAGGTAGAGAATTTGATCCACATCCTTGCTGTTATGAACGTCATCCGTAATTTCATTGAATGTTTGTCGAGCTGCGGAATCTGAGAGGGGCTCCAAGGGTGCTATAAATGGTCGTGTCCAGCGCACTTTGGCTGGTCTCTCCGCACCACGCATGGTTATCTGAGCAAGCTTTTGTGAGTCTGAATGCTAGAATGAAGAAATTGGTACCCACAATCAATGCGAGATGCTTTATGTCTGTAAGAAGTGAGAGAAATTCTTCCACCCTCCCACGAGAATTGGTGGACTCCCATGAGGTCTCCAAATTATCCAAAATTAAGAGGCAGGGTTCCCCTCTGGAGAAATGTTGAACAACCAGTTTTGTAAGGTCATGTCCTGGTATCAGTCCTAACTGAGCACCAATAATGGCTGCGATCTCGGGACTAGTAGTGGCTGAATCGCAGGCTATGAAATACCGCTGCGGGTATTTCACACGAGTGTCGGCATGGTGCAAAACTGCCTTTGCAAGACTTGTCTTTCCAATTCCAGCAGTACTTAAAATTGCAATCCGAGGCGAGTTTTGGGCGAGCTTGTGCAAAATATTATTGAGTTCCGGGTCACGCCCATAGAATATCTTCGGCTGTCCAGGCAACATAGAAAAAGATTCCGAGCTTGATAAACATCGAGGCTAAGAGTCATTATGGTGACAAGGAATTCAGTGAACATACCTCAGCTGTGAACGATTGCTGTTCTCATATATCATGGAGGATGACTTGTCTGACAGTGTCCCATCTGAAAGGGAAGAAATCAATTCCAGGACATCCTTATGGATTTTCTGCGTTCTATTTTGCATGTCATGAATGTCGGTGAGCATGGTGGCCCATTGCTCCACCTCGGAGTTGGTCTGTGCATGAGCATCCTCTAATCAAAATACCCGGGCGTACCTTCAGTACTTCCAGAGTTTCTTGCAAGCCTGCACGACAGTTCTGGAGCATGGTCTTCATCTCACCCTGACGGAAAAATTGTTTAATTTTGTTCCCATCTTGTTGTGCCTCCAGGAATGCATGTATCTTGCCCAGTGTTCTATCACCACTGGTTCAGAGAATTTTCAGATGGAAAGATAAAGAAGTCACTCAGTGAATTTTCCGATATGATGAAGTGTGACAGGTGACAAATGCCCTCCCGTTTCGGATTTCAGGTGGAGATTCACGATGGCATACAGCACTCCATGAACGTGTTCCATTATCTGCACACAGTCTTCTTTGTTGCGCTTGACGGTCTGCCCAATCCAGTGTCAACCTAGTACAGGAGTTGGCAGGATTTATTACCTGCAGCAAGGCCATCGACGCAAGAGCGATGCTTGAAATCAGTGGCAGAAAAGGTGTGCCGCACGAGTCGTGGAGGTCATTGAGGATTGTAAAGGCCGGGGTCAAGCAAGCCACTATGTTGGTCAACCTGATGTCGAGGATAGTGGGTGGGTGAGGCATCTTGGGAGGGGGCCCGCGTACTCTGGATCCGAGCACTTTATCTGGCATTCCGCGGCTCGGAAGCTGTGCTTGTTATAGACGCGGAGTTGTATCTCACGGTTATGAGTAAAATCCGAGTGGGTGGCGGGCTTGCTGGTTCTCAGCGCCTCTTCTCATATCTACTTCAGTTCACATGCTCTTCATAATCCCGGTCGTCCGAGGGTCAATGGCTCTGCAACCGACTCGAATCCGATCATCACGGGAAGTCTGGATCACATGTCGTTCGTGTTCACGCAGCGAGTCCAATTTCCTCTGCTACGTACAGGATTGGGATGCGACTCGGTAGCGGTCTCTTTGCGTGTTTACTCCGTTGGTTGCAAGTCTCTCCGGGGTTGGGTCCATCAGTTTTACAGATACAGAGAGAAGGGAGTGAAGGTGGGAAATTGAGATGGGTCCGGAAGCAATTTGGGATCTGCCGTGTAAATAGCCCACCGCCATCGGTCCAGCACGATCCCGTTCAAATTGATTGTGAGAAAGATTAGAGTCCAATCGGGAGCCTCGGAGTAAATAATGATCAACTTGCGAGCAGCAGCTACCGCGTAGTCCAGCAGAATGTGGGAGATGCCCGTCGCCGCGGTTTCTAGGAGGTGACGGGGACTTGAGGTTCGTTGGCTAGATTGCGCCACTGAGCCACAGCATACCGTACCCCAATCTGGCTTACCGTGTTCGATTACTCTGATAGGGTTAACCTCGGCGACGGACATTCAATTAGTCACGGATGAGACGACATTTAATTTCACTTGCGGAGATTATCCGCTACGCATGTACCAGGATGTACCCTCAGAATCTTTTGCGTGTCTCAAAATGCCAATTTGTCCGCAGTGGTTAGATCAGCAAACAAGCCCTGCATCGTGAGTTTAGCGGGGACCAAAACATCAAGGTAACCGATTGTGCTCTCTAGAGTTGAAGGGTGAACGCAGTCTGCGCCGCCGGTGTAAAGCATTGAAGGCGGCGGCAGCCGGAGCCAAGTGGGTGATCCCGGATCACAAGATAGCCACACAAACGACAACACACCTTGACCTCAACCACGACGAGCATTTTCGCCCTGCGCGTCCTTTCCGCTGATTTCCCTCCGAAAGCCACTTTCATGAGAACCAACCTGACATCGCTCAGTGTGCGGCCTGCCAAGTGCCCTTAGATCCCCACAGCAACCAGGTTCTCGTGCGGCGCCGTGGACGGCCGCTCCAGGAGCGCTCGCTGTGCGGAACATCGCTGCTGAGCTCACAAGGAGTGTATCGTCCATTTTCGACGCGCACTTCCGACGCGCCCTGGGCGGGCGAACTTACAATTGAGTGCAATAAGATACTTGCTGGTCGCTGGTGGTCTGCAGAGCGATACGTGGTGCGCAGTTCGCCGCGATTCGCCACAATTCCCGCCTCCTTCGCCCCGCCTTTGGAAAGGCGCGAGTACATCCTATCGTTTCCCGCATTCCATAGGCCTCATTCGAGCGTTGGATGGGCGGTGGAATGCACCACTTTGAGCAGTCTGTACTCCGTCCCCAATCGTCTTCGTTTCACGCCCCCGTCTAGTCGCGCCCTGTGCGTGATCACTACTGTCTTCTTCCACGCCTAATCTCCCTCAGTCCCCGGAGATCCTCAGACTTCCACGCACTCTCCTTGGATCTATCCTTCCCAATGCTCTGTATAGAGGATGCGACTCGCGCTTTACCCGATAACGGACGGTCCGCCGCTGCTGCTTCTCGTTCCATACCTCTGGAGAAGACCCCCCACTCGACTCGGGTCTGCCTTGGACCACGGAGATATCTACTTCTCGTTCTGCGTCCCTCCAGCATCTTCCCGTTGGCTCAATTTCACACGCGCTCAGCCAATGATATGGCATCGACCGGGTCATAAACGCCGGCGTTTCATCCTTTCGCGAAGTGTTCCCGGCCGCCCACCAACCAACGCTCGGGTATCGTCCCGGTTCGTCCGTTCGCGAGCTCGCATATGCTCATTCCATTCTATTCACGAGGTCGACAGCGCACGGAACACGCTTACTACCCGCCCGGCGGCAGTGGGGCTGCATCGGTGGTCTGTAATTGAGTCCGTCTTCTACATGGTCACGCCGAAGATACCCGTTTGACTCGGGGTCGAGCCATCGAGGGGACGAAGTAAGCCTGCCCCCCGCGGCAGTGTACTCTTGATCCGGTTCTGCGTCGTCCGTCCGCATGGAATTGGACTCGCAGGATATTCCCCAGATTCTGCGTGTCTTGACTCACCACTGCCTTCCATTTTGTTGGCGTCTCACAGGGTGCAGAACGCAGTATACGTTGGCTAGGTGGTGGGACCGCGTCGAATTTCTGCGACTCTCCCCACGATCGCGCCGAAGACACCCCGTTCCGCTCGACTCGAGGAAGCAAATCTTATCCTCGGGTGTCCAGGATTCAACGTCGGATAGCGGACGGTCGACATCTGCGTCGCTTTGCACAATCGTCGATGTGTTGGCAAGGTCTTACACCCGTTCGATTCGGGGTCGAGCTTTGTGAAGATCAGGTTATCCATCTTATGTGTGTACGGGGTTCAGCTATTTTCAGTGGCCCGATGGAACACGAATCTTTCTCTTTTCTAGTTCGCACAGAGCGCAGCACCGATCAACGGCGACTCTCATATCCACATTCCAGGTGAGCTTGTCCTGCTTTATGGTGGGTTTCGCGAGGCGCAATTGACGCCATTTATCGGCTCGATAGTGGTGGGACCGCACCCGTCCAAAGTTAACGCCACTCACTGCCGCTGCTAATCCTGCGGGGCCGCCCGTTCAACTCGAAGATCAAGCCACTTTTCTTACGAGCTGGAATGTTGTATGGGCTCTCTCCCTCCCCTCTCCCATCTTTCACTCCGCCGTCTTCATTCTGCCGACTTTGATACCCCTAGTCCGCTGGTTATACAATTAGATTTATATGCGCAAGCGCTGATCGACGGTTCCTCGGGTTCCTGGCGGCAGCTCTGGCTCGATAGTCAGGATAGCAGCCTCGGATACCAGATACCGGGTTCTCCCATGTCATGGTAAAACTCGGTGCTTGTCGGTTTGCCATATGGTACGGGCAATGCTCATACATGTTGCCAGGCACATAGGGCATGTATATTCAAAATAAACCCTAACATTCTTTCAACTATTCTGACTATATTGTCTATACGAAGGTGTCATGCTCTTGTGGTCAAAAAGATGCGGAAATCTGGTATTAGCCTGCGGTAGTAGAACGCAAGCTCACGCACGGCATATCAGAACGAAGGCATGTAAGGCACACGGTGGAATCCACTGACCCAGTACAAGTCAGGAATCTACAAAAAAATCTACAAGGAAAACGACACGAAACGCACGGTAATGGTAAGGGAAGGGATCCGGATAGTGCGTGCTATCAGTGTAAGCTATCAGACGCTCTCCGTGTTTTCTCCTACGATGTCGCTCCGTCCCATGTCCGCCCGCGACGTCGATAGCCTTGGATTCTGGGACGTCGGGACTCGAAGCTGACATGTCCTTCCCAGTAAAAGCAAGGCCCGTATTGACGAGGCGGGAGATACGACCGCCCGCGAGCCGAGTTAACGCCGAAGCGACGACACGCCCGTCTACGTGAAGCGAATCGTGATCGGATCCCGCTTGTCGACCAGGCGCTGGTACACGATGTTGCTTGTAAACGAGGACCACTGCCCAAATGTCAGTCAACACCTGCAGATATCACGCCAAAAAACACGCACCCCATTCCCGACAAACACCGCCGCGCGCCGCGCAATCTCCATATCGACCGCCATCGAAACGTCCGTCTGCTCCGTGTCGAGGACGAGGTCCTGCGACGTCGCGACCGTCCACCCGTCCGCGCGCAGCGCACCCTTGAGCCCGTCAATCCACGCGCTGCGCTCGTTCGTGAGGAGGTACATCACGTCGAGCGTCCCGTTCGCGCCCGCATACGCGAGGTAGTCCGCGCGCGCACCGGCAGCCTTGCGCACCACGCCGTCCGCATCGGGCCAGCAGCGCGCCAGGAAGCGCGCGCCCTTGCCGTCCACGCCGGGCTCGGGCGTGAAGCGGTCAGGGAGGTGCGGGAAGAGGTTCCAGCTGTAGAAGGGGAGGTCCATGTACTCCATGCCGCGGCAGTGGCCCTCGTAGTCGCCGCGGCGCAGGTGGAGGGCGAGCATGCGCGCGGCGGGGTCGCGCGGCGCGGGGTGCGGTGGGCGCGGGCCGCGAGGGAGGAAGAGAAACGCGTTGCGCTCGACGGCGGCGCGCACAATCGGCGCGGGGCCGAGGAGGCGCGAGATGGGGGACGCGGCGAAGGAGGGCCAGAGGGAGAGCAGGCGCGGGCTACCCCAGAGACCGAGATCGAAGGTCTGCGGGAAGGAGTCCTCCTTGGCGCTCGCCTCGACGATCTCGATGCAGCGCTCGGGGGCGTTTTGGAGAAGCGTCTGCCAGTGGGTTAGGACGGCGATGCCCTCGGCGTTGGCGACGGCGGGCTTGACGTCACGGGTGTTGATGTAGCGGCGCTCGCGGCGTGGGCAGACGACGTCGAACCAGGCCTCCGAGACCGCACGCGGGGCGGGGTCGTCCACCTCGAACGGCCCGCCCGCGACGGGGCCGGAGACGATGGCGTTGAGCGGCGTGCGCGGGGTGACACTGACCCACTTCTCCTTTGGCCACTGGTAGTGCTCGTGCGACCAGTAGTAGTCCTGGAACACGTATGCGCGCCCGGAGACGTACGCCAGGTGTGCATTCATCAGCCTGCTCCGAGTCATCAGCAAAACTCAGAATTAAGATGAGGACAAGGACGTACACCTCGTTGAAGCAGTTGTTCCACCCCAGCACTCGGACCTGATTGGAGAACTTGACGTAGCGCCCCGTCCTGCCTTCGGGGAAGGGCAGCGAGAGGTTGTGCTGTGGGAGCGCGGCTTCCCACTGGCGCAGCGCGGTGTACGTCGGCGGGCCTCCGTCCGTGCGCCAGGGCCCGCCGTCGGCGACGTAGTAGTTGTACTGCACGCGCACGATGTGGCGCAGCTTGGGGTGCGCGCCGGTGACGGTGACGAGGATCACGAGGAGAAGCACGGCGGCGAGGAGAACGCAACGGGGGCGGCAGCGCGGAAGGCGGAGGGCCATGGTGGGCTCGTCGTTGGGCTCGCGTGAGGGGTCTTGGTGGACGAAGGCAAAGAGACGACGCGAGGGGCTGTGTGGCTTTGGCTCTGCTGTTTTCGGAGGCTCCATCACGCAAGTTGCCGTAACTTACCGGCGTGATTATCACGACGCGCCTTGCCTTTTGCCACCACCACGAGTTCATGATCACACCGTCACCCAAGGCAGCGTAGCATTAACAGGTGGAACTTATCTTCGTTGCAAGAGCAAGAGGTGAAACGGGGTCTAAATCTCACGAATCCTCAGCTGGCTCATTCCAGTTTCCTTTCTTAAAATTCAGTTTCAGGCTTTCTGCTCGGATCCGACGGCTACTCGGGCTAATAATCTCCAATACTGTTTGTATCCGACTTGAATCTCTCGCCGCTCGGGCTTTCATCCTTTTAACTCGCTCGTTGCTCCTGCGGTCTACCGTTTTTCTGGGTGAGCGTCCGGTTTTGATTCTTGCTTACTACTCGCGAACTATTCCCACCTCATACCGGCTCGATGACGAACAGTAGATGCCTGCTCTCTTTTGTGAAGACTGCCATAGATTTAAATGGCAGGAGACGCCCGTTCGACTCGCGATGGAGCCCATTGTCTAAGAATACCTTTTTTGACTGATTCAGCTTCCTCCTCATCTATTCCTCTTCTGTCGCAGACTCCTCCAATTGACTTGGTCCCCGAACTCGGCAACCCTAGTTCCGCATATTTCCTCTTTTACGGGCTCACATAAGTAGGTAAACTTCCTGTTGCATGCTTCCCCATTAATATTTGTTCTAACGAGCAACATGTGACAGAGACATGTATAGCTATTCGAGAACCGCTTCCCAGTTGTACCGGTTCGATGGCGGACGGGCCGTCCCTGCTGAATGTCCTAAATACTCGTACTTGCCTGCGGAAAGCCCCGTTTGACTGGGGGTCGAGCCAGTTGTCTTGAAGAGTTTTTCTTTTCCTTCTTTACGTGCAATGCGTCCTGGAAGGCGCTCAAGATCAACCTCCAGCTGCCGACCTCATTATTAAATTTATCTGGGTCAGCTGCAATGACGGTGAGTAAATCCCATTTCAATGTGTGTCGAGCACTCAATCTTGGTCAGGGAGGCAAGGGACAGATAGCACAAGCTATCGACTTAGTGACGGACGGTCCACGTTTGCACGGAATGGCGTCTCACCTGGCATTCCGCAGCAACTCCCGTTCGACTCGGGTGGTCTAGCCCTGTTCGCCCCATTTCCCCTAGGCTCAGGCTAGAGTTTTGTTCGTCCGGGTTTCTTCTGCAGATTCAAGTCATATCGGGTGGAGCGGCCATGTGGAGTCTAGGAAAAAATCAAATCACATTCAGAGGTCTCTATCCGCGTCCCGTCCAGAGTCCAGAAATACGAATCAGAATGTAAATGGCTCTCCGATCAACTCCTCAGTGGGGTTCCACAACTTCTCTGCGTTGACCTACAACAATATTCTAGCCGCGCACGATGAAGAGTTTGAAGGCCTACGGGATCAGCTATGTGGTGCACTCTGTGTGTTCGCCTCGACACAGTCGATTAGGTATTCCCCGGCCTTGTCTGCGGAGCAAAAGATACATGCGTCAGAATTCATCATTGTTCGACCACAAGCCAACACTGACCTTCCAACCGTGTGTCGAAAGTGGCAACCATCGTGCTAGCCGATAGTAAATATCAGCAAGTACGTGTTGCCTACGTTGCAGCCCCTTGAGGTATGGTCTTCCAAGTGAGTTTCTCAGTGTTGGGAAGGCCATCTGGCCCGAGCAAGCCTGAGCCCCGATTAATACGCAGGTCATAATCGTAAATGAACGCCCAACCGTAGGCCTGTAAGCCAGCCTCAGACTCTTCCTTTTGGTTGATGTTCGTGAAAACTCCTAGAAGTAATGGATCAGCCGTGGTTGCGCCGCTAGACGTATAACGCGCCTCCAGGGTGCAGACTGTACGCATTGATTTTTCCCTGGGATCTCTGGGACAGCTTGATTGTAGTGAAATATTCCCACACTTCGCCTGGAAATAGGCCTCGAAGTTGTTGTACTTCTTTGGATCGGGGTGTCCAACAGTGGTTAAGTCGATACCGGGACCGACTGCGTGGGCAATGCTCGACACGAACACAACCCGGGGCGTGAAGCTCGCTGTATCAGAGACGAGGACCTTGGGTAGTATCAACTTCGTCAGGAGGAATGAACCAATTGCGAACAGCCGTCAAAAAAGAGAGATCAAGAACGAGGGGGCGGATATAGGCGGAAGGTACATCTTTCTTGAGCGCCTCTTCTGAGAGTTTCAATCTGAACAATCACTCAGTAACATCGTTGAAGGCAATACAGATCGACCACCTCTCCAGATCGTATCCTGTTATGACGACGAGATTTGCATGCTTCGCAATAACACGAGCTGTCTCGTAACCGATCCCTTTCAGAGAAGTCCCGGTTATCAACACTGCGAGGCGTCAGAATTCAGCGGGGGTGCATTAATCACCATTTTCCCCTTGGATTTTCTCAGAAAACGCGTTGACGACCTCTTCGGCCGTCGTCTCAGAAGTAAAAATGGGCGAAGACATGGCGGGGGAATATTGACGTCCAGTTCACAAGATCTTGCACTCGTAATTGTTCTGGGCCTTCTGGCGCATCTATCATCAAAGCACGGAGCTGATGAATCCGGGGAAAGAAATTCGGCCCCATAGTAAGCGTCACCTACATTCGGGTACATATCCCCCTCGGCTGGAGCCAGCGGTGTACCAGGCGGGGGTACACGGAAAATAACGAGCTAATAAGGTCGATGAAACTGGGAGTTTTGGCCCGCCCGGGCTGAACTTGAATCACAGCCCTCACGTTTCACGGTTCCGAACTTGCGCGTGCCGTACACTAAATGGACAAAAAGAATGCTCAATGGGGTTTGGGCTCATTTCTGGGCCAAATCACTCCAAATAAGATGTTAGGATGGACACTCATCAATTTCATGATGATATGCACTGTTTTTCCCTTAACTTTCCTACATATTTCTGTCGGAATAAATTATTTGGGTGTTTTCTGAGAAATCGAGTTGGTGGAAACAGGGTGCATGCAAAAATGGTGTATATAGTCTGAAAGTACTCATAAAATGGACCTCGGGTGTATCCTGGTTGACCTGCATCTGTTGGCTTTTGAGCTCACAGCGGGTGTTCAAGTTGACCATTTTTCGCATTTTTGGGCCATTTTACACTAAAAATGCCGAAAATGGGTAACTTCCATGAGGCATTATGAGCTCAAAACACCTTCAATTGAGATCGCCCAAAGCATGAATAAGGTGCATTTTATGAGTACTTTCAGACTATATGGACCATTTTTGGGTACACGGTGATGTTGAGATTCACGCTATCAGCAGGTCATCTTATCTTATCATTTTGCTTATGTTTGCCTTCGACCCATACTTAGCTATCGCAGTAAACAAACATGTCTCAGTTCTGTCCGAGCAGTACTGAGACGTGAGTCCATTCGTTCTACCTACATAATTCTACTCACAATCGTTTAGTCACTCTTGATTTAGGTATACAATAAAGGAGTTCTGTCCGAGCAGTACTGAGACTCACTCTTGATTTAGTTCCGACCTTCTGTGTGAACACCACAGATCTTCACAGGTTATGGGCCCCGACGTCAAAGATGCCAATGAGAAAAAGCGAACCCTTCCCATCCTTGCAGATGACTCATCCAATTGGGTACACTACTCGGAGATCATTTCGACTCACGCGAAGTCAAAGGGGTTACACCGTCATCTCGCCGGCACTG
This sequence comes from Mycena vulgaris, assembly GCA_029204335.1. Lineage (NCBI taxonomy): Eukaryota > Fungi > Basidiomycota > Agaricomycetes > Agaricales > Mycenaceae > Mycena > Mycena vulgaris. The sequence continues at coordinate 406,934 of JARGYA010000068.1, forward strand.
TGCGCAAACCCGCAGAAATAACCCAAGACGCTGTCGGCGACTGGTATCTAGCCGGTTCAGCCATCACATTGACAGATGACGAGGTTGAAGCACACGAGAAGAAACAGGACGACTACAAGATGAAAGAGTCAAAGCTCCGCGATATCATCTATCAAACCGTCAGTCCCACGCGATTCACCCAAATCAAGGGCGAACCAACATCATGCCGAGTCTGGGAGAAGCTTACGGAGCTCAACGAGAACCGAGGCGATATGGTGCAGCTAAACACCATCACCAGACTACAGCAGATGCGTTGCGGGGATGACGATGACTTGCAGAAACACCTTGCGGAAATGTCGGACCTGAGGGATATACTCACGAAGATGGGGAATCCACTCAGTGACCTACAATTTGGATCATACATTCGAGCTTCCATCCCCGATCACTACCGATCCCTCTTAACCACAATCTCTGCGGCAGCCCGCATGTCCATTCCACCGCGTCAAGTCGACAGCGCGCTCTTGATTCAAGAACTTACAAATGAATACTTGAGCCGTACAGTTGACAAGAAACTCGACGAAGACAATGCGGCGATGTCAGCGGCCAAAAAGGGCGGAGGCAGTGGTAAAGGTGGTAAAAGCGGCGAGAAGCCGAAATGCAAAAATTGTTCCAAAAAGGGTCACACAAAAGCAAATTGCTTCGCACCAGGGGGAGGGAAAGAGGATGAAAAGCCTGATTGGTATGTTAAACAGCAGGAAGCGGCGAAGAAGAACAAGGGAAAGACGGCCGCGACAGCCGACGCTGACGACGTTGCGCTGATCGTAGGTGTACCGGATGAGGACGACCCGTATATGTTCCTCACGGAGGATCATGCAAGCAACTCGGAAAATGTTGCATTGCTGATCACCTCCGATTTCCGCGATGACACCGAGGCTCACGCCACCACCCTGTCCACCGACTGCGACATGATAGTCGACACCGGTGCGACACGCCACTTCTCGCCCAACCGTGCCAACTTCACCAACTTCAAGGAGATTATCCCCGTCCCTATCCGCGCCGCAGATGGCCGAAGCTTTAGCGCGACCGGGAAAGGTGATTATAATACGGATCTTCCGATGGGACCAAATCAGAAGCCGACCCGCGCGACGCTACTGAACACATATTACTCACCCCATATGGCCTACACCCTCATCTCCGTCAGCACCCTCGACCGCGCCGGTTATTCCATGCATACGGAGGACGGACGCTGCGTCATTAAAGCGCCTAAACCAGCGTGCAAGGTCATTGCAGTTTTCCCGCTCACGCGTGGCCTGTACCGTACTTCCAAATCAGCAATGACCGCACCAATTGCCGAAGGCGGCTACGTCGCATCGCACCAACTCACCATCTTCCAATTCCATAAGCTGATGGGGCATGCGGACCAGAACGCCCTCAAACAGGCGGTTAAGGCGGGCACGATTACGGGCATCAAGCTCGACATGTCCTCCGAGCCGCAGTTCTGTGCCGTGTGCGTGCAAGCGAAAGCCGCGCGGCAGCCTCTAGCAAGGACGGCGACCAGCGAACGGCCGACGGGCTACGGCGACAAGGTGGTGGTTGATCTGAAAGGTCCGATGTCTGTCAAGTCACTTGGCGGCGCCCGCTACGCGATGACACCCATGGATTTATCGACACACGAGGAGAAGGGCTACTTCATTCCGCTCAAATCCGACGCGTTCGAAAACTTCCAAAACTACGAAGCCTGGGTGAAAAGACAGCGAGGGGGAGCAGTCGTGAGGATAATGGGCTCGGATAAAGGGGGAGAATTCACCTCGAAATCCTTCAATAAACACTTGGAGATGCAAGGGGCCATACGGCACCTGACTGTCCATGACACCCCCAGCTCCAACGGCATCGCAGAACGAGCCCAGCGAACGCACGTAGAACAAACTCGTGCATTGCTAATCGAAGCCGGGCTTCCGAAGTTCTTGTGGGGCGAGGCCTGGCGGCACTCCATCTGGCTGCGCAATCGATCACCGACGTCTGCCCTACCGAGTCACATTACCCCACACGAAGCGGCAACAAGGAAGAAACCGAACCTTTCAAAGTTGTTGACGTGGGGGGCACCAGTTTGGGTGAAGGTGAAGGGCGCGAAAGATCTTGAGAAACGCGCGACCCTGGTGAATTTCGTTGGCTATGACGAAGAGGCGAAGGGCCTACGGATCTATTGGCCGGGTAAGCGAAGGGTGACAGTGGAAAGGGATGTGTATTTCGATGAAAAAGCGGCCACGGAGCCCGGGACTGCCTCGATTGAGGGGGAGTGGGATGATGACATTCTCGAAAGTCCCGAGCCATCGAGCGCTTCGAAAACACCCCCGAAGAGCGACAAAGCGACAGGGAATGAACAGAATAGAGGACTCACTGATACTGTTGAGCCTCCTGTCCCTGAAAACCTCCGCGCGTCGCCTCCACATGAACCTAACCCCGCGCCAGAAAAGGTCCCGCAGCCTGAGCCTTCCGTCAATGACGAGCCAGCACTACCTCCTCCGCATGCCCGCAAACGCAAGACCGAAGTCGAACGCCTCGGCCAACCCGAACCGAACACGGGGCGAGGCGAACGCACACGAAAAGCACCGGGATTTTACCACGGGCTCAATGCGGCTGCAAACTCGGAATCTTGCACAGAGGATGTTGCGGAAATGTTCCAGAAGCTGGAGGAGGAAGAGCCAGATGATCCGGAGCTAGACCTAGAGGCAGAGGACGAAGAGGACCATACATTTGTAGTCGAGTTTGCGATGGTCACCGAGAGCGTGCCTATGAGTTTGCGTCAAGCCATCACTGGCCCTGATGCCAAACATTGGATGCCCGCGGCGCAAGCCGAATTCACCCAGCTTGAAAAACTCAATACCTGGGACATCGTCGAGGCTCCAATGGGCGCAAACATCATTCACAATCACTATGTACTCACCATCAAGCGGGACGCGCTTAATCAAATCAACAAATATAAGGTCAGACTTGTCGCCGACGGCCGAACTCAGGTATACGGAATCCATTACACCGATACCTATGCCCCCGTTGTACGCCATGCGACCCTACGTGTCCTGCTCACTTTCGGTGCCGTCAACGACTGGGAAATCCATCAAGCGGACGTCAAAAACGCGTATCTCAACGCGCCGATTGATGAAACGATTTACATGCAAATCCCACAAGACTACGAGAAATTCTCTTCTAAACCCCTCCCCTCCGTGTCCTCTGGACGGCGTCTCGTCTGTAAGCTCAACAAGAGCTTGTACGGCACTAAGCAAGGCGGCAGATCGTGGTACCTGAAATTACGCGAGACGTTCATCTCGCTCGGTTACACAGTCTTGCAAGCCGATCAAGCTGTATTCATCAGTCGGGACAAGTCCACAATTGTCGCGGCGGCCACTGACGACTTCACCATCGTCGGAAAGACCCCTGAACATGTCAGCCTTATCAAAGAGCAGCTCAACAAACACTTTGAAGTCGTTGATCTCGGGGAAATAAATTGGCTTCTCGGTATTCATATTCAGAGAGACCGGAAGACGAGAACTATCTCCCTGAGTCAGACGGCCTACATCGAGCAGATTCTAGCTCAAATGGGCTTATCTGACGCGCCTCTGAACTTGACACCAATGGAAGCCGGCGTGGATCTCAGTTACGATTCCCCCGGAGTTTCATCACAGGTTCTCACGCGCAACGAGACGGCTGAATATTGCAAAGGGGTTGGCTTCACCATGTACGGGACAATCACGCACCCGGAGATCACTTACCACGTATCGAATCTTTCCCAATTTATGCAAGAGCCTCGCTCGACGCATTTGAAAGCTCTTCGACGTGTCTTCAAGTACCTCTCGGGCGTGCGCAATCATAGATTGGTTTTAGGCGGATCGGATCTCACGCTAACCGGTTATTCGGACGCTGATTTCTCTCAGCACCTCGACCGTCACTCCATTTCCGGTTACGCGTTTTACCTTGGGACTAGTCTGGTTGATTGGAGCTCAAAGAAGCAACCACTCATCACTCTTTCGAGCACAGAATCTGAATATGTCGCGCTTACTCACGCTTCCAAAAATCTGCTTTGGCTTCGGAAACTTATTGCCGAAATTTCCGTTCCAATCAACAAGCCGACAACTCTGTTCTGCGACAACCAATCAGCTATTGTGCTTACCAAGGATGGTGCATTTCATGCCCGCACCAAGCACATAGACAACCGATTCCATTTCATCCGCCAAACTGTCAATGACCGCGCCGCGACGATCATTTATGTCCCGACCAAGGACATGATTGCCGATATATTCACCAAGTCACTTTCACGTCCCAAATTCGTTCATTTCCGCGAGCTTCTAGGAGTCGAAGAATTCCCCGCTTTGGCGTGAGGGGGAGTGTTGAGATTCACGCTATCAGCAGGTCATCTTATCTTATCATTTTGCTTATGTTTGCCTTCGACCCATACTTAGCTATCGCAGTAAACAAACATGTCTCAGTTCTGTCCGAGCAGTACTGAGACGTGAGTCCATTCGTTCTACCTACATAATTCTACTCACAATAGTTTAGTCACTCTTGATTTAGGTATACAATAAAGGAGTTCTGTCCGAGCAGTACTGAGACTCACTCTTGATTTAGTTCCGACCTTCCGTGTGAACACCACAGATCTTCACAGGTGATTCCACAGACTCAAATTCTCGGGAAACACCCAAATATTTTTTTCCGACAGAACTACGTAAGGATGGTATGGAGGAAACAGTGTGTATCATCATGAAATCAGTGATTGTTCATGCTACCATTTTATTTGGAGTGATTCGGTCCAGAAATGAGCCCAAACCCCATCGAGCATTCTTTTTGTCCACTTGGTGTACGGAGGCGTCGCCCTCCCTTTTGACGGTTGGGTAATATCGGGTTTGCCGTATGTACGCGTCGTCTTTTGACCCTTTGCCTATGTTGACCGAGAATGTGCCGAGACGATTCGTATGCTTGCCCGAGTTTCCAGTCCAATCCCAGCGGGCTTGAGGCAACTTCACCGGGTCATCGGGATGAACATTGAAGGTAAGCACTGCTCCCGTTGCCCGCGCTAACTATGAAATTCACCCGTAAACAAAACTGATAGATGTGACCGCGAGTGCGTCGGGACGGTTCATATGCCTGTCGTCAAAGCTGAGTCTTCAGTTGTACTTTGTGTGCCACGCGGCGCTGAACTGCCCTATCAAAGGTCCTGGGTTCGGTTTCGGGCTTTAACTTCTCACATCAAGGTTTTTCCTTTCATACGCCATTTTTCTCAGCAATTATACAACCCTTCCGGTTTTGACTTGACTGAGACCTGAATTTCATTACTATTGTTGGAATACGTGAGGGGCATGTCGGAAAATTAAGCCGTCCAAGTCATGCGGCGCAGAACCTAAACGGGGGCTGCGCATCCGAAAGAGCTCGCAGCGCCTGCCGCGATGACTTCCTTCAAATCCGTACCAGTCGCCCACATTCCAAGACCCGCTGTGGCAACTCCGGTGATGAAGAACAGCAAGTTGGCTGCCTTGAGCGCGACACGCTTGGTACCTCCAGAAAAGAATCTGTGTGCACAAAAGGTGGGGAAGTGCAAACGGTGGATCAGAATTTCACGCACCCTCGCTTCCATCGCGACAGATCTCTCCACGTGTCAATACGTTGAGGCGTTACGCCAGGCGTAGTAAATGCCTCATCTTCTGTCATCGCATCGAGTTGCATGTCCAGACCGAGCATGAACAAGGGAGGGAAGGTGTATGTGAACTTTATGCGGTTAGAAGATGCATAGGAAAAGTGCAATCAAATATGTGCTACCTGGAAAATGCAGACGGCGGCAATCAGTCCCGAAAGGGCACCGATGGCGGGGACTCCGGTTCCAATCGCAAACGCAATGGCCCAGTCTGCGCAAAGTCCCGGCAATGAGTTTGTGGATAATAAGTCGAAATGCCAAGGTGTACACGCACAGACAGGAATCAAAACGGTCCAAACGATGCGGCCCTTGACCGACATGAATGCTGGACCGCCGAGCAGGCCTTCGATAATATTGATGTAGAAGATCTTGAAGCCGATGTTGCCTATGAACGAGCGAGACGAGTGAGACAGGTTGTATAAACTTGGTCAGGGATAGAACGGACCGTAGAGACCAGCAGCGATGGCACCGGTGATCATTGCGAGCGCATTGCCGACGCTTTGCCAGGCGTATTTTGAGACTCTTGGAGCGACAGGGAAGTTAGTTAGGATCAAGAACGGAGATCACATTCGGCGTACCCTTGGTATGCGAGCGCGAGGGTATCTAGCCAGCTATTAGCCCACAATTACCTACAGGCAAAAGAAACACATACATTGGCCTTGGAAGCAGTAGACAAAGATTCCATACATTAAGTAGCAACAGAAGATCAAGGTCTGCGCAATGGCCATTCCCTTGATGAAATCACGGGGACGTCTCATTTCAGCCATGATTTCAGGGAAGATCATGGCACCGCCGTATGCAAAGACCATGTTAAACACTCCGTTGACCTGCGAGCGCCGTTAAGAACGACAAGTGCAAAGAATAGTCTTTCGACAGACAGACCTGGGCAAACACAGGGATAGGATTGATGCTGAGAACTTGGATCGGCCCTGTGTACGATACAGCTGTACCGTAGGATGCCGCAGCCTGGGCCTGTGTCGAGTTTTTATTGAGCACTGCCATGCTGGTATGAAAAACATGTCATTACCGCAGGGAAGTTGGGCGGTGAGTTTGCTATGAAGCCCATGGAGGTCTGCGGAGGAACGTCAGCTTCTGACGGCGTTCGACCGGCATCCGACTCACGAAGATAATGAGTAAGTTGACTGTGGACGATCATGAGCTTTTTTTATGGGGGACGTGAATAGTGCAATGGACGAACGCCAGACACTCGCGTTGGCCACGATCGAAAACTATCGTAACGTGAGCAGTTGAGGATGGTGATGTACAATGAAGAACCTACATTTTGGAGGGAACGGACTTGACCAAGAACCATACCGAAGAGCGCCCAAATTAAAATGCAGACGCTGAACAACAGTCATCCAGGTGTGACGACGGTTCGAATAGGGAATGAACTGACGTGAAGCAAATGGTGTGACCACCACCAACGACCATCTGCGACAAACTTTGACCGTTGGACTGGGAGACAAAAGGATTATTCGGCGGCCGGAAAGGAGAGAATGGTGGGGTGGTACCAAGCACTGCAAATCTCGGTCAGATTTGCAGTAACACGAATTGAAACAGGACATACAATGATTCCGACGTTGATTATGAGCTCTGCGCGGTATGTGAGCAAAAGATGAGGATGTACATGAGCCCAGGAGAACGTACGGACGGTCTGAAGAAGCGAGGCAAAGTGTCTCATGGCAGGGCCGAAGATCACGTAGCCCAAATCTCCATATGTTTTGATTGGGAATCGAACAGAGTCTAGGCGGCAGAAGATCTTGCAGAGCATGACTCCGGAAAGAAACGCGAAAGCCCCGAACAAGATGTAGAGCAGGACTCCAGGTGTAAGGCCAATGCTGGCGATGGCGAATGGCGCGTTGAACGCTGGTGGATGTCAGTGAGGATGAAAATATACATGATGTGATGGTTCCTCACGGCCCAAAATATCGCACGTCACGAGATAGAATACTGTCGCCCATCCGGCCTAAAATAGCGCGATATGGGAGTGCGCAGCTGCGCAGAATAAAATCCGCTTACCTGGCGAAGTGCACGGCGAGCGTTCAGAAGCTCAACGTCGTGCTCAGACATTCCACGCAGATCGTCCGACGCCGATTCATCTGCTTCGTGGACCTTGACGTCCGTGCCATGCCCCTTTTCCTTCCCAAATTTGGCAAAGACAACACCGAAGCCCTTGCTGTGGACCACGCTACGGATTTAAAGGTCAGCCAGTGTCCGATGGTTAGCGCCGATCGCAAAGATGGGTCACGTTGAATCTGCTGCCTCTACTTGGCGGCGAAGAGTGGCCCAGTGGATGTATTCCGCGAACGAAGTCGGCTTTCCATCACCGCTCTCAGGGACTGAAAACTGGAGGTTAGAACCAAATACGAGATGGGAGCTGGGCATGGCGTACGTTCTGACTGGGCGACATGATCATGAAAGTTCTTCTCGGACATTTTGATATCCTTAGCGTCAGCGACACCGGAGAGACCGCTCGTGTCCATGTTCGTCAAAAGGGAGCTGGGGAGCAGAAGTGATGGAGCGATGATGAAGCGGCACCCCAGCTTTTATCTGAGCACAGGTTTCCGCAGCCCGTGGGCAACGGATTACGCGTGTCTATATTGGGGGCCCGCACCACGAGGAACCGGTTCTATTTTTTGAATCTGGGATCACGACTTCAACAGCCCCGGGACTAGCATGGCCATTTTTCACAGGACTGTGGTTAATGTTTGCCGGGACAGCCTGAGAGTCCAGCGCGGATTCGTATATAAATACCATGATGTGGAGTCGATGTTCACGCATGCCGTTGTGGGAAAAATGGATCGAAGAAGCACGCGATGAGAATACAGAACCACAGGACAGGAGAATTGCGGCCTCCGAGTTGGTAAAGTTGAAATACTTGACAATGGCCTTAGTTTGTTGGTACACGGAGCTCTAAATGAAAGCGCAAGGACTGGTGGAAGTCGCTTGATGGTGAGAACGAGGACGTGCTATTTAGGGATCCCCACCGTAACTGTAATTACGGTTTACGGTTACGATTCGCGTAACCGTACCATATGGCCTTCCAGTGCGGTTCTTATGGTTACGGCCGTCACCGTAAGTGGACCGTACGAAGCCATAAGAATACGGCCGTGTACGGTTCTATACGGACCGTAATTATAATACTAATTGAGCTGGCGCTTCTTGCATATTTTGATGAGAGTTATGCACCTCTATCTTCCTCTCCTTCGACTAGAACATCTGTGGCAGAAAATCCCTTGAAATCTCACCGGGAAAGATTAATTTTGCAACCTTTGCCACCGAAAACCGGACGATGAGGGTGTACAGTTGACACCGGGACATAGAAAATGATTCAGATCTTGACGCTGCCTAAGCAGCATCTGTGTCTACAACGCCAGGGCATTGAGGAAGTACTGGACGGCATATAATAGGCCTAGATCTCAGGTGATTCTATTGAGGAACCCGGCTTTCAATGGAAACCCTACTAGCCGAGAAACTCCTTCGAGACATCTAATTGAAATCCCATTCAGCGTCGCCGCTCAATTTCCTCCTTTGCGACCATCGGACGTAGGTAGGTTACCACAGCGATTTAGCTGTTGATGACTGTAGCGTATATTCGGGACGCGATGTACGTAGGTACAGTACTTGCTTGTTCCTTATTGGGACCTCTGCAATAACACACTCCTCCTCCTCCTCTGCCACCAGCCGATGACTGCTGTGAAAGTCCGGAATGTGTTTTGCTCTCGGTAGTATGGATTAATATATCTCACATGGGCCCGTCTTGAAAAAATTATTGTGTGCATTATTTTTGAAGCCGGCGGCTTTGCAACACCGAACGCTCGATGGGTAGACGCCCGGTTACTTCTTGCACTTTTTCAGTCCCCGAGCAACGGAAAATCCACATAGGCGACTTAACAAATTGCCGCTACTGCAAAGGGTTGCAAAATAGGACCCTGTTTATAATTCCCCGGAAGTATAAACGGTTCATAAAGTTCGTTTATAAACGCTCACTAAAATTGGCCGGAAATGCAGTGTTAGGCCGATCTTTCACCCTGGGATTTAAAAACCGTAAGTTGCCGAGTCTGAACTAAAAAGCGAGTACAAGCGGCGACATTGGCCTTACTTTGGGTACTTCGGTGTCGGAAAAATCTTGATTTGCTTCGGACGTTCTGGGACGCCTCCCAGGACACCGCAAGGTCATATGGTTTTAACGGGCTTGCAGCACAGAGGTAGGAAATAACTAAGATCTTCCGAGACACGGCGTGACTCCCGAGCTCTCCCAAGCTGCCTGGGTGACAGTCGACATTCCAGCAGCACTCAAGGCTCCACAAGCTCCAAGTACTGCTCTCAACACCCATATAATACAACCTTCCTCGGCTCGTTCATATTCGCATCGGACCACCAAAACATCGTTGAAATCAATATATTAATGCATGCTACTACCAAAAACTATGAACTAAGACGTAGAGTAAAAAGTCAGGTTTTCTTAAAGAAAAGAGTCCAAATATTAAAATAACACTATCTAAATGGAAAATTATTAATAAAGACTTAGTTGAAAAAACTACTGATGTAGGGGCAGCGGTGGTCCATTGGGTGTAAGGAATTACTTCTAGAGTTATAAATTAAGTTAGCGGCAGTAGGCAAGGAGAGAAACACCTCGTACTCACATTGTAAGAATGAACAATAAATGGAATTAAAGTCTTGAGCGAAGTGGCATTAGATAGTGGCAGTCAAAGATGAGGCTCACATACCTCACGAGGTCCCGGGGTCGACCCTAGAAGCACGCAGTTAGCAGTGTGTGAATTGGTGCAAGTGGACAAGATACCTGCGTCGACATCCGTGGTGAGGATCAACCTTGAATGAATCAGTAGTTGCCCACGGCAACCGAGAGAAGACATACCTGTCGACTGAGGGAGACGAGGGGATGGTGGTAGAAGGAGAGGAAGAGAGGTGGAGTAACGGCGTCACAAAGTGGGGTTGATATACGCTGAGATAGCGGGTGACATCACTCGCTCCACCTTTCTCCACCTCGTTGACGAGATGGCCAAGCCTGCACCGTGTATAACGCTGAGCAACAAGCGGGGTGGAGCTCATAGCGCCAAGCGTCGATAGCCGGGGTGTGACGTCAAGATATGCGTCAAGATATTCACGCGCAGGGCTGCAGGATACCAGTGTAGTCGGGCTTGATGCATGAGCCTGTGGTCGGTAGCCTCGCGGGTTAGTAGGAAGAACGATGTGTGCGAAGAAGTGTGAAGACGGCGGGGAATTGATGACCAAGCATAGCCACAGATTGGATCAATCAATCTCTCCCGCGCGTCTGACGTTCCTTCTCTTCTACCTCCATCATCGTCTGCATGGTAAGGGGGCGAAAACCCAAGCAAGGCAGCTCCTCCCGCTCCAACAAATTACTGGCGCGTCGTGTGTCGCTGGGCAAAGAATGTAGTGTTTGTCATGTCATTATTCCAAAAAACCTGGCACAGCACGAAAAGATATACAAACTTAATCTTACCAGCAGGCGCCAGCTTTTACAACAAACAGTCGGGAAGCAAAAACAACGTGATTTAGATCCTGTCAGTCCCTGACAATCATTTCTGAAATTTCTGACATGTCTGACGCGACTTCGCCTTCAGCATTCGTTTGGTGCTGGGACATCTCAGCCCGCGACCATGCCAATGGAGGACCTCCACCCCCTTTCTCCCGGTCCCATGGATATAGACCCACCTCCGGCTTCGCCAAATCAAGACCTACAGCTCCCGACGCGCTTCATCTACGTGAAGCATCACATTCATTCCGGCAAACCTGACAATTTCGTCTTCCGCTGTCATCTACCAGGGAATTTCACCCTAGACCTGGCTATGGTGCGCCCGTTCAGAAAAACATCGTGGCAGCCCAATACACCCACAGACTGTCCCATTCGAGAGAAAATGGCAGCAACAAGTTCTAGCTTCATCGCATTGGAGCACGTCGTTCGCGGCGCTTTACTCTGCCCAATTTTTGGCGGGAAGGCAGGAATGCATTACATCATTGATTGTGTCGACGAGGACATGTATCTACGTGTAAATAATATTGATTAATTCTTTTTGTCCCACTGCCCTAAGTGAGTCCCTCCGAACTGGTCTAAAGCGCCCTCAAGGTTGCCGGGATTTGTGTGCACCTTGCCACGGTCTGGGACGCCTTGTGAGTCGCTCCATCACGCCTCGAAACGGTCTGGGACTACTTCCGAGTCACTCCGCTGCGTCTTTGAAGCTGTCTCAAGCCGTCTCAAGGTCCGAAGTAAGTAGACTCAGTCCGTTGCAAGCAATTTACCATTTTTCCGACAGGACCACATCCTGCTAGGATTTCAGCTCAAACTGGTGAGATGTTCCGCCAGGAAAGCTAGAAAAGACCCAGAGGAACCAGATCACTTCTGATCTTTGTTCAACCTCCCGACTCTTTGCCGGTCTGTGGACTGCCGCATTGAACTAAAGACAGAGTGTTCAGGCCCCTCCATATAAAAACCGGTTTATAAACACCTGTTTATAAACATGTTTACAAACCAGCATTCGTCCTATTGCAAAAGCACAACAACTTCGAAGAGGATTGAAACTGGATTGAACTGACTTAGAGGTGATTGCTCTACGATATCCTAGGGGAACCGCGCCAACCTATTCACAGATGGACTGGTAGGAAAATGTTGTATAGCACATTGTACTTGATTAGTTTCTTACCTTTAGCTTGTAGTCCCAATACAAGTACTGGAGACAGAGATCTTCAAGACGATCCCTCCACTTCGACGCGCAGAGGGGCTTCAAAGAAAATCACATGATCACGCGGGCCGGAGCACGATGGAGATGCCAGCAGGTGGCTTTTTGGTCGTGCGCAAACAAATGGCTCCCACGCCACCACATGACGTCAAATGGCTCCAATGGCTCCGTGGAGCCATTCACCTGCCATTTCTGTGCACGGTCCGGAAGCCATCAAGTGGCTCCAATGGCTCGTGCGCAACCTCTCTATTGATACAGAGCTGCCCGTAGTAGCTGATTTGTAATAGCGTCTTGTTCCATCCGGTCAAAGGGACATCTCCCAGTGAGATCTTCCGCGGCGCTTGTATCTTGACCTGTCCATTAATTTCACTGTTGGTACATCCATCGCTCGGCATCGCATTCGCGCTGACCAGCGGAGATTGATAAAGACATTTGTTGGCCTCCGAGTAAGGTTAATACTGTCGGAGGAGGATATGCTTACTCTACCTTTCGTCTGAAAAGGAAGCAGTATGGGAACTCCGTGGCTTTGCGGGAAAAGAAATTGTAAGGGAGCGAGGTCAGACAGCTCCAAGCACCCAGAAAGAGTACCGCACTGCAGTGGTATACAGTGGACAAATATATAAACTAGCTGAGAGATCGTTTGGATATGGGGCCCAAAAATCCGTGGGCAGTATTCAATCATCCATGCCGAGGTCACTGGGGTTGTTAAACTCCGCGAAATTCACGCACCCAGGTAGTGAATTTAATAATTCACTATCTATGTGCATGAAAATACATTCACGTACTGGCCAATTCATGTACCCATTCACGTACCTTTGCAGAGGTCATTTTTAGAATTATTCTATATGGCTCCCCCGGTGCTGCTTATCAATTGAGCACCCTTTCCATGTTAAGTAAAATCTAGGCGGTCAAATTTGGGCGGAGTCAGCGAGGAGACTTTATTCAAGGCTTCAGAAATCGTCCGCTACTCCGAATCCTCCTTCTGACCTTGATTCAGGATCATTCCCTCTATCTGAGATATTTAGTTGCACATGCTTTCTCACTCAAAATCAATGCCCTTCAATAGTAGGCAGGTTGCGCAACTGCCATTCAAGCTATTGCATGGCTCCTCAATTTCATCGACAATCCCAGAGTTTTCAGACTATGGGCAAGATGCATTGGAGATGCATTGGCAAGTATCGAAATTTGCTCAACCATCAGCCACTGAATGGCGGCTGCACACCCTCTTTGAATGTTCCCACCAGCTTGTCTTGTTAGGCTCACGCGCGGAAATCCTGGTGAATTGCCTTAAATGGAAGGAGGTGCTGAATTCATAAGCAGCGCCTGGAGAGCCAAATAGAATCACCCCATTTTTAAAACATGAAATTCACGATATTTTTTGATGAATGCTGGGAAAAAGATTGAAGTATGAGAAGTACTATACATTGGACGAAAAGGACGCGTCGTGGCTCCCATTGTGCAGGGACCTTCGCAAAGCACTCAGCAAGCAGGGCCCGGTTAGTGGTACATAGACTGACGTCACAGCAGGGCAGTGCCATCGAAACCGCGTTCCGACCTGTTCCGACTCGCAACTCGACTTGCAGTCTCTCTCTGCTTCTTGTTCCTCTCCCCTTCGGCCGCCTTCAGAAACTCATCCTTGTCGTCCCTACTCCCTGTGAGCAACGCCCGTACTCACCTCAAATACCGGCTATGTCCCTCGGTCCGTTGCTGAATACTCCAGAGCCGGTGGGGCTGTTGTGGGGCCGTATCCACTGGCTCCAAACCGTTTGCCGAACTCCAATATAATGTTACATTGTCCTCCCTCGTCTCAGTATCCCACTTAAACCTGCTCCCCAGTTCTACACAGAACCCCAACAACTTGAAGGAGAACAATCATTCTCCTCGCCGAGCCAAATCGCCGCAAACGCAGCCGAGCTCGCCAACCCCACAATAGTCACGCCCATGGCAATGGCAACGGTGATTCACGATGCTATGCAGCAGCGGATTTGGGAGCTCGAAGGTATGTGCACCAGTGATAAGAAACGATGGAACTCTTTCCGGGTGCATGTTCTCCTTCATTTTCGATGCCATACCCATCCTCAGCACCATTTACCAAGTCCTATTGCCACAATGCTGCGATCTCCGCCTACCTCAATTGGGATGGAAACTACCTCGAAGTCGGAGTGATCTGAAAGACTGTTGATGGCGAACAGCGCGGTGTGTGCCCCACACTAGTCTTACTTCTTGTTGTTACTTAGATTGAGGCGGTGTTTCCCGAGACATGTCACTTCAAAGGCCGTGGCAGCCCGCCATGCTCGCCGCCGGTCTCCCGGTACCAGCCCCCGCCCACCTCGTCGTTCCCCCACCGCCCTTCGCTCCACCGGTTCGCCCACACCGCCGGATCAACGAGTCACACGACGATTCGGCGTCGTCGACGAAGAAGAGGATGAGGAGGAGTTCATAGTCGCCTGAGATCCTGAAGTGGCATGCAACGAGGAAGCGGAAGACGAAGGGGAGGAGGACAAGCCCAGGATGTCAGCAACGATGAAGGGACCAAGCAGGGCGGAAAGAAACCGAAGCAGGCGCGGCACTACAGCGATTAGTTACATTACTGTACTTTTAACGGAAAATTGTATTGCATTTCATGCCCTTGTTGTGTGATTAGCAGATTAATGGTCGATGAAAGAATGTATCGACCACGTTCTTATCATGTACAATTCATGTCAAAAGATGGTACTTTTTTATAGTTAAACCTTTCATTTTCTACGTGAAGTTCATGTTCTTTTTGTTGGGTGAATTTCATGGAAAGTACGGGAAGTTCACCAAATTTCATAAGGAAAAGTACCATAAAGGATGTTGATGATGCTACGTGAATTTCGCGGCACTTGACAGCCCCAGTGGGTCGTTCACCTCGAAGGTCTGCAAAACTTGTTACAGGATCCAACACCACGCCAGGGTCAGCCTACCTCAAACCACTGAAGGTTACGGTTGGAGTGACGAAGCTACCTGGCTGTGTGAGTTCAATATGTGAAAGAGTAGAGGGAGGGCGGACCATATCCTTCGCTGATAATCGATGGAAAGAAAGCACAAGACGATCATAAATGTCCCTGTTCCCCTCAAGTTTGACTGTCAAGGTATGCGAGGGCTGTGCCTAGCTGCTCGAACAGTGCTCCCCGGGACGCATGATAGCGGAGGCGAATTACGATGGTGCAGATCAGTTGAGGAAGTGATACTGGCGAAAGTGCTCAGTGCCTCTTTCGTGTCGTTGTTCGATAGGTCGGCATGAAGGACTGTGAGACTTGAAAAAGCGGAAAAGTCAACATTTGGATCATACCCCTGTGGCTGAATTTGAGCAGGACAAGTAGTAAATAGATTGCAAGACGTGTGCGCACATCTCTGTCAAGATTCAAGGCAACGGCGGTCGGCCTGCCAAAACTTCGTGATGCAACCGATAACACCTTGACACGTGACAAATCGAACGAGCAGAGCTGGTGTCTGAGCCGGGCGCCGGCGCCCTTACTAGGGTATCTCAAGCACAGCGAGTCCAGCAGGATAGGATGAGGGGAACGGAACAATTATGAGCAATGTCTGGAGATTTATCGGGGTCGCTTCGAGAATAGCTGAGGTGGAGATGCCTGAGCTGGGGAGAACGGGCTCAGATCTGCATAAAATGGGATGCCGGTCTGAAATCGCAGGCGAGCTTCATGCGCCGAAGCATCGGGAGGCCAGCGGATAATGGTCTTTTGATATATCACGCACCTGTGGTTAGAGATGTGCCGTGATGTATTATATGGGCTCAGCTTAGAGATATGCATGATGCATCACTCCAGGTTGCAGCCTATATCCAATAGGTCCTCCTGATCGGTTCCTTCGGCTGATTGATTTCTTGGGCCATCATTGTTGCGGCGGCGCGTGGCTGTGCCTGGCTCGTTCACCAGTGATGGCGGCCGGTTAAGAGTACTTATGTAATCGTTCTTTTAACCATTGATACTGCAGTTTTCGCGACCTCCCGATTTACTTGTCCCTGGAAATTATCGACAACTTCTGACTGAGGTTAGGGTTAGAATCATAGTCTTTTTTAGTCAGTTTCATTAGATCCGTTGTCGACTTTTTAGTGGCTATACGCATATGGGTGGCCGTGAGCTCGAACCGGAGCTATTGCACCTGTTTTAGAAAATCTGCCTGGGCCGCGAGGAGCGACCAAAGGTCGGCCACAAGCGGCAGCAGGCAGTGGAAATGCAAGGAGTGGAGGAGTGCCGCAGTAATGCCCCGCGGAACCCTCGTACCTATCCATTACATCAGACTTTTGACAAATAACTTGTGACCTTGTACAAGGCCAAACAAGGTCACAAGCTTCACCAAAAACGTCGCAAGCTCGCAAGGCCACAAACCATGTCCCAATTTCCACAAGGTCAAAATTTTCTTCAATTTTTTTTTTTTCAAGGATCGTCATGGCATCAATTGCCGATTTCACGAAGGGTCTTTTTTCACTTCTGACTCTTTTTGACCTTGTGAGCTTGTCAGCAAGCTCACAAGCCCAAAAAGGCCACAAGTTTTTTGTCAAAAGTCTGATGTAGCGGGACTACTGTACATAGAGTGGATGCCACTCGGATCCGGGTAATACTCCGGGCCGGGCCGTAATGATCTCCGATCAGTTGGGTGCGGGTTGCTCCGAGGTTTTTTAGATGAAAGCAGAGACAAAGCAGAGTCGGAGTGGGCAAGCTACTGGTGTTTAAAGGCAACTACAATAGTTACATGAGGTTGAATATATAGCCCGCTATTTTCCTAATGGAATAATCCCGATAATTACTATTTAATCCGCCAAGTTCCCTCGCTTCACATACCTCCAAACCGGCATAAATGCCGTGGGAGGGTTACGAGAGAGCTCGGGGATACCAGTGCCGCTACCACAGGAGGCAAGACCCACGGCATCTCAGGTTGACATGCCGCAGGGGCAGTGCGCGGGCATGTTGCCGGGCCCTTGGTAGGGCATGTCGATTCAAAACAACCCACAATATTCTTTGTGATATTTTTAGCTTATGTTGAACTGCCGAAATTCTCCAACACTTATTTAGGAGAAGAAAACAGATGCCTTCTGAAGGGATGTTTAAGCAGTTCAATCATTACAGCTGAGTATCTGTATGCCGACATATAGAGTATGGTGCACAAGGCTATGTCACTCCTTCTCAGGTCTTCCCCAGGTTATTTACTGCACCCCTCGGGTTTCCTACGAGGTTTCTATACCTCCGGGAAGACAGGTTTTACTGGATGACTTTCCACAAGCATAGAATAATTCCCGAGCTTGTTTGAGAGTGCGAATGATGGGATCAACCCACGAAATATTCAACTAGTCTGTACACGGCCGACGTTCCCATAAGACAGAATATATAAATCAGTGTGGTCCTCATTCGTGAACAAGGGTCGGAACGAACTCCGGCAGGTAATGGGAGTGCACCAGACTTTTCTCGAGACAAATGGGTAGCTTGATGGTTCGGGAGGAAGGCGAAGAGTGCCCATCACCACCCAAGAGAGTTTATTCCATCTAATAAAATCTGTAGGGGGGGTCCCTACCCCCTCTACAGACTTTCATAGATTTCGACTTAATCTTGTACGTATTCTTGTCTCCGAGCTGATGGGGTCCTGACAGCTGCCTCGGCAATGGCGGCGGAAAGTGCGTAAATATTCTGGGGAATTTATCTATGCTTATGGAAAGTCATCCACTGTGTGACAACTGGATGGGAGTCAATCAAATAACTTTTCCGCTTATTTCTCCCCTCCTTATTATCTCCGCGTCCGGATCGTTAGCATCAAGGGTATACCAAAAACAATAGTACAAAGAGTATTGTGGAGTGTTTTGGATTGACATGCCCTACCAAGTGCCCGGCAACATGCCCGCGCACTGCCCCTGCAGCATGTCAACCTGACATGCTGTGGGTTTTGCCTCCTGTTTGAAATGTTGCTGCGCGTAGTCATTTGATGTCGAGACTGAAGCGCTGAAGGACGAGGAGTGAGCGGAGGGAAAGGGGATATGCTGGATGGCGATTAAACCCAAGTCATATAAACGAAAGCCGAGGATCTCGTTACAGCCGTTTCCGAAAACCTTGAGACGCGCAATTTGTTTTCCTCTCTCACAACTTTTGATGAAATGATAAGGATGCCCGTTTTTGGAAAGGGCCGGCCCAGACCTATGAGGCATGTGTTATTATGTGTGGGAAAAGACATGCAGAAACGGAGGAGAATTTACGGAAATCAAGCAAGAAGCAAGCGGTAATCAAGGATCTTGTGATTGGTCTGGGCCGGCCCTTTCCAAAAATGGGCATCCTTATCATTTTATCAAAATTTGTGAGAAGGGAAAAAAAATGCGCGTCTAAAGGTTTTCGGAAACGGCTGTAAGAGAACGAATAATGATTGATCCCACCCCGATTTTTCTTACTGTTGAGCTGTTTGAACTTCTAGATGAGCCTCGCTACAATGGTATGTAACCTTCTCAGGTAGAGTAGATTCATCACCATTATACCCAGGGCAAGGTCACATTTTAAAAATAAGACAAGTTGGAGGCCTCGTACCGATCAGATGTCAATGGAGTTACACGGCCATAGGACTTATGGAGCAATTCAGACAGTTAAACAGAGAATTGATTGACTGCCACCCGAAGATGAAACAGATGATCCTGCACACTGGGAGGATGTAGGGATGAAAGCGAACAAGTCAAGTACGTACAGTGGGCCGGAAAAAACCTCACCTTTTGAAAACGAGTCTAAAATAAATTTTTAGGACTCGTAATACAAATCCCCGATTCGAACGCTAATCGCTAACCTGAACCGGACCTCTAACATAAGCCTAACTACTCACCCCAACCCTAATTGCTAACCCGAACCGCTAACCAGCTCGGGGCAAAATGCGATCTGAATTTTCTCATGTGAGGTTACTGATTTACGATAGGGCGGTATTGATCGGCTGATACTAATCGGCTCCAGCTAACTTCCGGTGGCCGTAACATCACACGGCACGGTCCCGCTCAGGTTCCCGCTCAGGAACACTGGGTTGAGGACATATCCCAGTAAATTCAACTAATTTCCGGGTGTATGTGGGTTCTATACTTGGCATCGCCAATATTGATTATGCGTCCAGTAGACACTGGAGAGAACATCACGGCAGATCAAGGCATGTGAGCAACATATCTGATCACGAGGCAGTTTTACGGCTTCACCGATCATCTGAGACATTTGAGATCGGGTACAAACGCGAGAACGATGGCTGCATGAGTATCGTTAGGTTAGACCCAACGCTCAAAAAACGCAGAATATTTATTGGTAGCTGTCCTCAGAAGGACTTGGCAGAACGTCAAGGCACGGGAGAAATTTTTCCACTCCCGAAGCACCCGGAACGATTTCGAGAACCATATACGTTTACACCCGAAACAACGGCTTTCCCGGAGTAATTTCAATCTCTACTTTCTCGCATCATGAAATTTAATGGGGGAACTGTTCTTCCGGATAGTTGGGTCCTGACAGAAGAAGTATTCTGATATTCTTGCGCCAGGTATTGCAAGAAGTCTTGCCGGCACAGTGAAACTCGCCCCCACGCTAAAAATGGTCTATCCTCGGCGAATTTGAACACTATTTAAACCCCCTGACATCAGCAGCAATTCTTCACTTTCGTCTTCGGAAGCCCTCATCATGCAGCTCATACTCATTCTCAACGGCGTCCTCGCCGCCCTCTCCGCCTCTGCCTCGGCCACGCAAACCTTCGCCAACCGGGGCACTGTCCCGGCAGGCTGGGACGAAACTCAGGTTGAGCACGAAGGCACGATAAGTCAAGTGACCAACGTCGTCTACGGCACCAGCGGCGGCACAGCCATTAAGGCAACGCAGACGTACGACCCGGACTACACCGGCCGCTACCACTCCGAGGCGCACCACTTTCAGGGGTACCACCGCGGCGATGAGGGCTTCTACGGCTTCGCCTTCCGGCTGCAGGAGGACTGGCAGTTCTCACCGGCCCAGTCATACAACCTCGCCCAGTTCATCGCCGACTTCTCCGACACGGGCTGCGACGACTTTATGCCCTCCAGCATGGTGTGGATCGTCGGCAACCAACTGGCCAGCCGCGTTAAAACAAATACCGTCTGCGCCCAGGTGACCACCAACTTCATGAACCTGGCCACCGTGTCTGCCGGCATTTGGCACAAGGTGGAAATTCAGGCCAACTGGCAGAATGACGGCACCGGGTACTACAAGCTTTGGTTTGACGGGGTCAAGGTGTTGGAGGAGTTCAACATTGACACGACCATCGACGATACCCGCGAGTTCCAGTTCCGCGTTGGGCTCTATGCTAATGGATGGTTTGACGATGGGGGCATGCTGGGAACACAGCCGTTTAGGCAGGTGTGGTATGACCAGATCGGGACAGGGTCCGTATTTGCCAACGCAGATCCGGATCAGTGGTCTTAGGGGCATTATTGGTCACTTCCTTTTCAAGGAGGTCATCGATGTTTTTGGTGGGTATATCATCTCGAGGTAGTAATGAAATATCGTGCACCTGTAAAATACGCCCCAGAGCGACGAAGTACGCGATCTGATAGCTGGTGCGGAGTCCCCAGTCGTCAGGCGAGTGGTCCTCTGTGGCCTGGTATCCCGCGTCGATGCAGTCAAAGCCTCTGAATCCGGCGCCAAACAAACTTATTGGGCAGGCTGGGCGCTCGGGGTGGACGGAGCGCAACACCGCGGTCACAAACTCTGGAAGGAGAATCGCTCAACTAGGCCCAAATCAATTGTCTCCAATCCGACCTACCGGCAGTTTTGGCAAAGAAGCCGGTGATTTTCATGGCGGTGTAGTATTCTCCGATTTGACGGAGATGATTTACAACGAGAGCGGCTGGCGAAGTCAGCAAGGTATCCACAATTTTAGCCGACGACAATGGGAGGAGGGACCGACGCGGACACAAGTCAAGCCAGCAAGGGAGCAAGGTCAAACGTGGGATCAAAAGGTGTGTGTATAACTACGGAAAATATATGATATATGTAGGAACACGTGTATGGCAACGAAAGGTAGGGGGGGATGAAATATAATAAAGCACGGGAACTATAAGCTGGGGAGGTGGGCCGGGTATGGTAGACTGAGGCCTCGGACGCCTCCTACAACACATAAGGTATCCACAATGTATATGAGCCAGGTGTGGAAGTAAGGAAAAACCTGGTGGGGATGCCCAATGTGCGTCCCAGTGTTTTGAGCCGTGTAAGTAAGCAACTTTGTCAAAGATGGTGGACTTGGCGAGAGTAGTGGTCAATTCTGGGCCCTTCGCAAGCGGCTTATTGATATTTTCGGATAAGAATTCGAGGTTTTCCTTGCGCAAGAGTTATCTTTACCTCAAAGCGACCGCAGAGATCATCGCACCGATGAAGGTTCGAGCGAACATCCAGCTTGGAACCTGAAGAGACTTAGGCTCAGACAAAACTCTTGTAAACTCCCTACAAAACTACGAGATCGTGTGCCCATGCAGGGTGTGCATCGCGCTCATCTGTTGTCCATGTCCCTGGGAGATGATGAAGCCTCAGATAGCGAGCGATGACAGGGAGTTTGCGTGGTACCAGTCGATGATGGAATCGATGAGCTCTCCTACGCATTTGGTGGAAAATGCTCTGGAGTATGGCAATCAGTGTCTTGAGAGTCGATCGAACTTGAACTTGGCCCACCTTTGCGCGAAGGATGCCCACTAACTTTAGGTAGTGGGTCCTGAAGTGCCCTAATGGTGCAGAGCGTCCGCCAAAATGTAGCTTTCCCACGGGCAAGCAGAGCCAAACATTGCGATTTTGCGCATGAGTTCGAGTCCCCTCATGCGCGATTTTCTTTTCATTTACTTTCTTGCCAAATCCAACCAGAGTTGATTGGTCTAATATTATGAAAGGTATTTGGCATTCAACTGACATCTAGGGCATGTATTTCTTAATATTTAAGTTGCATCTCAAACAAACCTTCAATCCCAATTGATCTCCCCCAAAGTGGTTGTCAACACTTCCGTTCAAATGAGAGAAGAATTCAACTCTGCTTTAACCCTTGTCAATCATTCCACCCAGCTCTGGAGTCAATGCCCATACATAGGTAGAGACATTCACAAATGAATTGCACCAGGCAGAGATGTAGCAGAGATGCTGAATTTTCTGAAGCTAAGCCCTCAACACTATCACACCCAATTGAATTCCAATTCCTTTGTTCACTCAAGGCTTTCTGGGAACATTTGATTTCATTGGCTAGTCCTCGCTCTGGCTGATGATATACAAGCCCCAATAAATTCAACATGCAGCGTTGTCTGGTCGCTCAATCTGGTAAAATCCTTGGAACCTGGACTGATCTGGAGTCAACTGAGTATATTATACTGACAGCTCAGACCTGCATCCCATTGAGATTCAGATCCATCAAAATTTAACAGGATGTGTGTTATAATCAGCTGTGACAGTCTTTAACCTGCCTCCAATGAGATATAACCAAAACCAAGGGCAAACTCATTTCAACCTGGTGAGAAGGCAACACACACTCTAGAGCCAATATGAATTTGTCTCTTTGTGTTGGAACAGCTCTGAGCACCCAACACAGTCAGGGCTTCCTGGCCCAATGCGAGCTGGTCAACGTGTCAACAGAGCGAGATTTGGGCTTGAGAGTGATTGCATGTCCTTTGGCAATACTAATATGTTACATGTGGCTAGCCCCAATTTAGAGCACTCTCGGCTTGGCTTGGGTCCGACTTTTTGCAAAAATTGGGAGAACTCAGGTCCTAAGGCCCCAACCCTTCCCGTTTTTAACCACTTGTAAACGGTCAAAACCGTTTATTTTTCCAGTTAGTTTATGGACCTCAGGAAACAGTAAATAAATGGAAAAGTAAACAGTAAACAGTTCTGTTTTTGAGAGGTAGGGATTGGGTAGGAACGAAACCTCAACTTAGGCGCGTAACACGGCTATCTTGTGATTCTTGGGTGTCCGGATCAACAAATTACTTGTTCATTCTGCTGTCACTCGCCGCTCACTTCGGCTATGCCTGCCTGGGCTGCAATGAAAACCCCCTGTCGACCTTCAATGGCCGTGAAACAATTACGAGCAATTACACAATACCTTGACTCATCCTTGGCGCCACCTGGCGCATTAATTCGTGATATCTGCGACTCGACACATCTCACCTCTCACACTCGCAAAGGTGTTGGTTGACGCACCCCTCGCGCGACCTTAGCCAGGCCACTATTAAAAAGCCTGCCAAAATCAACAACCTTCCTCCAGTGTCCCTGATGCTGCTAACGGCGAAGCACACAGCGCCGCACATCAGAATGTTATTGCCAGTGAGTTCTGTATCTGCACGCATCAAGCTTCCGCGAGGCATCAAATTGTTTGCTCGTCTGCGTCCCGGATTTACCGCTGCTTTCCTCCTCAATGTCTGTATGGTGGACTCGGAATCTGCTGACAATACTCCTCTGGTTGGCGGCGTGATTGAGATTGACCAGTTTTTCAGATACGATCATGAAGGCGATGCTTGCCAAGATGTAGATTAAGGCGGGGTTCTTGGGCCACTAATATCATGGTCTGCAGTAAGTAACTCATATAGTGTGTACAGCCTCTAAAAAATACTGTTTATAAACTGTTTTACAGCTCTTTGCAGAACTTAGGGCTTTCGTCACGCACAAGGCAGCTCTCAGGGCCATAGAAAAATTCTGAGGAGGTGGGTGACTGCTTATTCGGGGTGCGAATCGATTGAGCCTATGTACGAAGTAAACGAACCAGAACTGAGGCCAGGGCGGCGGTTCTGGTCGCGGGGATCAAAAAAAGTCCCAAAATGGAAGAAAAATCGTCCGCGCCCTAAGTTCTGCAAAGAGCTGTAAGCTGTTTTAAACTGTTTTCGCACTGTTTCCGTTTAGTTTACGCCCGACTGTAAACAAAAACTAAGTGGTTGGAGCCTTACCGGGTCCGTGAAGTAAGTAAAGGCTAATTTTCTCCAATGTAGCACTGAATTAAATACTTAGTTAGTGGGCTCTGCCGCAAAGCGCGCTACAATTGTTATTCCGGGATGAGGATTTGATGATGAGTAACAAGTCAACGTGCCAGTGACAAGCGCCGAATCGCCGCCGATTGCGCCTGTTTGGTCCCCACAGCCTTCGGCAACTTCCTCTTTCATTCCTGGATCCGGAGTGATCCAGGTCTGATTTCAGTAATTGTCTGTCTTACCACCGATCAGCACTTTTACTCCCACGCTCAAACTGCCACTGTGAAACCCGGAGTTGGTGAAATTCACTCCAATTTTTCCTAGGAAAATGAGAGAAATCCAGCCTGAGATTGCGTGAGTGGTCTCTGCTCACCGTCCCAGCACCGGACACTGCGAAAAATTTGGGACATGCATTGTCCCATCCCTCCTTTTCGGCTTTGGAGTACAGTAAGCAGCGGCCTCATTGGTAGTTACTAATATTAATCTCGACGATGTGTTCTTCGATTGCTTGATTCCTGGACGAGAATGTGCCGACTGAGCAGGCCTCTCTCCGCAGCACATACATAGATCATGGCCCCCTTAGCTCAGTCGTTAGGGCGGCGTGCGAGTACGGCGGCCGTGTATTTACTTTCCATCTCGACGGTGCGTTTTTCGATTTGCTTGATTGCTTGACGAGAATGTGCCCAGTGAGCAGGCCCCCCGAAGCAACAGCACCGGACACTGCGAAAAATTTGGGTTGAGCATTACAGACCTTTAACGCCTAAAATGCCACAGAACCACATGCCCGAGGCAAAAAGCTAGTATTCAGACAGACGCCACAATGAAACTCGCTAGTTATAAGAAAAAGTCACAGTCGGTCTGGACTCGGAGGCAACAAGCCACCGTCACGAAAGGCCACAGTTCGGACGGAGTCGGAGGCCATTGGATTTAGGCCAAAATCTGTACCAAATCCTGCCACATCAATCACACGGCCCGGAGGATCCAGGTCTGCCCGGAGGGCATTAGTATCCAAACCATGTCGCGAGAATTCCTCGTTCACCCAAGCAATCCCGCTTGGCGACTGAGGCTCCATCCAACCTCGCGAATTTTTACCCGTGCATATGCTGGGCATGGACCGCGTTGTTCTGATTCATCGTGCTTGTGCGCTGGTTGCAGGCAGTGGCTGCCGAGAAGCAGGCACCATCACTTTGCCTCAATAAGGCTCACCCGGAATCACAGCAAAGACACCGTGAAAACATTCTTGTACCTTGTGGGCTCAACATCATCAGGAAAACCCTCATTGGTAATCTCCCCAAATTACCTGGAATTTCCCCCGAATTTGATCGGATTACCCCGATTACCCTCCATTATCTCATTATCTTCCATTATCTCTTTTACAATACAGTCACGGCAAAAATTGTTGCCCCTACCAAATTTGGAAATTTTGTGATGGCTCACAATAAATGAGTGGTAGGCCCACTACTAGTCAATCCCTGGCCAGAGGAGTCTTCTGATGTTACATATGATTCAAAATATATGGTACTTTGCCATAGACTTGGCCTTGGATGCATAATTACATGGGCCATCAGGGTATCTCCAAATCACAGCAGGGCGGCAATTTCCAGGATTGTACACAGCCAAACCATATGCATTTTTACTCATATGGACCATATATACAACCTTCTACCCAAAAGCTATCTAATAGTGGGCCCACCACCCATTTATTGTGAGCCATTACAAAATTTCCAAATTTGGTAAGGGCAACAATTTTTGCCATGACTGTAGTCCTTACTCAGTTCCGGCAGATTATGGGGAGTTACCTTCCATTACCCCTAATTACCACCCATTTTCTGGCCTTTCTATAGCTTGCTTGCAAGATAATGTTCGCAAAATGGTGCAGAAAAAAGCATCACATTCACAACCTACAAGTTACAAAGACAAGTACATAAGTGAACTATTGTCCCACTCCAAGCAAACATCTCCTTCCCTCGTGAGTCAGCACGATTGAACTATGGATTGAAATCAGAAAAATGTATACAGAATGGCGCAGATGCAAAGGACCTCTGGCGTCAGGGTTCTTGGACAGATGGGATGTGGGTCTGCGCCGGGGGATAACTGCCCATTCTGTGGTGTTCTTCAGTAAATACACTAAGATAAGGAGTGCAAAATCTACCTCATTTGCGACGAGCATACTAGGAAGCGCCCGACAAGGCTGGCAACGAAGGGGTGGTGTAAAACAGCAATCTAAATATTGACTAGTAAGCAACGTGGGAACAGAAGAGAGGCAGGGACATATGTCTCGCTGTGTTAGTACCGTAGGTGTGCACACCCTTGAGGATGAGCACTTCTGCACTGAAATAGATTCATAACAAGAAAAGGGATAGGGATTGGGTGACACGACGTACCTTCACTGTACAAGTCAACTCAGCGGGAAGAATGGTGGTGAGGGTGTCGGATAGATGAAAGGACCTGAACAGTATGCATTGACGCCACTTGTGCAGTGATGAGTATGGGACCGACGGATTCTGTGGTATTCCTCAGTATACACACAAGAAAAGGACGACAAAAAAGGTACCAGTGTCAACTGCTAAAAGTACCGTTGTCTGCGCGCACACTTGACATCGGCCCCGCACACAACATTCACGCAGGCATCTCAAATGTGCCAGCCGACACGAGCCGACACATACAGCAGAGACGGCGATAACGCACCGAGATCGCTGATGGTGCCATCCCGCGTCTTTCCCGTTCGATGCCTCATAGGTTGACAACTGGAAGGCCACATCAAATGTGTCATGTCCGAACATCAACAAGTTTCCGCTGATTGAGGGGCAGCCGTGTTCCCAGCCAAGCATGCGACACACCACAATTGATCAATCCTTCTCGTGACCACCACTGGACAAAGGCAATCTGGAGTGTATCAGTGGAGGATATCAGGCTCACAATGTACACCTCATCTTTGAATGCGGCCGACACCGCGACGTAACTGAGGTATATCGTTGGACTAAATGAGTTCGACCTGTCTGCTCAAAACGCCGGTGATCATGATGCGGTTTCCAAGTCTGGCGACGTGTCTGATGGCCGGTGTTGTTGATCCGAGAGGACTACTGCTTCGGAGATTCAAGCAAACAACACTTCTTTTTTACAGTTGAAAACCCTCCTCCCAGTGATATGACTGGTATTAGCCCAGCCGTGAAATCTCGCATTTTTGCGATTTCTTGTCAAATACAAGAAGTCCTCTGCCTGGTGGCATACCAATTAGAGTCAGAGCAAGCTCCGCACTGCTGACTACGTAGCAAGGACGCGAGAGAACCGTATAGGCATTAAGGTTATACTACGACTTGGTCCTTCAAATATCGAGGATCAGTATAGTAAGCTTAAGGATGCCTCGAAGTTCGTCAGATTCAGTCCATAACTCATATCTGAGGGCGGATTGCGCTGCAAAAGCTAGTTACCATACCCAGGAGATTAAACACAAAAGCCTAAGACTACTAGTTGGAACACAGTATACCAGACGCAGAGACAGAACTAGTCCGAGGACTGCTATCCGGCCATCCTGGACAGGACTGGCACGAGCGCGAACTAGACTGCAGGACCAGGGACAGTCCGAGGACTCCCAATAGACTTACATTAGGGCAAAGCATCGCCCGAGGACCAATATGTCGGTCACAAAGCACCGGTAGATACCGTTCCGGGGACTCTAACTCAGTCCGAGGGCAGCCCAAGACTTGAAACAACAGCACAGATGGACTATTTATAGTTCAAGGACTTGTGCGCCTGACAAATATCAATGCTCGGAAGCAGCCGAGCTGAGCCTAGACCATCATAGAGCCCATGTGACGTGCGCGTCGCGTCCGAGGTCCCTAACAAGTACAATGAAAGTCCTAAACAGGCAATGGGTGAATACTTCAGCTCTGACACAGCTAAAGCAACTTCACGGAGTGGATACCAACGGCCGAACCGTCTCCGTCGGCCAGGATAATGGCATAGCATGAGCTATTTACCGCCATGCTGAGGCAGAGCAAGCGCGAGGGCGCGGACGGCAAAGCACGGCCGTCCGAGGACTCGCTAAATATACACCAAAAGAGGTGCCAGGCACCAGTTGTCTGCGGCCGGACCTCACCAAAATAGAGCGGCATCGTCGCATTCCCGTGTTCAGTTTCAAATTACTCTTTTTCATTTTCCAATTACTCTTTCTGATTTTCAATTTCTCTGTTCCTGTCACATATCCTTGGACTGTCACATAGTAGCCAAATTAGTATAAAAGACCAGCCAGAACGCGATGTTCAGGCAGCACATTATAGCCCAGTTTGCCTAGACTCACGTCGAAAGCTTATTCCCAAGGCATTTGTGACTCTGTATCGTCCGCGGAGATTTGTTGTAATAAGCACATCTGTTATTGTAGATTCATTAACAAGAAAGTTCGATTGTTGGCTACATCTAAGCTTTAAGGTTCATCTACGCCATTCCTACTAGTGCATACAGTTGCCTAGTCATTGTCCCCTTGGTTGCAGACGGTTGTGCACCAAGTATTGTCCTATCAGTGCATACAGTTGCCTGATCATTGTCCCCTCGAACTGCAGACGGTTGTGCAGCGAGTATTGTCCTACTAGTGCATACAGTTACCTAGTCATTGTCCCCTCGCTTGCAGACGGTTGTGCATCAAGTATTGTCCTATCAGAGCATACAGTTGCCTGATTATTGTCCCCTCGAACTGCAGACGGCTGTGCAGCGAGTATTGTCGAGCCGAGCCCATACAGTTGGTGTCCTCGGACTCATTTACACCCTGTAAAACCATATCCTGGTATCTCCGAGGCCTATCTTTAGGTAGTTCTAAACTATCTGTAGTTCCGAGGACATCCTAATAAGACTCCCTACGAACGGTTTCTTCAACATTACCTGAGAGGATTCAATCTTAGTCGTATATTTCGGCGTAGACCTGAACTCAAATCATTTGCACTGTGTATTGGTTGTGTGGTGTGTGTGTGTTGGTTGTTTGAGTGGTGTTCATAGCATCCCTCGAGTCAGTCAGTTAGGTCACAGCCGTACACAGGTGCACCGTTTCACCAGGAACTCTGAAAATTAAGTCTGAAATGCTGGGCTGACTCCATTCTCAATGTATTCCAGCTCTCATGATTTAAATTAGACCCCCCCATAAGTTGTCGGACATTAGAGGATTACTGTGCTGGCGGTGCCAAAGCGGGTTTGGAGCTCAAACATAAGTGCAGCTGTGATTTCGACTGCGCGGTTGTAATCAAACCTCAGATTTTGATTTTCAGGTGTGTGGGTGAATTTGGTGCCTTACCCCTGTCCCCAAACACCCGACAATTCACATTTTGTAAATGATTTCACTCATAGCTATCGCAGGCTGGCCAGATAAAGCAATAAATGAGGTGTGAACACCAGCTACCAAGATTGACTGACACTGGTTGAACATTTCAAGTTTTTCAGTTAAAGAATTCGTGAAAAATGCCCATTGTTTCTCCCACTTTTATTGCTGAAACCATAAGTGAAAAACTTAGAATGTTTTCACTCCTTTTTCATTTTAAGGTGAAAATTTTGAAACAAGTCAAAAAGTGCTGAAAAAGTTTTAAATTTTTCACCTACTTTTTCAGTGAAAAACTTCTGTAAAATCCGGGATATTTTTCACCAAATTTTTCACGGAAAAACTTGAACTGCTCAACCAGTGAGAGACATGGACAGAACCAAGAACGGCCTGGCATAAAAAAATATATTATATATTTGTGCGGCTCTGCTCTGCAAAATGCCAAGGTCTGTTTTATTTAAGGCAAATAATCTCTACACGTGAGCAAGCTACATCCTGAGTTTCGGAAGAAAGAAAGAACACAGACTTTACTCTTGAGTAATATTTGCCATGTTGATCGGCCTGGCCTAGGGTGTTAAAATATATTCCGTCTTTGTGTCTTTGCGGCGCTGCAAAATGCAGAAGGAGATGACTTCTATGAGGTCTGTTTTATTTGAGGCAGCTAATCTTCACTGCGTGAATAAGATACATCCCAGTTTTCAGAAGAAAAGAACACGGAGTTTACTCTCGAGCAATAACTGTATTTTGCTTCATCAATCAATCGGCCTGCCTGCGGTGTGTTAAAAAAGGTATTTCAATGCAATGAAGTCCGTTTTATTCAAGGCAGCTAATATTGGAGATGAAGTCGAGCTTACTGCGCCAACTCCACGTCAGTTGCGCATTGCTGCCGTGTCAATGCACGCCGGTGCCGCGTCAGTAAGTGTCAACGCCGTGTTGATTGCGTGTCAGTCCAGTACATCTGGGGACTCACGGCCAATGACTAGGACGACTGTGAGTGTGTTCTATTCAAGCTGCAAGAGGAGGTAAACTGTCCAACAGTGGACGGAACGTTCAATGCTCCCACCTATGGCTGTGGATAGATTTCTCCTCACAGACATGCTCAATGATTGACCCAAAACATTCAACATTGAGGCTATATCGGTGATATTCAGCCATTGGGACTTCGCAAAACCTCTTGATGGGGTTCACATCAATTGGCTTCGGGTTTCTGGTTGTATTGCAACATGAACCAGAGTACTTAATTACATCGAATTCAATGGAGGGAGTGCACAGCCAAGAACGTTCTGAACTAGGGTGCTTACCGATGTGATATCATATAGATATTCCTGGCGCACTGAGAACGAAGAACACCAGAATTCTATGTTGGGTTCGACGATGGATCACTCATTCAACCACGGAAGAATCTCTCGGGCCTCACACAAAACAAAACTCCTTCTGGAGGCTGTTGGGACACAAAACGTGGCTTGGCAGATAAGTGTTCGACTGCGGATGAGGCTTGCCATTGATTTTTGTATCCAGGATTGTGAACTCATGTTGGTTCTCTGCTACACCGCAACTGCACCGCACCATGATGCACCACACTTCTATACTGAGTTGGATTGTGCAGTAATCATTTAACCAGACTGGTTACTGCACAATCCAACTAAAATGCAACCCCGGGAACACCGGGTACTTTCATTCGCGCTCCTCCCTCTCTGAGGGTAGGCCGCTGGCCAGCTGGTATCAATTGGTTATGCTCCAAAATGTGGTACTGAGTGTCTGTTCCGTCCCCAGCGGGAAATTCAGGTAATGCCCGTCTGCGGGCCTGGGGATCGAACCCAGAGCAGCAGCAGTCCATTACGTGAGCGCTGTCACGGGGTTGCATTGTGCAGTAGTGCAGTAACCATTTAACCAGACTGCAGGCCCGTGGACGGGCATTACCTGAATTTCCCGCTGGGGACGGAACAGACACTCAGTACCACATTTTGGAGCATAACCAATTGATACCAGCTGGCCAGCGGCCTACCCCCAGAGAGGGAGGAGCGCGAATGAAAGTACCCGGTGTTCCCGGGGTTGCATTTTAGTTGGATTGTGCAGTAATCATTTAACCAGTCTGGTTAAATGGTTACTGCACTACTGCACAATGCAACCCCGTGACAGCCCTCACTCAATGGACTGCTGCTGCTCTGGGTTCGATCCCCAGGTCCGTGGACGGGCATTACCTGAATTTCCCGCTGGGGACGGAACAGACACTCAGTACCACATTTTGGAGCATAACCAATTGATACCAGCTGGCCAGCGGCCTACCCTCAGAGAGGGAGGAGCGCGAATGAAAGTACCCGGTGTTCCTGGGGTTGCATTTTAGTTGGATTGTGCAGTAACCATTTAACCTTACTGATCCGCCCAACCTGGATGTCTCTGGGACTCTGGTTGCAATTCAAAGTTGTGAAATGAGACCGACGTGCTGGGACGGTGGGTCCTCAAGCTTGTACTTGCACTATGCTTAGGAGCCACGGAAACTGAATCATAGGACATTGAATGGTGGATAACCACACGAGGACCAGGAGAGATTGACGCCCTGCTTTGGTGGCACACTGCATCTACGCATCCCCCACGAGTCAGTGAACACCGCCAGTGGGTTGACCACCGGTTCAGAGTGATATGTTCGCAATGCACGCAGGGTTTCATCATTCAACACCCAGCACATTGAAGTCGCTCCCTTGTATCCTCGATCTGCTACTGGCTCCATACATTTTATCCTGCACTTATTGTATTGCCTACATAGAACACTGTTTAATCCAGTCATACAGCTCCGCCCGAGCTGCTACTAATAGGGTCTGGTTGTGATTTCACTCTCACGAATGGACAGGTTTCGTTGCAAGTAATTCTGATCCCATTCTTCTTTGCACTGAGCGTGCGTGTCACCGTCGTAACGACGCCCCGTCCATAGGAGCCAGTGCAACGGTTTATATATGGTTCTATTCAGCACATCGTCCGTGTTAGGCTTTACAGCTTGCCTGACCCTGCAAGAAAGTTGACACCACCGCCCCGGCCGCGCCGATTCTGTTTGGCTCACTCTGTCAAGTAATATTGGTCCGTTGACATATCAAACTTTCTGCCCTCTCTGAAGTCAATATGACAGAATTTATGCAAGCTAGTGAGTAGCTTGAAGGTGTTATATCTTTCCCGTGAGTCTTCAAGTCGCACTTTTGGTGCTAAGGACAGATTGAACTGTGTGAAGTGTGTGTGGGCCCGTACATATATTTTTAGTATAGATGGTGATATCCAGGGCAGGAAATTCATCACTCATGTCCTCCAGCTGTGAACCTTGTCCGAAAGAACTGCAGAGAATCCCCTGTGCCTATCATATCCCACATACCCGTGATTGCTGCACTGTCATCCATATTCCGCCTTCGGAACCTCCGGTTATTGCACTTGCTAGGGATGTATTGGAATCTAGTGTGACCAATGGACATAGGAGATGATCAATTACGCCCCTACTTCAGGTCGTTCCGGCTTGAAAATATGTTCTATTGCTTGAACGGAGCATTAATTACAACCGAGCATGTTGTTCTTAGTGGTGATTGACGAAATCGTGGGTCCAGTTTTTTGTGTCAGAATGATGTATTACAACAAGAAAATGTTGCCCCAACTCGAATTCGTGCTCAAAGAGTGTTTCCTGACAAGTTACAGGCTGCGCGCTGATGCCGCGTCAATGACACAGCCACCGCCGCGTCAGTGCGCGCCGGTCCGCGTCAGTCCGTGTCATTTTTACCGTACCCAATTCCGGGGAAATAGGGGGAAATTACCAAAGGAGGTTTTTTGTGACCTTTATCTCTAGCATAAACAAGGTGGAACTGTACCACCGTTCCGCGTATGGCACCCCCGTACTTTCAGCGGGGGACATTGTCACATTGCTTTCGAAATCTGGTATCCATCCATCGCGCCTCACTATCGTTTGCGACTTCAATCAGCTGGGAATGCAAAGTGGCCAGAATAATCTTACATCCTTAACACATCTGAGGCTGCTGTTTTCCGGCGAGGTGCCACAGAATAAGCTCCTGTTCTACCTTTCTACGTTTCCCTCGTTTGTCAGTAGAATACTTAACCCTGTCGTAGCTAGTCAAATAATATGAATTTTGCAATTATCAATAGCAGAGAAAGCAAAAATATAGCATGGCATATATGGACAGTGCCAGACATGTGTGAGCATAAATGAGCAGACGACGGCAGATCATGATCAAAAACTCATATGCCCTGTGGCCAAAATTCTGCCCATTTCCGCCGCATTTTGACTGGGCAGATGGGAGCATAGTTGAGCAGGCCCCGGCATGAGGGGTTTTCACTGGGCCTGAATGGTAGACCAGGAATTATGGTCTGGGGTTTTTCGGAAAGACCGGACGAACTTCGAGCTCAGTGATACGAACATGTTGGTCGAGGCGTACGTATCTCTTCACCTTTCGATATTCCGTGGACTCACATACCGATTCTTAGCTGGCACCACGTCTTAAAATCTAAACATCTCCAGGGCAACCGCGGTCGCCGCGTCGACCACTTAATCGACACTCTGATTAATGTTACTCTGACGCATAACATTGCCAACCACCGCGCGCAAGAGCTCGGGTTTCAAGGTTCTGATCTGGAAGTACGAGAACGAATGAAAATCAAAGTTAAAGCGGAGAAAATCCAACCAGAGGACATCAAAGAGATCGAGACCGGTAACGTCTTCGAAGCTTGCTCGCAATCCGACCCTATAAAATATTACACTGTTAATATCGACGACGAAACCTGCTCGCCATGTCCATCATTCCCCACCATATTATTCTGCCACAATTTCACAACACGATTTAACACGCTCATAAGTATCGGCAGGTAATTGTGAATGTTCAAGCAGGCTGGGAAACGCGGCTGCAGGAGCTACTGGAATCGTGCGGGTAAGAATTTAAATGACGGCGGAAAACCTGAACAAGAACGTGGGCTATCATCTTTTTATTTGAGCAAGAGTACCCATGGGTCGACGCGAATATTGGTCTCTGCTGGGAGCGAACAAATAGCCGGGCGCGGAACCGTCTTTCTGGTCATTGATCTATTCTCGCGCAACCGAGAATCGCATAAGGCGATTGTTCATCTTCGATAGGTTATGACAACACGGCGTTTTCTGCGGACACTCACAGATCCAGACTTCAATTCACCTCAAGATATTCATCCACATGGAACTGTATTCAGCGGCAAAATACTAACTATAGTACGCCACATAATAACACCCCTCCTCCGTCCATCTACAGGTGTACAAGTAAAATTATATTGATATTTGGTTTAGATTGCTTTAGCTTCTTCTCTTCCTGCTGGGCGCAGCGGTAGCCACGCCCTTGCGACACTCCGCCTCCGCCTGCGCCTTCATCGCAGCCTGCGCCTCGTCCAAGAACCCGACAACGGATATGTCATCGAACCGCTCCGCCTCCTCCACCGCCAGCTTATCCTCCGACCCCCACCCGTGCCACACCTACTCGCCGTCCGCCTCATCGCCTGCGCTGACATTATCTATCCGTTCCTCATCTTCGAGCGGGTGCGCGCTCGTCGCGGACGTAGAGATGGACGCGACCGAATCATCCCCATTCCGCGACGTCGTCGCCGACAGTGCGTCGTCGTCCTCGCAATCCGCATGCACCCGCAAAAACACCTCATCCACCTCCGCGCTCGGCGGGAGGATAAAATCTTCGTCCTCCTCGTTGAACTCGAGCGGCACCGACGCCTCCACGTCGTCCCCGCCCCCACCCCCGGCCCTTGCGTGGGCACGCACAGGCGGCGAGTGCGCGAGCCGCTTCTGGCGCTGATGGCGCTCTCGCGCCGCAGCTGCCGCAGACCCTCCGCGACGCCGTCGCCCAACCCACAACCGCATGCACGGGCATCGGACTGCGGAACGACGCGGACGAGCCGTTGGGCAGTATCGGCAGCACAGGCGGCGGGAGCGCGTATATGTCCCCGCGAGTGCACTGGCGAGCGGCTCCTCAAAGGACGATGAGGCGCGACTGCGGCGCAGGATCGCGCACGGAGAGGAGGACGAGGTGAAACCCTCGACGACACCCCGCCGCCCGTTGCGAACGCGTTGACCTCGACTTCGCGGCGGACGTGCATCTTGGCGAACTGGTAGCGCCGGATAAGCGCGTGGTAGTCCTCGCCGAGGGTGTGGAAG
Source organism: Mycena vulgaris (assembly GCA_029204335.1). Taxonomy (NCBI): domain Eukaryota; kingdom Fungi; phylum Basidiomycota; class Agaricomycetes; order Agaricales; family Mycenaceae; genus Mycena; species Mycena vulgaris. Next base: position 442,733 of record JARGYA010000068.1, read on the forward strand.
GTGAATTTGCTGAGAGGTAGATGCAGCGCGGGAGGACGCGGGGCGCGCTGGAGAGTCTGCTTGCGCGAGCCAGCTGCAAGCGCGTTAGTACACGAGCAGTGCATCTATACTAGGAGCTCACTCCTCCTTGACCGGAATCCCCTCGCCCACGCGCTCCTTCATCTGTGCGCGGTGGATCTCCGCCCACCCGCGCCGCCTTCTGAGACTCCACGTCGCTATCAACGCCTCCCTTCCTCCCAGCTCCAGGTCCTGAGCCTCCCCATCCCACCGCCCACACCCGCAGCAGCGCGCGAATGCCCGCGCGCATACGACGCCGCATACGCCGGCGGGCTCGGGCTCATGCTCGTCCCCAGCACGCGCCGCCCCGCCGCAGGCAGCGAAACGCTAATGGGCAGCGGCAGCCCCGCAGGCTCGTGCGCCGCCTCCAGCGCGAGCGTCACGCGCCGCAGACTCAGCACGCCGTCCGCGGGGTCGAAGACGAACACGTCTTGCACGCCCCTCGCGCCGGTAGGGGCGTTGTTGTTGCAGCTGCCGTTGGTGAAGTGTGTACCAGGCGACACGGGGCTTGCGGGCGCCCCGGGGTGTGTGCGGGCGGGACGAACGCGATCGCGAGCGGCGCCAGCGGGGCTGCCTCTGCCTCCTCCGCGCCCTCCCCATCGTGCATCCGTACCCGAACGTGACTACGCCCGTCCGCCCGTCCGCCGTATGGGTTCACCGCGAAGAAGACATGCACCGTGCGCCTTCTGGTGGCGAGCGCGACGAATCGCCCGTCCCGCGCGCCCGCCACGCCCTCGACGACCGCACCCGTGCGCCCGCGGCGCAGCTCGTACAGCTGCGTCGGCGCTGAGAGCGTGTCAGCGGATGTGCCGGATGGAGCGAGCGTGTCGGCGGCAGTAGATGATGATGCGGACGACGACAACGGAGACGGCCGTACACCCCACACACCCGCGCCGAGCCCGTCCTTGCGCACGACGAATAGCCTCGTCCCGTGCCTCACGAACTGGAGCGCACCCACGGTGCGCGCCCCACCCGGAACGCATGCACGTCCCGCACCCCTCCTTCTCCTCCCCCGAGTCCCCGCGACACACCGACCCCAAATTCGCCACCCTTACCCACGCGCCCGCCCCTCCTCCTCCCTCTGGACCTATTTCCTATTCCGCTGCCCCCGACGCCCACGCCCGAAAGCGCCGTCGCATTCGTCCCGGAGAGCGACCCCGCCGCAGCCGCGAGTGCGTGGCGCGAGAAGAACCGTCCGAGCGTGCGGCCCGCGTCTCGAGCGGCGTTGCGGGCGTAACTCCGGGCGCCGCACCGCCGGGCGCGGGCACGAGGAAGGCGAGGAGGCGGCCGTCGAGCTCGGAGGTGGGTGTGGGTGGTGCGGGAGCGGGTGGAGATGCGGAGGATAAGGAGGATGTGGGGGGCGAGATGCTGGCGTACAGCGGCGAGGTGCACCCGTTCATTTGCTGCGGCGGCGGCGGCGGCGGCGCCGGGGGAGGGTGAGGCACGGCGAGCGCCGCGGCAGGGAAGACGTAGAGGACACGCAGGGAAGGGCGCGCGAGGACGACGAGTGCGGGCGGGAGTGGGTCATCTGTGGAAGGACGAGGAGTCAGCAAGCTGCTTAACACAGGAGAGTAGAAAGTGAAAAACGAGATTGGGCGATGTACGACACAAAAGACACGACAGAGTGATACGCGGCAGACGACGGGGATTCTGCTCATACACATCGTGCACGCGCACCCCGACCCCCGAAAGCTCCATCGACATTTCACCGACACGCCTCGTCGCCCCAGTCGTCCCGATTAGGAAACACATGACTCCCGCCAATTAGCGCACGTCGCCGCCCACATCGCCGCTGCCCACTATTCGCCGAGGATAGACGGAAGTGGAAGATGCGGGCAGCGGCGCCCGGCGTCACAGACGGGCAAAGACGAGGAATGACGTCACTGCGGCAAAACCCAAAAGTCGGCGTAGCCGCCGAGCGAAGGAGAAGGAGAAGTGAGCAGAGGAACAGAACACTCACCACGACCACCACCCGCTTGACCGCCTCAAACGCGCACGGCGTGCCAACATCCTCTTCGTCCCGTCGTCCGTCCCTCCGCCTCCAGCCTTACGTCCCGCGGTACTCTTGACGCGAGATGCAGAGGAAGCAGGGGCGCGCCACACGCCGACGACGCGGCCCGCAGCGAGCGAGTATATGTACAGCGCGTGGGGTGTTCTGTGGAGTAGGTAAGTACGCAGAGTCGGATATGAGGAGAAGAGAGAGCAGGTTATCAAGATAACAGCGTCCTCGACAAAGAAGGACGGGGCACCAATGTACATCGTGTCGACGGCGCAGGAAGCCCGGCGTCAATGGGTAAACGCGCGCACTGCACGATGAGCACCGTGCCAAGAGCACGACAGTGTATGGCCACGCCGATAATGACGGTGGCGCGCTGCACCTCCTCTTCCACAACACGCCGCTCGAGCACGGCGTACGTACTCTCCAGCGAGCGTACGAGGCTAAGCAGCATCGCACGCCGCCCACACCGCCCAGGCCGACCACGACAGGGCGCGCATCCTCCCTATTGCACAAACTTCAATGCCGCGCATCCACAGCTGACAGCTGAAGCATGAGGTCGAGCCCGTGTGCTGGGCAGTCCGAGTGGACGTAGGGAAACCCAAAAGCACGAAGTGCGTATCGTCCCAGGGCTGCGCTGCCCACATATCCAAAAACAAAACCGAGGATAAGAAATCCAAGAAAAAGTACACTCACAAAACCGCCATCTCTCAAGTCCACCATCCTTCCCATCCTTTCCTCCCCGACCCCGACGGCGCAGCGACCGGGCAGCGCGCGCCCAATCTCAGGCCGTGCATCTTGACGTGCTCCCCCGCGTCGTCTGCGTCAGTAGATGTCGCATCGGCATAAGTCGTGGCGGATTCGGTGGGGCCGTAAGAGGAGGACTAGGACGACTCGGAAGGGATCCACAGATCGAGCACCTCCCCCACGCGCTGGCGTCCCACACCCGTACGCCCGCGGCGTACGTCAGGGTCAGGAAGCGGCGCGTGGATGTGGCTGTCGTGCGCGTGGCGATGGATATACTGGAAAGAAACAGGGAAAGAGGAGGGCGTTAGTAAGAGGGTAACGGACGGCAAGAAGGAGCGTGTCCGGATGCATCCAGGGCACCGCTGCAGATGCCTCCCGCTTCGCAGTAAGGAGACAGGAGCGGCTGGAGGTCAGGAGCAGAAGCGCACAGCTGCGGCTTGGACGGGACATACTGCATCTGCATGCGCAATACGGCAGCCGACATCCAGGGCCAGGATGCGCACAGAAAGAGAGCGCGAGACGACATGCACCGCGATATGCTAGCACATTGAGAGCGCAGTATTGCCGCACCGCGCGCCAGCACAACGAACGCCTGTGATCACGAGTCCGCCCCACACCGACGATGATTGGACGTCCTCGCCCTCCTCGTGCAAAGAAGAGCACCGAAAAAAAAGCGCAATCCACTGCGGACGCGCTTCGGGACTCCACGGATGCGCACCCGAGCCTTGCAGAGCGCGCGCGAAAAGTGCAAGACGCCACGGCCCCACAAGACCCGCCCTCGGGACGGCGTGCAGATAAATGCGACCCGTCCAGATGTCGCGACCTACATCCCGGATCCCGCCATCCCGCCTCCAATCCCAAATCGAAATTGACTTAAGAGAATAACGCACCACTCAGACCCCTCTACCTCGACCCCATCCCATCTTGCCCCCAATATCGTGTCTTCTTCGTCTTCCCGTCCTTCCCTCCCTTCCCTCCCCGATGCGTCCCGCCTCCTGCCCCTCGCGTCCTTCCCCGTATACCGCGTTCCCGGCCCCCGGCCCCGCCCCCGTTTGCGTACAAGTTCCCATTGGGCGATGAGACCCCCGCGCTCGAGGCAGGATACGACCCCGACGTCGCCTGAAACCCCGACTGCGTCGGCGTCGCGCGCACATATGCATACGTGCCCGCGGTCTTAAGCGCACGCAGCGTCGTCGAGAGCGCAGAGAGCGCGCGCGGGGTGGGCGCTGTTTGCGTGTGAGCGGATATCAGCGTGATTCATGGATAGAATAGGATTAAGGAGAAAATAAAATAAAAAGATGAGCGCGAACGGCGCATGGGTGGATGGATACGCGTGGAATGAAATGTGGGCGACAGACGGAATGCAGAGAACAGAAAGCGCGCGAACGCCGCGAGGAGGGACATGGATATGTGGAATGAAAGAGTGAATGGAACGTGGGCGATGGAATCAAAGAAAATGAAAGATGAAATGAGAACGAGAGAGAAAAATGAAAACGCACCGTGGCGCCTCGGGCACACGCAAATGCGCCTGCCCTCCTCCTGCGTGTCCCCGCTTGCGATTGCTGCGTACCCGCGAAAGGCGGCGAGAGTGGGGAGCGCCTCCTGCGCGCTCGGCGTCGGGCAGCGGCGTCTGCGTCCGCGTTTATGTCAACTGTGGGTGATAGACTGACTGGTGCGGATCGAGATGGCACGCGCTGTGGCTGCGACGAACGGTCTCCGCTAGTGGCTCCGAGTCCGCATCGATGTCCCCTAGCTGAATGAGTTGTGGTGTGTGTGCCGTTTGAATGCAATGTAGCTGAGATCCACGCCCGGCTCGTGCGGGCCTTGATCCGAGCGACGCACCGATCTCTTACATCTTCTTTGAAGTTTTTCAGGTTCCTGAACATGCTTGCGAATCGCGGAGACTGCAGTGTTCGGAATCCGCGCTGGGAAGCCCGGGCTGAACTCTATCACTGGGACTCTGACGCTGTGCCATTTCTCACTCAATTTTCACTGCCTTGTTCTTGAACGTTGTCAATGTCATCAGCGCTCGGTCTTTGTTCTGGCTCCTTGAAATACATGAAAACATCAACGGTCGGGCAACGGTCTCGCTCAACCCATCCTTGTTCTACAGGCACATTACACGGCATGCGATCCAATACTTCCCGCAATCACAACACCTGCGCAACCCCGGGCCTACTGTATATTAGCTTCCTCAGCGGTTTTAACTTCTCACCTCAAACCCTCTTTGCGGATCCTTCCCTTGACTGTGACCTTCCTCCAGGCCGTTGAAAAAAAAAAGTGTTCACGACCGCCTAAATATGACCTGCCCCCGATTCGAACGGGGTGTCTGCTGTATCTTCAATACAACATCCGAACATTTCGCAGAAGCGTTCCGACGCGAGCAGGTCGTTCCTACCCTGTCTACTTCCCCAACTTGATCCCCTTTCTTTTTTGTCTCGCGTCTGACCGCAAAAAAAAGGAGCGCTCAAACACAAACATGACCCGCCCCCGCTTCGAACGAGTCCACCGCTATGTTTTCATCTGGAGTGTGTATATTTCTCAGATGCGTCTCAAGCGCTACAGGCCTTCCCTCTCAAAGTCAGACGCCTCAATTAATTTCCGTCCTTTCTTTTCGGCAGCGCTGCCCGGAAGGAAAAAGGGGGTAAAACAACCGGCGGAAACATCGTATGACCTGCCCCCGATTCGAACGGAGTCTCTGCATTATTCGGGCATCCGGACTACATATATCTAGCAGATGCGCGCCACGCGCCAGCAGGTCTTCCCTCTTCCAGTAAAACACCTGAATTAATCGCCGTCATTGTGCTTGGGAATCGTGGCTCCGCTTATTTCGGTGCAATCCTCGCTAGGTGGATCCTCATCGCTGGGACTTTGCAGCCTTGCCAATTTTCACTGTTCTCGTTTTCACCTTGTTCTTGAACTTTGTGCTCCCGGTCCTCACTCGTACTGAGGCGTCCAGCTTGTGGTCAGTTTATTCGCTCTTCAAAGATTCACAACTCACTGCCTCTGTGGTTCGTCTAAACGCCCGCTTTCATGCCCTGCTATTCAACACTCCCCGCAATCACAACAACTGCTCAACTCTGCCGTAGATATATCACCTTCCTCAGCGGAACATCGTCTTCCCGACAACGCTGACCAGAAGAAAGACTTGTATAGAACAAATTGGCGTGACCGGTACAGTCGACTCTCTCTTAACCCATACCTGTCGGTGGACCTTCAAACCCATAGGTTTTTACAGAGTATGGGATCCGGCAGAGTGAACATTTTCTGGCTCAGGAACTGGGTTCAATGAGATGTGGTACTTGGGGGCATCCTCGGACAAGTGGTTCTGAGCCAATCAAAATATCATGGCTGTCGACTATGCTTGACCAAGTTTTACACATTTCCGGGGTATTTTCAGGGATGGTGAATGTAAAATACATGATCAACTGACATTTTTGAGCAATCGGGATCTTATATTGACTCAGCCTGATGTGCAGCGTGTGAGTCAAGGTATGGTTCCAACTGCGTGTCCACAGTCGGTGGGGATTCGAGAAGGGAGTCCGAAACGGAATACCGACTTGAACAATAGCGACTCGGAGTCCGAATTGAGGAGTGTCTTGGGGTGATATCGAGTATATATGAGGGCTCCGGCTCGGGTTGTTATGCTATCCAAGTTCTATCCATGCACCACTCTTGATAGGCTCATAGAGCAAATTTTCGTTTCATGGCGGATTTTTGTCAACCATTTTGCAACCGTTCGAAGTCAATTTATTCAAAGCATTTTAGCCAGAGGGCTGGGAATAGCGTGGACTAGCTAGTCTCGAAAGGCGCAGATGGGCGACATTCAGGGATCTTTATCAGACGCGGAAGTGAAGCGGGAGGGACCGGAGCAAGGTGCCGGAGATGTCCGAAAGGTGTGCGTGGTTGTGTTTGGGCGGCCGACGGCGACTCCACACCATTTTCGTCACTTCGTAACTTCGCTTAGTTTCGGGAAACTTAGTAACTTTGATGAAAATCCGGGAAAGTTCGTGATTTTGACGAGCTTCTGTGAAAGTTCGTGAGTTACTTGTCAAGCGGCGCTCCTCGGCACATCACGGAGTGATGCGTGCCATCAACTTGCCGTGAGTGGCCGGTTAGGTTCGGGTTAGCGGGTTAGTGGTTAGAGGTTAGGGGTTTGGGTTTGGGTTTGGATTAGCGGTTAGTGGTTAGGGTTAATGGTTCGGGTTAGAGGTTAGCGGTTAGGGTTAGCAAGGTATCTATATGAAAAGAATACGGAGAGACTTGAGTTGAAGAAAAATGATGGCCGGGTTGATGCGTTTGATTTGTGTCTCACGAACTTCCCTGGAAACTCGCCAATGTGACGAACTTTCCCAACTTTCCATCAAAGTCATGAACCTTCGCACCTTTAAGCGAAGTTAAGAAGTGACGAAGGTCACTACGACTCGCTGACGGCATCGCCTCTCGTCATCCTCTTTAGGGTGCTGTTTTTACTTCCCGAGCAATTAAAAACCGGTTTATAAACCATGTTTGTAAACCGGCGTGTTTAGAAACATGTTTACAAACCACTGTGTACTAGGGCGCTAAAAATCAAGTTCCTCGACCTCCCCCCCTAATTTCAGCCTCGCCGCGGGTTTCGCTCTGCTAGCCGTCTTCCCAGAGGTTCCTACCCAAGTTGAAAGACTCTGAATTTCGTCCGCGCCGGAGACCGGCTCGTCACTGAGGTGATCACGGAAAAACGGGATTGTGATATCCACCGTGTTCGATGTCGAAGGCTAGGGAACCGAGCGGCGAGCCGGACTCGGAGCTGTCGTCAATCTCGTTGACTGCTGCCAGACCCGCCTCACAGTCACCTGATACCTGTTGCACTGGTGGTTGATCGCTCGCATTAGATGGGCCAGATGCATCAGCAGCGATTTTTTCGGGTGCCGCCATGAGTGTTTTAACACTGCGCCAGTTCAAAGAAGGTGGGTTTGACACGGGTTCTTCCTGATTGGTCTAATTGCTGAACCTTTAGGTTTGGCTACCCAGGAGAACATCGATTTTGCGTATCAGTTTTTGATCTGTTTGTCATGAAGAATTGGTCATCCCAGCGGAAAAGATACGAAACAGGTAAATGAAGCAAGGGAAACAAAGGAATTGAGAACTTCCCATTAAAGAAGCATTCTCATTGATCCATCTGTCAGTCCCCAAATTGATCGCCTTTCTTTTTTGTCTCGCGTCTGACCGCAAAAAAAAAGGAGCGTTCAAACACAAACATGACCCGCCCCCGCTTCGAACGAGTCCACCGCTATGTTTTCATCTGGAGTGTGTATATTTCTCAGATGCGTCTCAAGTGCTACAGGCCTCCCCCCTCAAAGTCAGACGCCTCAATCAATTTCCGTCTTTTCTGTCCAGCAGCGCTGCCCGGAAGGGAAAAGGGGGTAAAATAACCGGCGGAAACATCGTATGACCTGCCCCCGAGTCGAACATAGTCTGTGCATTATTCGAACATCCGGAATACATATTTCGCAGATGCGCGCCACGCGCCAGCAGGTCTTCCCTCTTCCAGTAAAACACCTGAATCAATCACCGTCTTTGTACTTGGGAATCGCGGCTCCACTTATTTGGGCGCAATCCTCGCTAGGTGGATCTTCATCGTTGGGACTTTGCGGCCGTGCCAATTTTCACTGTTCATGTTTTCACCTTGTTCTTGAACTTCGTGCTCCCGGTCCTCCCTCCTTCTGAGGCGTCCAGGTTGCCGACAGTTTATTTACTCTTCAAAGATTCGCAATTCACTCTCTGTGGTTAGTCTAACCGCCCGCATTCATGCCCTGCTGTACAAAACTCCGAAGAAAGATTTGGAAGAAAAAATTAGCGTGACCGGTACATGATCTGCCTCCGATTCGAACTGAGTCTGCATTGTTCAGGCGTTTGCAGTATATTTTACAGGCATTCGGCTTTGCTTCGGACAGATTATGGAACACATTAAGACAACATCGCGCACATTAATAGAGGTCTACCCGCATGAGTGCTCCGTTCGCTCTTTCTGTGACCTCATGGTCCTGGAGCACTTTGAACCTCAGGGAAGAGATATGGAGGGCATCCAGCTGGCAGCAGTAATTAATTCGGCGTGGAAATGCAGACAAAAATGTGTGTGCCACTGCTGGCCATCCTAGCGGGAGACATGGGTCGTTGGAGTGCGTTCGCTGGAATAAGTTCGGGACTCGGAATTTCGGAGTAATTTGGGATTATATGGGTTGGAGAGGAAAGACGAACGCCTGTGTGGATTAATGTATGAAATGAGCTGCCTGCAACGTGGGAGAAGCAAACTAACTGAGTCCGGCCCAGCTGACGAGAGTGATCCGCGTGATCCCGACCATTCCTGGAACTCGATCGGCGCCTCGTTTTCGGGGCGTCTTCGTCCCAAGTCTACTGTAGTGTACCGCGCGCTGTAACAATTCATCACGCGGCCATCGACTGACGTTGGCACGTTGCAGAACTTCTGAGCTTCGACCGCATCCACGTTTTTAATCATCTCATTTTTAACTGATGGCTCCGACACGTTCACAGTGGACTTTCGGGATAAATGGTAGGCCGAACGTGTTACACGTTTTCATACAGCGACGTCGAACACGGTCCAGGTTTGCATTTCCATCAGTCCTTTTGCGCGCGGCCCATTGACTTCGGTAATGAAAGCGGCGTTCTTCCGATGAACACGGTAAGATTTCCACGCGGGCTCTGTGTGTAGTAATGAGGACCGAAAATATCCTATTGAATGACATGACAGGCGGCATTCAATATGGCGCAAGCACTCTTCCTTTCCACCACCATGGCCAACTGCCCCATTCCCTCTAACCCTGATGTCTCTGGCATTGGCGTTCGCGCTGCCATCTACGCCCAGAATCTCGCATGCTTCTTGCCAGTCGTCGTGCATCTCTGGGATAGAAATATTTCTAGGGACGAGCTAAAGGGCATCAAAGACCAATCTATCGGCATGCTAGCAGTCGCCTTCGCCATTCTCGTTACCACTATCATCCTGGCCAAAGGCGCTGGAGGCGACCAAACGATCACGAATTACCATGCCGCCGTCGTCCTGAATCTTAGTTGGATGAACAACACCAGCACGTGGATTTGGTTCATTCTCTTCGTCCACAATCGAAGCAAGCCGGATGATGACCAGCTGCCCATTCCAGCTAATTTGCGCGAATGGCGCAACATTCTTCTTGAGCCCCTCAAGAAGTTGCTGGGGACCGGCGGGGCCAGTATCGTCCAAAGCGATCGCAGTATCCTCGAACGCGACGGGATCACCCAACGCAGCTGGCGCATCGTCGAACACGACGGGATCATCCAACGCAGTTGGCGCATCGTCGAACGCATCTGGCGCTTTCTCTCCGAGCAGCCTGTCCTTACTCTCGGTTCCATCCACCTTTCGCTCATGGCCGCCGTTGGAATATGGCTTTGGATTGATCCATCCGAATTCGGCCGGCATATCGAGTGCAATCCCACGCTCACAATTGTCGGAGCACCTGCGCGTTTTTCATCGAAACCATGGAAAATCGTTTCATTGACGGATGTATTCCCTGGTTCTTATCAAGGGTGTACCGGCATTCAAAAAAAAGATATAGGGCCGTTTTTTTGTTTCAAGCCCTCGCGGAGGGACTAACTAACTAACGTAAGCATTCCCACGCTCCATATAAGGAAACTCACCACATTTTTAAGTCACCGGAAGGCATTCAACGCCCTTGTTGATTGAGCCGCAACCGAAAGATTAACAAATACCAAATTTCGTTTGATATGGGAGAGCTTCTCGCACCACGGCTTTCTCGTGCGTGAAAATTGGCTGATCCGGATATGGGTGCTGTTGCCAAACAAACCACCACCAAACCACCACTGAGTGTGATCATGTGGAGTTCATCCACCAAACTGCTCAAACAAGTGTGTGCAGAGGTTCTAACAACATTCGACAGTGAGCCACACTTGAGGAATCGTTCCAGAGATCATAAGAGCTCCCAAAATGTCGGACTCAATTTTTTTTTTCGGGGCCTGCCGGCCGGACTAACTAACCGGCCCTTAGTCACCGGTTTGAATGCCGGTGCACCCTTGGTTCTTATCCCCGGATTCAACCTCATTCCTCCGTTCCTCTTCTTCCTCACTCTTCACATCTCATATAACTGGTTCCGGGGACCGCACCACTCGTTCCAGGCATGGTGGGACAAGGCGACATCCCGGTCCTCCTCAGGTGATTGTAATAACCAGGGTTACGTCACCACAACTTACCCCCGACACAGATGGTCCACACCCACCCTCTGAATCGCCCCCGCGCACTGCCTTTCTCATTGTTGGCCTAGGGTTCCTTGTCGTCTTCAACATCCTCTTCATTGCCGATATTGAACGCACCCTTCGTCGTAACAAGGGCGATGGAAATGGCGATGCCGAATGGGGGTTCGGACAAGTTCTTGCCCTCCTGCTCCTCGTTATTCCACTCCGTGATGCCTGGGGTAGTCTCTCTTGACAGACGCTTCATCGGATCTAACTCGTACCTCGTTCAATGAAGTCTGTTGGTTACCGCGCTTGATACCCGGTAGCCTGAGTTATTATGTAACCATCACAGATGCATGCGCAAACAAGCACTTTAGCGAGACGCGTCGAGAAGTGTTTTTCATCTTTCGTCAAGTGCAGAATTAATTGAGTGGTTTAAAAATCTAAATAAGTCTCGCATTTTACACCAGTGACATTTTCCCCCCCAGAACATTGAATCTGACGTTTGGGGCGTGAGACGGGTGAAAACCGGCCAAAGAATTCATTTAGGGCATCCGCTCTGGTTTTAGCTATAAGATATGAGCGAGAGGTATTTTATCGAGTGAAATTCACGATAGGACCTCCATGTTTGCCCTCAGGCTCCAGCAGCCTCCACGACGCGTCCAAGTCGCGTCGATGGACCGTGCACGTGAGTTCCCAAAACGGATGCTTATATAATAACGCAGGCTACCGGTTATCAGGCGCGGTAACCTACAGACTATGCCTGGGGTGCATTGAAAGAGATTCGAGAAAACCGGAAAGGCTCTCAGCGGCAGTTTGAAGAGTTACTTCTACGTGAATGTCAGGCAACGTCGTCTGTGAAGGAATTTAAACGTTTAATCAATCAAGAGGCCAATGTGAACGTATGGACCGCTGACCGTAGATTCGGCAGCACTCTTCAACTGGTTGCATATTATGGGAAGACAGAACTGGTGGAATTCCTGCTGAATGAGCCAGATGTAATCAGAGACAAAGCTGGTAAGATTTCAACCGCCGATCCCATGTATGTATATCTAACCCAAATTATCTCTAGATGGAGGTTATGGAACACCACTACAAGCGGGGTCAGCGAGGGGGCACGTCGCCGTTGTAAAAATATTGCTTGGAAATGAGAAATCCAAGGGAGGCTTGAACACAGTGGGTGAGTGTCGGGATGTAAATAACACGGATAATCGACAACATGCAATTAGGAGGACGGTACGGGACCGCACTTTGTGCCGCTTGTGCGAATGGAAACATTGAAGTGGTCCACCATCTGCTTCAGGCGGGGGCGGATCTGGAGGTCGATGGTGAGAAAATGACTACTAATGAACAGTGCAGAGGCTGACCTGGAATCAGGGGAACACTTTGGAACTCCACTTCACGTTGCTGTATTGATGGGAAGCATGGAGATGGCAAAACTGGTGCTGGACCATAATCAAAATGATGCCAACCGTGATTGTGAGTGGGAGTGTTGTACCCCAAACGAAGCACTCACGTCGGAATTTAGGGAAAGATTTTGGAAACGCAGCTGATCTTGCCGTGGCCGTAAAAAATGAAGAGTTGACTGCCCTACTAGAAGGCAGGGGTGTGACAAGGGTCAGTACCACTGTGTTTGTGTCCTTAGCAGATGCCCAAGGCTGACCGATCCCCTCTCCGCTCCTCGGTCCAACAGCATGTAAGTGGTGCTGCCTGCATCACACTCGCTGAAGGCTGACCGAATCAATCCCCTCTCTGCTCCTTAGTCCAACAGGATGTAAGTGCTGCTGCCTCTGTCGCACTCGCCGAAGGCTGACCAATCCCCTCTCCGCTCCTTGGTCCAACAGGATGTAAGTGCTGCTGCCACCGTCGCACTCGCCGAAGGCTGACCGATCCCCTCTCCACTCCCTGATCCAACAGGTCGTAAATACTGCTGCCACCGTTGCACTCGCCGAAGGCTGACCGATCCCCTCTTTGCTCCTTGGTCCAACAGTACGTAAGTGCTGCTCCCTCTGCCACGCTCATCGAAGGCTGATCGATCCCCTCTCCGCTCCTTGGTCCAACAGGTCGTAAGTGCTGCTGCCACCGTCGTGCTTGCCGAAGGCTGACCGATCCCCAGTGGTGCTGCCTGCATCACACTCGCTGAAGGCTGACCGAATCAATCCCCTCTCTGCTCCTTGGTCCAACAGGCCGTAAGTGCTGCTGCCTCCATCACACTCGCCAAAGGCTGACCGATCCCCTCTCCGCTCCTTGGTCCAACAGTACGTAAGTGCTGCTCCCTCTGTCACGCTCGCCGAAGGCTGACCGATCCCCTCTCTGCTCCTTGGTCCAACAGGCCGTAAGTGCTGCAGCCTCCGTCGCGCTCGCCGAAGGCTGACCGATCCCCTCTCCGCTCCTTGGTCCAACAGCGTGTAAGTGCTGCTGCCACCGTCGTGCTCGCCGAAGGCTGACAGATCCCCTCTCCGCTCCTTGGTCCAACAGGCCGTAAGTGCTGCTGCCTCCATCACACTCGCCGAAGGCTGACCAATCCCCTCTCCCCTCCTTGGTTCAACAGCGCGTAAGTGCTGCTGCCTCCGTTGCACTCGACGAAAGCTGACCGATCGGCTCTCCCCTCCTTGATCAACAGCTCGTAAGTGCTGCTCCCTCCGCCGCACACGCTGAAGGCTGACAGATGCCCCCTCCCCTCCTTGATCAACAGCTCGTAAGTGTGGCTGCCTCCATTGCACACGCTGAAGGCTGACGGATGCCCCCTCCCCCCCTCGGTTCGACAGCGTGTAAGTGCCTTCTCGCCACATGCAGACAATACCTGACATAAGCCTATTATTGCAGCTGCAGGCTACCCTGCATGGATATGTACAAGAGGATGGAGCCGCGGAATAACCACCGAAGTGTGCTTGCAAGGGCTGCTGGGCGACCTCTCCGTAGATCGCCAAGAGGCGATATGTCATTGTTTCGCTAGCATTAGGTGCCGGGGATAGATAATATTGCTCCAGTCCATCTGGGAGCCGTACATAGGGAGCCGTATGCAGGCAGCCACCGAAACAATTTGGATGCAGAGTACCCATTGTGGCAGAGCCGTATGGCCGGCGTGTGGAGATCCATCCACACGTTGGTTTCGGCTTTAGCCGATTCCTACTTTTATTTTTGGTTACATCATTATTTGTACAGTAAATACGCGCCACGAGGCGAACAGAATCATCTTCCTTGCTTCCTACGCTCACCGTGCGAGCCAGTGCGGTCTAGTGACCGATCCCCGTGTCCTCTCGTGTCGAACTTCACTCTACAAAACCTCGGCTGTACGCACTCGGCGTGCCAAACCCTTTGTCATTGCAGTTTCACGCGGAATCTGCCACACATCAATTTATACGACCTATCGATACTCTCGCGTGCTACCCAATCTGTACTCTAGCGGTCCTCTCAGCTTCATCATCCACCTCCCCACCATTCTATTCTAAAACCTACAGACCACCGACCCTTTCATCGAACCTACAAGCCGGGCATCTCCCTCTTCTTCACCATATCTTCAGCATGTTTCCTTCCCAATTTATTCACTTTCTCTGCGAACCTCGGCGCCGCTCAGGATCTGTACGCGCACAACCGTTCTGTGAGCGACCCACGAGACTTTCCATCTCTTTTCCATCCCGTCTTTCCAGCGTTCGCAAGCACCTGCAGCATTCCAACATAAGCTGGTCTCTTCAAATTTGCAACTTGAAGCCAGTCTTGCTTGTACTTTTAACATCATTCCTTTAGGCGCTGCTCATCCCCTACTGAAAACAGCTGATTTACTCCACCACTGGGTTCTGCTCCCAACTCGGGAGTGGTGCAACTGGTACTGAAGCTGTTATCACGACGTGAGCGTACGCACAGCTTTCAATTCAAATGCCCAACGGAGTTCGACTCCCCACACCCCAATAGGCGTCGAAGAGGGCATCACCTTTTTTTTTCGGTGCTTCACTCAGATCCACATAAATTACCCGCGTTCCCAGGTATTCGATGTTTTCCGACCTCCCGCGCCAAAACAGACGGCAGTTTTTGATGCGCGCAAGGCGACCTTCCATGCAATATAAACTTGCTCCCTGTGCATCACAATCTCAAGGCCCGCGCAAAATAAAGTTGAGTCTTCGAGTAATTAGTGGAGGCACATTTCGGAATGTGTGGCCTTTTCGAACCGGAACACTGTACATCTCCTTAAAATTGCTTCCAGACTCCGTCACTGGAGTAGGAGGGCTGATTGAATAGGAGCTTGAGGACGGTCCACTGCAAGAGTTCGGTCTGATTCAGGTCTGCTTATGGAAAGAACTGTGAGTAGCAGCTTAAATCAGCTGTGTCCAACCATCATGGGTGGTTAATGTTAGGACTGGGAGTGATGCTCTAAAGATGAAGTAAACCAATAGAATAGCATGAGCACCGTTCAAGGTGTCGTTGATTGGCACCTGAACCTCGGTAAAGGATATCTAGGCTGTTAGAATAATCTTTTGAGGACCTCCTCCATTGTCATCTTTCGTGGGACTTGACTTGCTTTTTGCGCGGGGCTCGAGTTTATATTGCGCGAAAGGTTCGAGTTGCACGCATCAAAAACAGCCCAGCGGGTGTCTGTTTTAGCGCGGAAGGTCGGAAAATGCTGAATCTTTAGGGTGGAGACCCAAAAATCTTGCGGCGGAATAAAAGTGCATCTGGACCGCCATAAGAGTGTCGATAGGACCAGATGGTCTACATATTTACTTGCCCCTGCTCACTTTGAGTCTCTGATGTTCAAATTAACTCTTTTTATATACATACCTAAGCCATAAGTTATACAGCAGCATTGCACAATCCCGGCTTGCTATATGACCATTGAACATGAAGTTCAAATGAAGAGCCTAGAACTGAGGCAATGTGGAAGACAAGGGTATGTAGTATAGCTTGTGAGTGGTTAAGCAACATAGAAAAAATAAAGAAAAGAAGACAAAACGAGTCTCAAGTTTTCTCGAGAGGCACGTGAGAATGAGTCAGAGGAAACACGTAATAAAAGGGAATCCAGCGCCGGGAGTCGAACACACCCGCAATAAATGCCCCCAAAATGGCACACATCACGTGCAAAATAAAATTTGGCGGACGCTCTATGACTTTAGGGCTCTTCAGGACCCACTACCTAAAGTTAGTGGGAATCCTGACCCAACTGTGAGCTTTATGGCTCTGATAATTTTCCTAGACAGCCATTTTGTCATACAATGTGGGTCTCTGGGACCTCTGAATATTATATTTCCTTCAACTTTTCGTCCTATGGAATTAACAACAGGCTCAAGGGAGTGGTGATTAGAAGAGAATGCATCTTGGCAGTCAAGTATCAGAGTGCAGTCACAGTTTGCTGACACATCCACCTAAAGGTTCAGCACCCGCCTCGAAGAGGCCTAATCCCATGTCATATGAATCACGTGCAATGTCCAATGGATTTTCAGAGGTAAAAAGCGACCTGGTGGTCGGATCACCCAAATCTGAAACCAAACTTTTCCGCCAATTTGCATGTCGGATGGTAGCTAAACATTTTCCCTTCAAATAACAAGTAAAACCCGTTGGATTCCAACGGAAATCAAATCCTATCAGATTTTGATGTCTCCCGGGATAGCCGTGTAGACGGACCAGGTGCATCAGCAGCCCCGTGTCTACGACTTTCTCCGGGTCAGGAACATAGCCAATGAAGTTGTAGTTGTCGCCAAGAGGGTTGGTATCGGGTAAATGCTTCAGAAGTTGGAGGAGCTCCTTCAGCTCCTCGTTATAGTATGTCGCGCCCGAGCCAGACATCGGCAGCAGCGAAAATTTGCCACGTTACATAATCCTATTTATAAACCGGCCATCTCTGGCCGATCCATTTAAAAACCGGTTTATAAACCGGTTTATAAACCGGTGTTTATAAACATGTTTGCAAACATGAAGTAGAAACAGCACCCTAGACCAGGAAGTAAGTCCCTAAGCCAAGTGTAAAGAGACATGTTACACATCTATCAGGATTCGGTTGTTGCACCTGTCATGAAGAAGACGGTCATCATCAAACCCAAGGCACCCCTCGATGTCTCGGACTCCAACGCAGAAGACTCCGATGCGGAAGACTCGATGCCCGAAGCACCCAGGCTTCACCGCCGTGTCATTGATAGCGACATCGAGATGGTCGAGGCCATTGCCGATGGTCTCGCATCCATACCTCTGGTCGGACGGAGCCGTCGCTCGTCCTCGGCGTCCTCGGGTCATTTGTCTCTCCCTGTGATCGAGATGGAGAGTGATGATGAGCTCGAGCCCAAGCAGGAGACTGTGCACACGGAGGTATGTGCCCGCCACTCTCACTCACATCTCCACTAACACTTGATCAGCGCAATGAGAAGGCCACACGCCAGAAGGTATGTCCCAAATGTCTGTGACTCGCATCTCCGCTAACAGATCGCGCAGACGGTGAGGAAGATTTCCGCTGCCCGCCAGAAGCAGGCGGACTTGGAGGTATGTTGATCAGCGGTTGATGATCATCGCTCACCTTGATTTATTGCAGAAGCCTGCGGTGCATCCGTCCAGTGTTCGCCCTGCTGGTACCGGCAAGGGAAAGGCAGTCGTTGAATCCGCGAACGACGCCTCCATGTCGCGTCGTAATTGGCAACACGTGACTGAGCTTACACAATAAGGAGACCTAATTGGTACCTCCAATCGCCCGGAAAGCAGCTGGGATCCATCAGAACGCCTCGTTCTGCCCGCGCCTAACAAGGACATCGGACTCACCGCTCAGCACCCTGAGCTCCAGTTTGTCCTCCGGAGCACCATAGCGCTCATCAAGACCTCCCTCCATTGCTCCCTCCTTTTCCACGAGGCATATCCGACGATGATTTCCCGGGCAGGGTGGGGTCGGCCGTATATGATCGAGGCCGCTGGTTTGCGCCCGTCGTCGTGCCACATTCTAGAGCGGCTGTTGATTGATTCCCAGTTTGGTGCAGTCTTGGCCCCGATTGTAAGCCCTTCGCCACTTAAATACCTGTCAACTGAATTTTCCACAGCCCCTCGATCGTGTAAATATTCTCCGCGGGGATATGAAGCGCTGTGCCGTCAACTGAATCCTCGCTTTCTTCGGTTTGGCGGACTTGTCCCCTTCAAGGGTTAAGGACCGCGTTGAGGAGCTACTCAAGGACCATAGATACATATTCCCCCTCAACCATCCCTTCCACCATGGCTCCATCCGGAAAATATCGACAAGTTCCCCGCCACGTCCAAGGGGAAGCCAGCTGAGCGCGAGCTCCCCGACGCGATGGTGGCTCTCACGGCAACAGCGGTTTGTATTTAAATCTGTGTCGCGTGCTACTTACTGAACCGTTTCAGGTTTATGCCGCTCTTTTGGAATTGCGAATGACAGGCCAGCGTCAGAACATAGTGTTTACCGAGGACGCGTATGAAGACATGTATCACAATCACATGGCATCACTCGAGACCGCTCGTAGCGGGGCCCCGCACTCAGTGCATGAGCTCATGCACACACTCTTCAAAGAAGTGAAGTGCGTATCCCGAGCATTCAATTTTGTTGTTGCTGATTTCGTCCAGCCCGAGCAACAAGACCATCCACACCACATCTGGCAGCTCCTTCACCCTCATGCAGCTCATTGATCTCCCTCAATCTGATTAAGTATTGTCTCGATCCCCAGTCCGGTCACGGCCACCTCCGTCGAATCATTGTTCTGCTGATCCTGCCACGATCCTTATAGTTCATATACATATTGTTGCCCATGTATCCTGTATTGTAGACCCCATTTAATCGAAGTCGTTGTTGCGCATTGAATTGAATTCAGTGGGATATATTAAGAATCCAATAGAAACCTAATGGAAAGCAGGCAGATATTATATGAACCTTCCGGTAAAGTGTACTAATTTCGGCTGAACTTACCTCCAAGTTAATCGCAACGTTATTAGCGACCAAATGTTCGATATTTGGTCCAATTAGGTCGAACTTCGGGGCAATACTGGAATATTGCCAAAGGTGGTCTTTCCTGATGTCCCTGGCCTCCCGTAGTCTGTAGGCATACACAGTGGGGGTCAATAAGGTGCACCCCATCCACCCTCGACAAATGTCACGTGAGTTTTCTATTGCGGATCGGCGACTTGAAAAAATCTATAAAATAATTTCTCGCTACCATTGAGTCAACTCCTTCGACCAGATTTACGATAGGGTTCCTATATTTTTTTTAACAAAAGAAACCGGATGATAACCACCCATTTGCGCTCGAAGTTAGCCCGACTTTCTACAGGATCAAAATTGGCACTGATTGATGGGGCCGATTGATGCCCTCAGTGTTCGCTCAACTCACTTGTCCACGAGGACCGTAAAGCCGTATATCTTTATTTATAACTTCTTTACATGTATATCTTCAATCTGGTGGGAGGGATTTGCCCTGGCCCCAGCTGTTGTACTGATATTCCTTCGTTCATCCAATATGGAAATTCACGTGACGTTTGTCGAGGGTGGATGGGGTGCACCTTACCTCATTTAGCATCTGAATACATCCATATAATTGGTGTTGTGGACGTCGAAGACACAAAAAATAATTACTTGCAGTGTCAGTCAACGTCAGTCTGTGTCAACCAGACAACATCAAATACTTTGCAACGTCGGTTGTCAGCGTCAATGTGGCACTCTGCTGCGTCAGTCACGGCACTTGCAGCATCAGTACTGGGTCTCTTCTGTGTCAGTCTGCACCGGTCTTGCGCGTGACTAAGGCTCCAAGCACATAGTTTTTGTGTACACATCTGGGTACACTAAACGAAAACGGTATGTAAACGGTTAAAACCGTTTATAACCGATTATACACGGTATTTTTTGGGCAGTACAAAATCCAATTTTGTTATTTGAAGTCAACTGTAAAACAACCCAAAAACTAGCCTCTACCGCAGGCTAACAACGCGCGTTTGAGGAATCCGGCCTTGATCCACATCTTGATCAACATCGCCTCCTTTTATCGGCCATCTTTTGTCAATACACGCATCAAAATCAGAAAGACACGTGCTTACCGAACTCGATGCGGGCCTATGTTTCACCTTTCTTGGAAAGGTCCCACACCCTCGAAATTATCTAAGCATCTAGGTTCGATCTGCCACACCTAACATGAACAAATAATCGGGCGACGCTGAACCTCGAAAATCGCCAGCTGCCACCCCTAAGTATAACAACATCAAATAATTGGCCTACGCCAAACCCACTCTTGACTTTCCGCCTCAGATCAAATTGCCAAATTCGGAAATAATCCTTGGCAGCTTCGGCACCACATCAATTCCATCAAATTGTCATGGCCAAACATACCATAAGCTGTCAGCGATGAAATTGGTGTCTTCAAATGCCCTCCTCCTTGTTCCCCTCCCATCACTCGATATTACTTCCATCCATGCAAGTCCCATATAAAGTGCTCCCCGTCTGTGCGCGGTGCCATCGCGCGACTCACGCTTTGCATTTTTGAGATGATTTTAAATTGCCTTGACATGTGATTGGATCATATCAGTGGCAGTGCCTACATATTCTCCACCGCTAAGGGAGTCCTGAGGTCAACATGCTATTATTATCCCTCAGAGAGACTTGCCTTCCACATACAAAGTAAACGGCTAATCCGAGCAGATTCTGTGAATCTCCTCTGAGTTTTGGGCGCTCGAGAAAGAGCTGTATTGCCCTCTAAGGTAGCGGACATACAAGTTCGGTTACCCACGTGACTACCCAAAACGGGCGATTCTCTACGAGTATGAGTTCTCAAAGTGAGAACAAACATTTCGGCACAGCAGAACTGTGTAGATGTACCCTGAAACCTCTCACAAATATTTTGAGGAGTTTTACTCGAAAAATGGGAGACTAGTTCCCAAATCTATGTCAACTGCTTAATTTTGGAACTAGTCCTTCATTTCTGGACCTAAACCCTTCGAAATATTTGTGAACGCTTTTAGCCTACATTTAAACAGGACTGTTGTGGCAGAATTTCCATTTTTTCACAAGGAAAAGAGGATTCGAGGAAAGGATCTCCAAAATTCCCAAAAAGGCAGGTCACGTGGGGTAACCGAACTTGTATGTCCGCTACCTTACATTGTGTTGATGTGATGCCGAAGATGCCGAGAATTGTTTCCGGATTCGGTAATTTGATCTGAGGCGGAAACTCGCGAAGTCGCCAAACAGCTTTTGAGAATGGTCCCCACACATCAATCCCTATCTGGTAACATCAAAACGTGACCTCCGGAGCTCCGGAGGACTGTCGAGCATTGTTTGTCAATCACTGCCTCTTTCCTCTGTACCACCACGACACCACCTCCCGACTGCAAAGGAGGGTGCCCCATCGCTCAAATAACCACCCGCGGACCGTCCTCGAGCATCCCGAGGCTCGTATTGCCCTCGGGCTCCCGGTTTGTCTTCAAGTTCTCCTTGCGCTGCCAGCCGCACCCGCAATGCTCGATGCCACCGCTCCGCAGTGCGGGTGGCATGTTGACAGATATACTGTTATACATCTCTTATGAGCATCCATCCACAAGCAAGATGGAGAAGCTCGAGTCTTTCTATTCCATCCTATTCAAATTGTGCTCTATCTTTGATACAAATTACGCGTCCCGATGCGTCGTGTGCGCGTTGGTGCGGTCTGCGACTCGTCCTATTGTGTAAATATTACGTTGTATTTCATGTTTATACATTCGCGACTTAGTAATGCAACAAGAATTTATTTCTTGAAGTCCCTTGCGTTTACACAGTTCGGGCCTAGCCATGCCACCCACCCATTCTCGACTTCATGGTGGCTTTGCGGAGCATCGCCGGAGGGTCCGGAGATCACGTGTGTGAACTACCATATGCAGAATGATGTGTGGGGACAAAACTGGCGATCTTCGCCAAACCTCGTTAATCGTCATCTGCCACCCCTCAACATAACAATGGTAAATAAATGGTTATGCTGCACCTCGTCGACTAGACTCATGCCGGCTCTATCTAATCACACCTCCCAAATGCCATACATATCCCCATACACTGACCGAGGGCTCAGCCCGCTCTTGCCGATGGTCCACTCTGGAAGAGATCCCCGCCAAGCTCAAGGAAGCACTCATCGAGGCAACTTTCCGTCTCACGCACTGGCTGATTCCAAAGAACAGCGGTCTTACAGATTCTTTTTCCGGTAAGACTGTGTTTGTCTCGCGCTACACACATTTAACCTTCGTGACAGCCATCATCGACCAGATCATCATCTTCAAAGCCACCCCAATTCAGCCGCGCAACAACTACGCAAGACTTAATAAACCGTTCCGTTATTCTGTCCCGGCTGCGGGCGTGTTCTCTACACCAACGGTCCGCCCAATCATTATACCGCTTTTGTCCAACCCCTCATTGCCTCCTGTACATCCCGCCAACGGTCCCCAATCTGCCGTAGGCCCTGTGCCGTCGAGAAGTTTTCTGGTGACGGGGAGATGCCTGCTGATAACGCCGGCGACGCCGGGAAGGCTCCTGAATCCCCCGAACCCACCGTCGATGGCAGTAAGGGTTCCGGGGGTGTTACTCCCTCGGGTGAGTGTTCCCTCATTGCGTTAGATTCACTGCTGATATGTGGCCCCGGTTAGACACCTTCACTGGTGCAAGTGTTACTGCCATGGGTGAGAATTCTCTTGCCACGTTTGATTCAATGCTAATGTGTGTCCCCCGCTTAGCCAACATCGCTGGCGGGAAGGGCCCCGAGAGCGTTAGCACCGGCAGGAGAGAACATTTCCGGCCCCAAACCAACGGATAGGGGTCCGAAGGCCTCGGGGTCAAGTGAAAGGTCGAGCACCGACAAGCCTACGATCAAAAAGGGGGCCGTTGCCGTGGGCGACAAGATGGATGATGGAGAGGGCGATAAAGGTACCAAGCGCAAGGCTCCCGATGGAGAGCGGGCAGCCTGGGCCTGGCCACGGGAGTAGGGCTCGCACTCCTGCTGCTATGTAGACAGCACATATTTGTGATAGCTGTACCATTGTCTATTTTTGTAAACGTCTTTGGGGGAGTTTCGATCTCAAACGCCAACAACAAGAAAGGTTTGTAACTTGGCGAAGTACAAGCACCTAGTGTCCATTAGTACCATCAATAAGGTGATTACATAGACACCTTTCGAGAGTGCGACGACGTGTGATGAGCCAAACCCGGGTTCCTCTGAGCTATGATGGTGGAAGGAAATTAGACAATCTGCCATGTCAGGTCATTGACGGTCACAATTTATACCCAGGGCGCAAGGTGTACAGATGTGGAACTGCTGGATTGTTGCTTCTGAGAGCGCCCGAATAAAAGGCTTTGCGGTTAAGCCAAATACCGACTAGATCGGCTTTCAATTTGACGTCCACATCGGTCCGAAGTTCACGGTATATATCGATCGTTTAAACCGTTTATAAACGGTTTTGTCACCGTGTACTGTCCTGGCTACACTAATCGGAAACGAAAACGGTTATAACCGTGTATAAACGTTTACACACGGAAACGGTTGGAGCCTTACGCGTGACACAGCGTCAGTGTGACATGTCTGCGGCACTTTCGACATCTGTATGTGGCAGTCCAATGGCATTCATGTGTCTCTCTGCGTCACTCGCGGGTGCCTCTGCGGCACTCATTCTCTGAGATTCCGAATTTTATCTCTGACGGGTTCAATTCAAGGATGACGTTGCTACATAGCTTTGAGAATCAGCCCTGTCTTTCCTTTCACTGCCGTGGTATTAGGCACCGCAGTGGTACTCATTCTTTATTCACATTCCTAGTTCAACATGTCGTGGAAAATCTATTGCATACTATCTCTGACTAGGAACCTAGGCACACTAGGAACCTGGGCACTTGCCAAATATATGTATGAATAGTACCAAATGTTAATAACTTTGACTTGGGGGAGGGACTACGACCCCTGACGCCCACCCATGCCAAATTTTGAGGCGGAATGTTGCGTTGATCGAAAGCTGTGCCTCGTTTGATCGCGGGCCGGAGGGTGAGAACATCATTTTCTTAACGCCGAGCGATCATCTCACCCGTTTCTCCACCAATCCTTGGT
The DNA here is from genome assembly GCA_029204335.1 of Mycena vulgaris. Classification (NCBI taxonomy): domain Eukaryota; kingdom Fungi; phylum Basidiomycota; class Agaricomycetes; order Agaricales; family Mycenaceae; genus Mycena; species Mycena vulgaris. Next base: position 466,769 of record JARGYA010000068.1, read on the forward strand.
CAATCCACGACTTCTGGGGCTCATTCTGCTCACCACATCTCGCACTTGTTTTCTACACACCAAATATCCCCACAACTTTACTCTTTCCCTGCTGAACCTTCATGAATGAACAGAGTGGGCCCTCCACCACCCCCGCGACGCGTATATCAAACGACCCTTTGACGCTAGGGATCTAGAACCTCACACAGTCCATTATGATGGATAAAGCTTTAGTTTCGGAGCTATTCCGCCATTCTATCTATTTGATACCGCTCTCACCGTCGCCCATGCCCCAAACCACCCTATTTTCTCCGGTACCAATGTCTAAATGCCGGGTTCTCGGCGGTTTGACTTAGGAGTGGAATGGTGGGCCCAGGTATGTTCATCTACTTCTTATGGAGCTACCTGCAACTTATTTTGGTCAACCCTGTCCTCTCCCCGCCGCGCGGCCCTCGTTCGATCTGCAGTATGGATCCCGTCGCACGTGACTGGCGTCGGAAGCACTCAGTTCTACCATTTTTCTAGGTCCAACATACCCTCTTAGCATCTACAATACTGTAGTTTTATCCCCTGAACATCATAAAGCGGCATAATGGCATTAAATGAGCTGGCAACAATGAATTTGCATGGGTGCCCAGGTTCCCCATAATTGCCCTTTCGGGAGTTTCGCCCGAACTAAATTCACCACACCTTCAAAATGTCCCCAAATATGCCCCAAATAGGCTCAACTTGCTCCCAGGATGCGCGCCTACCATCTAACACTTTCAGATGTTCAAAAAGTCTCTCGAGGGAGTTGTTAACGGTTCAAAACCCTTAAGGTGCCCAGGTTCCCAGCGCGTGATAGTACCCTTCTGCACCACTCTCTGCATAGCCATTACATTCGGAAGCCGCGTGGTCATAGCACACCAAACGGCACGCTCGTCTATCACTGGCGCATCCAAACTCGACCGCTACAAAACAGACACTTAGCGGCGATGTGTTATTTTAATTATTATGGAAAGAGTTATGGGAGTAATGAACAGAGCCACACAGTTTCATCGGGAGGACGTCTTAGTGCACAAGAGACTTCATCAATTTGAGTTTAAAGTAAGTTATTTAACAACTACACCGTGATGCAGAGAGAATGACCGCCCCGCGGCAGCTTCATGGTCTCCCCCCTCCTTAACCTTTAAGGTCTGGGATGTCGCCAGCTAATATCTGAATGAGATAGACGGTTTAACCTGGCCGAATCAGCCTTACAAGGATTGATGAATGTGAAAATGCTTTTAGAGGTATTCCAACAAATACAGCGGGCAACATCGGCCGGATGTTGCTCTATATCACCCTGGGCTGTATTTCCGTTGGCTGGATCATCCACCCAAACACGATCTGAGCATTAACCCAGTATGTTCCGGGGTTTCCGACACTAGTGCCACTGTTCGGCACTTCCCAGGACTTATCGGTAGCCCGCCATCGATATGGCAGGTGTTCTGTCTCTAAGATTTATTCAGAGTCTGTCTCTCACTTCCAGAGTCAAACAACCGTTCCTCGGGAACATTTCCGCATTGTGAATTATATTCCTTGACTTCGTGGTCCGTGCGTACTTCATCGGAGGATTTCAACTCGGCTAACGTCGACGAGTTAGGCTGTGCTAGGCCTCCTTTCGCTCCTCCCACGTCACGCGTGGTTCTTTGAACACCTGAACTGCACAGATCTCATCAGGATCACTCTTCCTCCTTAACCTCACATCACTCACCTGAATTTCGTGGGTCAATCCCGAGGCGGGCTGGGACAAACATCTCGAAAATTGGACACATAATATGACCGGAGGCTCCTGGCACCTGCAACGGGAAATTTGATGTTGCTGTTGACGCATGCAACGTCAGTCGGCGTCAGTCTAATTTTTTGACCCATCGTGAACTCACCTTAAACCTTCTTTCTGGCCTCTAATACTCTGTACGCATATATATTGGTGACAGATACCTCCTGTCGCAGAGGTATGCATACATATAATCAGTGTTGAGGACGTCGAAGGAACAGAAAATAATTACTTTCAGCGTCAGTCTGCGTCAGTCACCGTCAGTCTGCGTCAACCGAAGTCACTCTGTGCCGGTTACCTGCATCAATTCTGCACTTCTTAGATACAACCCCCTGAGCATATTGCATGCTCCAAATTCATGAAACAATTCAGTAACCGTATTGATAGTCTAACACACTTGGTTGAAGTTCGTCTGCGGCAGTAGCACAGCCACTCTGCGTCAATAGGTGGGCTCAGAGTTGAGCCTCTGCGGCAGACGCAGACGCAGAAGGTCATGTGCTGTGACTGCCGGATCACCGTTGGTAGTTGTTTACTCGTGTACACTAGAAGCCTTTGACGCCCCCAAAAAAATATCTCTCACATTTTCATCGCCCTAGGGCCCTACTACACCCTCTAAACTCGGACTATAATATCACTTGATTCACTCCCACATGGCCCTGTCCGAAGACAAGCTCCCCCCGCTCCCGTGGGCGGCAAATGGGGGAGCGCTGACTTGGACACTCCTCACATGTCTCCAAGAAAAGGAGAACTTTAGTGTTCTTTTTGGCAAGCAGGATCCCAAGGACATAAGCAGAATACCCCCAGTCCTTCCCTGTTGAATGTTGATCCATATTGGTCAAGAATACATCATCTGACCGCAAAATCACGGTCTATGAGCGCATCGCGCAGAAGATGTTTCCAGAAGACTTCAAGACCCATGCTAAGATGCTCGGGAGACGTGTAAAGGGAAAGACAGAGGAGTACGCCCCCTGATTCCCTTCGCAATGTGCACTAACTGTTACTAGGTGTGCAAAATATACAAAGAAAAAGCGGCCCATCTTCGCGTTACCGGAGGGGGTATTGGTGCTCCAGAGGACTCGGGTGCAGATGGGGGACATCAATACCTCGACTATTACATCCCTGCGGATGGTCCTCACCATGATACGTCCGTGGCAGCTGTGAATCTTGTTAGCGCGGGTGTCAACTGTCCTCTGACAGGTTTCGAGATTACAGCCGATTGCAGTACCGAAGGCGCGAATCAAAATTTCCAGTTTTGGGACATTTTCAAAGAATTCCCGATATCTCAGCCAATTCTTCACCGATTCACTTGGAAATTAGATAGATCTACTCGACTAATTCAACCGCAATTAGTGATAGAGAGGAATCTGTGAAAATATCATGTATTACCCATTTCCGATTCCAGGTTGTTTTCGGACCGAAAGCCGTCTAGCATGCCGAGAGCATGTCCCAGCAGCGTAATATTTTGGTTTGGACAGAACATTCGACTCTAGGAACATCTGATACTACCAGAGACATGGATAAATCACTTGCAATCCCTCCAGATCTCATGGACACATTTGCCAGTTTTGGCATCGAGACATATTGTAAAGATTACTTTTATCCATACATTTCCTAGATTTCTGGCTATATGACATTGTTCCTCAGTCGAATATGGTGCCCAAACCAAAATATTACGCTGCTGGGACATGCTCTCAGCATGCTAGACGGTGTTCGGTCCGAAAGCAGCCTGTAATCAGAAAATGGGTAATACGTGATATTTTCACACATTCCTCTCTATCAATAATTGCGGTTGAATTAGTCGAGTAGATCTATCCAATTTCCAAGTGAATCGGTGAAGAATTGGCTGAGATATCGGGAATTCTTTGAAAATGTCCCAAAACTGGAAATTTTGATTCGCGCCTTCGGTACTGCAATCGGCTGTAATGGCCCAAACGAGTCGAATGACTGTTCCAGATGCCGTACTACTCAAGAGAACCTCCCATTTTTCTTTTCAACTCTATTATTCAAAAAGTAGTGTTCGCTGCAGAAACCCTCTCCGTCCTACAACGCCCACATAATACGCAGTATGTAGGCTTCGAGCGAGCGAAGGCGGGGAGCCAATATCACCCTACTGAGGCCAAAATATTTCCAGCTGACACAGTTGAACATAGTTTAACATTCTTATGCCATCGAACAATTACGGCGATCACTGTTAATCGCGCAGAACACTCGTCGTGCCAGTGGTTGCCCCGTTTACACTTCTCTGAGGAGTAAGGATCGTATCGATCTCATCGACAATTCCTTTTGGGATATGGTGCCGACTCGAGCGTGCATTCCTAGCATTCAAATCAGATGGTTGAAGTTGAATTTGAATGGTTGGAAATCAACTTACGCAGGTGAACACACGATCCAGCGATACAAAGTTGTCTTGAGAGAAATTACGAGGACTAAACAGTAGTTTATACTCGTTTTTATATTCCTTCCCCAAGCCAGAAAGCGCGACATTTGGGGCATCAATTAAATTGCACTTTTTCCGACGTTTCTCCGATGACCATTAACTTTTTACTGACTCGCATCGCAAAAATGTGATGCATCTAAGGCCACTGAGTCAGTACGGACATTTTGCGCCGCTCGGCATCAATCTATCATGACAGCGTCACATCAGCGTCACATCAGCGTCCAAGGGGTACCCGCCGGAAGAAGCCGAGACACAGCCTCATAGGGTAGGGTGTGTCTGGACGCCCTTATTTCACTTTTCGGAATTTGGTTGGAGGACTCTAAAAATGTGTTTGGAAGGATAAAAAAAAAACCCCCGATTTTTTTTACCCGGCTGAAGGTGGGAGAGGTTGGTGAGCGTTCGACCCTGACTTTCTGCGCCAACAAACAGCGTGCATCACCGCTTAATAAGTGTTAGATCAAGGCAAAAATGTGAGCTTTTGCGGCCATTTCCGTGGGAATACTTCCCGATTTGGTGCTTACATAACTCGGCTAATAGGGTAGGGAGGGTCTGGACGGCCTTAATTCACTTTTCCGACGTCATGTAGCAAATTTTAGTACTGGGTACCCCTTGTCAGCGTCCCATCAGTGCCGAAAGGCTGTAACGGAACGCTCTCTCTTTTACCCTCGTTTCTTTCTTTCTTCACTTATCCACAATCCTTGTTTCAATTTCCCTTACCCCGACGATCTCTTTACTATTTAGGACTAATTCGATCGCTAGCTACAGTATATAAGATCGGTCCTCTGTATGTAGTTCTTTGGTCAATCCTATACTCTTACCACTTATTCCGTTGACTCGACCACTCAACAGCCCGAACGAAGAATCTTTGTGCCGAGACTAGCCGCCGACCTACCAGCCGACTGCTCCTCGTCACATCCTTTTAAGTGACAACTTACTCGCTGCTTAACTGGTTACCCCTCGGTTTGATCCACCTAGGCCACCATCTCCGCTAGCGACCCAACAGACCAAAGAATCTTACTATGGACGACAATTCAGTCATCTACCATACCCGCGCCCAGACTTGCTCTGGCGCCCTACCTGCGCCCGCACCCCTGTTCAGCCCCGAGGCCCTTCACTTCGGTTCTGTCAGCACGGGTGCTATGGACGCACCCGCCGTTGTCGTTACAACGAGACCTTCCGTCGCTTCGGCGGCGAGACCCTCCATCGCTTCGGCGGGGAGACCTTCATTCGCTTCGGCGGTGATTAATTCCGGCGCCCCGCGCGCCGGAGATTTCTCTTCGGAATTTCCGTCGCTCTCGAGCGATGTGGATTTCGGCGTTCCTGGTACTGCACCATCGCTGGTCGAGAACGTGGACGAAGAGAGATGGACCCCCGTCACACGTAAGACCTCGCGTTCTCATCGTGAGCGTAGTACTTTGAGTAGAGGAAAATATACCAGTGTTAGTTATTCCTCGAACGCTTCCGACACCGAGTCGACCGTTGAGATCGCTACGGGCAATATGAGCCAAGAACAGCTCACTACCCTAGCTCGCCGCTATGAGGCGTTCGCCGCGCAGTTGCGGGCGAAATTGGCGCCTAACAACGCCCCTGTTCATGAATGGAATCAGGGGCCAGAAAGCGTCGAGGATGTTCCGGACTCGCCTAAATCCCGAGCCCCGACCCCTGAACGCGCCGTCGAGCCCGACGCTCCTCGCACCCCGTCCCCGAAGTCATATCGGGCAACGGTGGAGGAGGTCGAAGATGAGGACGACCTCATCGAGCTCGAGCCAAGCGCTGGCCCTTCCCGCAACAAGGGAAAGGGTGTCGACCCGCGCAACTGAGGAGGGATTAGTTCTTTCTAGCAGTTTACCGAGGCCTACATGGAGGAACAGATGAATATGTTCCAGAATTTCGCTGAAATTAACCGTGTGATAAAGGAAGAGGCAAGGGACACACCTTCCGACTTTTTCACAGTGTCCACTCCACGGCCCACGCCTTCGAAGTCGCGCAAGCGGCGTTCGAAGAGCCCTAAGTCGAGGAAAGATAAGCCAGCGGAGGTGGAGAAACCCACCGTGGTTCCCATCGAGCCGCCTGTTAAACATATTGAGAAGGTTCAACTTGTTGAACCCGAGAAATCTAAAGATTCCTCAGCTGCCCCAGACCGCACGCCGAGCAACGGCGACGGACCTAAAGCCGTACTTACCATGGACGAAATGTACGCTCGCCTGGTCCAGAAGATCAGCGAGTTGAGGTTTGAAGATAGGCAGCGTGTGAGCGCTCCACCCAAGGTGGAAGTGCATCACCAAACTCAGCCGCCGCGCGCCTCGGGCGTGCGCGAGACTCCTGCTTCCCGGGGTATAACTCCAGGCAGGATGGCTACTGAAGGCTTCTTTGAACGAGCCTTGCGGGGCACGCCAGCAGATCCTCTGAAAAATTCGAAAGCTTCGGCGCCGCCTTCCGGGCCGCCTGATGGTTCAAGTTCAAGCTCGAGTTCGAGCTCCAGCTCTTCAAACCACGGCGGCTCCAGGACTTCGCGGCGCGCGTCAAGTCCGCGCTTGTCTTCAAAACGCCAGCGCGGTCACAAACGCAAGCAGAGAATGTTGCTGAAGCCGATTCCGCCGACTCGTTACAATGGTGAACCTAACGCGAACACTATTCAGCGTTTCGCAAGAGAGTCGAAGACTTACGTCAAAATGGGCCGAGTTCCCTCGGACGACCAAGTCTACTTCATCTCGTATTATCTGGATGGCAAAGCGCTAAATTTTTATAATCAGGTTGTTATTCCGGATGAAGAACAGTGGGACTTAAAGCAATTCTTCATTGGATTATTTGAATTCTGCTTCCCAGTCGATTTCCGCAACTCACAGAGAAAGCGCCTCAATCGTTGCTTCCAGGGCGCGAAAGGCGTCGCCGAGCACGTCGCGGAATGGTCAGAAATCTATAATACCATCGGGTTAGAAGATAATCAGGAAAAGATTGTCAAGCTCTTTAACAGCTTCACCTTTCCGGTACAGACCGAGATTTATAGGAAGGGACTAGAGCCTGAGAGCTCCACCTGGGAGGAAATCGTGGAGGCCGCGGAGAAGGCCGAGATACTTCTCAAGCTCGAAACCCGGCACCATGATTCTGGCGGGTCTCAGAGACGGCCAGCTCCACAGAAGGCGCCCAGGACGAGTGGCTCCCGAGCACCGTCCCAGTCCCAGCCTTTGCGCGGAGGATTCCGCGGTCGTGGGCGTGGTCGTGGAGGGCGCTCGTATCACTCCCGCCCCCGCGACGAATTTTCACGCCCTCGCGAAGAGGTTATGCGGACTTCATCCGCGTCAGTACCTGCGAAGGGCGAGCGTAAGTATGAGTCCATGACTCCGCAGCGTAAGAACGAGATGCTCGCCAAGGGCCTTTGTTTTAACTGCGGGGAACCGGGACACTTGTCTCGCAACTGCCCCAAGAACCAATCAGTACCTTCGAACAGGAAGGGAAAACCGCCGGGGTTTGCGACTCACGCAGTCCATTTCGGAAATAGCTCGGCGCGCGATGCGCTGTTCGAGAGCACCGAGGTGCTTGAGACGGTGCACGTTGGCGCAATCGGTGAGGACTTTGTCGAAGTCGTGGAGGGCGGACCGTGTAGAGAACCCCTTCAAACGTTGGACTCTAAGAGTAGTTCGGAAAGCAGTTTTGATTTAATTTCAGCTGTTGACGACTCCGATTCCAAGACGCCCTCACCTGAGCATGGCAATAAGTGCGGATCTTCTGGCTGCTGGTGCGAGAAGCGTGGTCCACCGCGTCCCATGGGGGACCTATACGCGTTTTATACGGCGTTGATGCTGCAATCAGCCCAGCCTTACCCGGGAGATTTACGCCCGCTTGACCCAGACAAATGTTTCGACGAGAAAAGGTTCCTAATGTACCTCGTATCCGACACTGAGTACGTTATACTGGATCATCAGAATCACACGGATCTCACCATTAGCGTTGAATCCCTTCATGACCCGGATTTTATGCCGGCATTGTGGTATGCTCAGGCACGCGCTTCTGAACTAGGCATGAATCCAGACGCCTGCTTACTGGAGGAAAGGTACCTTGAATCCATGGATGACGTTCAGGCGGGCGCGGTGAAAATCCTGCTCGAAAACAACGAGTGCCGAGCATGGGGAGAGGATATAGCGTCCTCACCTTTGGACAGATTCGAAGTCTGGTCAGACGGCGATCAGCTCGTCGTATCCAACCGCGAGGAAGGAAGGTGTTATTCCCTCCCTCGAGACCTCCTCAAAGATCCCAGCTTTGATTTATATCACTGGTACGAGGAGGCCGCAATTGACCTATGCAACCCGCCAGACTCGGAGGCCTGCCTTCACACCGACTCCGATTTGGAGCTGCCCAGCAGCGGCGAAGACTCCATGCCGGACCTAGAGTCAGTAGCGCCCACCGAGCCCTCAGATGCTGGCTCCATGCCTTCGCTGAAAACCGTTAGTGATTCTGAATGCAGTTCTGAGAAATCGGACTCGGAACCTCCGAGCTTGCGCTCTGTGTCCGACTCGTCCGACAGCGGTTCTGATTCAGATGACGATAACGCACCGGGCTTGGTGAGACCAGGAGATGCTGACGAGACGTTCGAAGACCGCCTTAGCTTCTGGGCCCGAGCCACCGAGGAATGCAACCAGGCATCGCAGACCCAGGACTCTCCCAGATCGCGTCGCTTGGGTGATGTTCTCGGGAACACGGTCGCTGCGTTGCTGGAGTTCTTCCAGCCTTACCCAGGCGATCATTTAGTTCCCTGGTCAGACGACAGGCGCGACGCCGTTCGATTCCGCATTTTGCGTCCTAGCGAGGAGCACTACGTTATCGAGGACTCGTATTTCGACGAAGTAATAATCTTACCTCTGGAATATGTTCGAGTACCAGCGTTCCACCTGATGGACTGGTATGCGCGACAGCGCTCTACGGCCTTGGGTATCAAATATCGCCAAGCGCCCATTCATAACTTCCCTATCGAAGAACTGCTCGCCGATGCGGCTCAGCAGTACTTTAGAGACATTGGTCGCGTTGCACCTATGTTTAACGGGGTTATTATTGAACGGATTCCCCGTGAGCCGGACGGCTTGGAAGGACCGGACGGTTACCTAGTGTCCATCCCGATCGGCGAAAGGGACCTACACGAGCAGATCTCGGAAGAGACTCTGCTTAATCCAGACCTCGACCTAGTGGGTTGGGTGTTGAAGCGCCAGCTCAAGCACATTATTTGCGAGAGCAACCGCCAGAGCGGCTGGGAATATACTCGCCAGTCGAATTACTTTGGCACGATGTTCGACGAGCCACTCGAGGAAGCGGAGGGCGAGTTCCTTCTGTACTGTGGAGGTGTTCAAATCCCCGCAGACAGCATGAAGGGGATATCCCGCACCGCATCGACTCCACGCGTGGCGAATCGGGTCGTAGCTCGGCCCCTTGTTATCGTCGTTCGCGTTAATGGCGAACCAGCTCGCGCGCTGGTGGACTCCGGTTCTCTTGGGGATTTGATCTCCACTTCGCTCGCAGACCAGCTTCGCCTGAAGCGCCAGGAACTCGAGGACCCCATAACGCTGCAGTTGGCAGTCCAGGGCTCTCGTTCAAAAATCAATCATTCAGCAACTGTCAAGTTCAGTTATCAGGACATTGTTGAAGAGCGTACCTTCTTTGTGGCCAACCTGAGTGGCTACGATATGATTCTGGGCACGGCTTGGCTATTTCAACACAAGGTGAGCATTGGCTTGAATCCCGCTCGCGTCCTCGTCGGAAGCGCTAACGCCGTACCTCTTGAAGGTGTTGCTACTGCTCGAGTCTTCTCTGGCGCCGTTGGGATCGAAGACTCCGCTCTACAAGCGGCGCGAGATGAGCTAATGGAATATGCGAAGCCAATTTGTAAAACAGCCGCAGAGACGGGCTTACCTCCATTTCGAGATATAAATCATACTATCCCGCTTATTGATGAGAATAAAATCTTGCCTTGGAGACCTGCGCGCTGCCCTGAGGCTTTGAGAGAACAATGGGACCTTAAACGGCAGACATACCTGAAAGCTGGCCGCTGGGAAGTCACGAACACCGGGAATACACCCCGATGTTGTTAATCCCCAAAGTCAAGACGAATCCGCCTAAGCTTCGCGTGGTGGTTGACCTGCGAGCGCGTAACGCGAATACCAGGAAGATGACCTCACCTTTGCCTGATATGGAGGGAATTTTTCGGCGCGTCGCGCGCTGCGAATTCCGTACTCTCATAGATGGGCAGGACGCATACGAGCAGATTCGGGTGATCCCCGAGCACGTCTCGCGTACGGCTGTGAGCACACCAGATGGAAATATGGTCAGTCTGGTTCTCCAGCAGGGCGATTGTAATGCACCTGCCACCTATCAATCCTTGATGAACCATCTCTTCGGCCAATACATCGGCCGCTTCATGGACGTATATCTAGATGATATTATCATCTACTCCAATTCGCTTGAAGACCACGTCAGGCATGTGAAGTTAGTCATCGACATATTGAAGCGTTAGCAGCTTTACCTGAGCGCCAACAAGATCCAGCTGCTCCAGCGCGAGCTGAATGTCTTGGGGCGAGTAGTCGATGACAAGGGGATCCGGATGGACCCCCACAAGGTGGACACTGTCGTTAATTGGAAGACTCCAACGAACCGCGACTTGCTACGAGGGTTCCTCGGGTCGGTCACCTACCTTGGTGGAGATGTGGCAGATGTCCACATTCCTATGGGAATACTCCACGAGTTAACGAGTGATTCGGTGCCATTTCGATGGGGCTTTACTCACCAGCGGGCCTTCGAGGACGTAAAGCGCCTCGTTGCGCTCTATCGAGGCCACCCTCGCAAGCCGCTGGACTACAGCGCTAATGCGCCGCAGATCTGGCTTGTCACCGACGGGTGCAACTCCGGCGTCTCCGGCGTTGTGTGCCAAGGAGAGGATTGGAAAACAGCGAGAGTTGCTGCATTCTTTTCAGCAAAGCTGAATCCTGCGCAGCAGAATTATCCCGTACACGAAATCGAGATGCTTGCGGGCGTAGAATCGATGCTACGCCACGCGGATATCCTGCAAGGCTGTCAATTCGTGTGGATTACAGACCACAAAGGATTAACGCACCTAGTAAACCAGAAAAACCTCTCCGGGCGTCAGGCCCGTTGGATTGAGAAGACTTCCAGCTTCAATTTTGAAGTTCGATACGTACCTGGCCCTGATAACGTCCTAGCGGACGCTTTATCTCGCATCTATTCCAATGAGGCGACTGGCACCGTACGAGCCAGGTCGGAATACAAATACCACGATGTTATTGACAAGGACTCATTGGACATTTCCTCCATCTCTATGCCGGTATTTGCTGGTATGGAGGCCATGGCGATGACCACCGACCGGGTAACGCGGTCGATGGCACGAGCAACGAAGGAGGCTGACATGAAGTCAAGCCCCGGCGCCGACGCGAAGTCAAAGCAGTCCAGTTTTGGGTCCAAACCCCGTGCGTCCCCAAAGGAGGGCGAGGGTACAACCAAAAATTCGACAGAGAATACGATGAAGCCAAGACGGAGCACCAGATTAGCAGACGGCGAAGGAAAGAAGCAGAGTCGAAACGCCGTGCACGGTCCGGCACTGCCACCCTTCAACCACTTTGATCCGTCACCTCGTGCCACTTCCACGGGACCAAACCCCACAGCGGACGCAGATCACGAAGATCCCCCCGCATCGGGGCCGGCTAACCTCGATAACGAATTCGAACACTTGGACGACTCCTTGCTTAACGCTGTTAACTCTGGCTGGCAAGGTCTGGACCTGGTAAAGCTTATTACCAATCAATACGCTGGCGACGCGTTCTTCAAGAACATCCTTGAGAACCCCAAATCCTTCCGGAACTTCGAGGTCGAGGATGGTCTTATCTACCTTCGGGACTCCGACCACCGTGTCCTCTGCATTCCCCAAATCACTTACCGCAACCGCAACATTCGCGAGATCGTTATTTCTGAAGCACACTCCTTGCTTGCTCACTTGGGACTTCGAAAGACTCTGGACTATCTGCGCGACCACTTCTGGTGGAAAGAGATCGTGGACGACACACGTAGCTTCTGCGAGTCTTGCTCTACCTGCAAGCGCAGCAAGCCGAGCAATCAGAGGCCCTACGGCCTCCTGCATTCGCTCAACCCACCTTTAGAGCCGTGGGACTCCATCGGCGTGGACTTCGTTGGCCCATTGCCTGAGTCCAAGAACCGGGACAGTGTTTTCAACTCCCTGGCTGTCATAATCGACCTTCTCACTGGGGTGATCCACTTTGTTCCATCTCGTATGAATTATACCGCTCGCCAGATGGCTGAACTAATGTTTGAGCACGTCTACAAATTACATGGGCTCCCTAAATCGATTGTGAGCGACCGGGACTCCCTATTCACGAGCGTTTTCTGGAAGCGCTTGCACGAACTCATCGGGATCAAGCTCCACATGTCCAGTGCTTATCATCCTGAGTCTGACGGTGGAACTGAACGCGCGAACCGCACTATTACTCAAATGCTGAGGCAGTGTATTGGCTCCAAGCAAAAGGATTGGGTCACCAAGTTACCTGCCATTGAGTTCGCGATGAACTCGGCTCGGTCCGAGTCCACCGGGTACACCCCGTTCTTTCTGAACACTGGACGCATGCCGAGGACCTTGCTATGGAACTCTGACCGCACGCGTGAGTACCCTGGTGTTGCGAACTTCGCACTTCAACGTCGCCTTGCGATTATGGCGGCGCACGACAGCATGACCGCTGCACGCGTAAAGCAGACGCGTTCCGCTAACCGGAAGCGCCAGCCCGCACCTTTTGAGCTAGACGACCTGGTTTACCTCTCATCTAAGAACCTCAAATTCGATAAGGGACTCGCTCGCAAGCTGATTCCCAAATACATCGGACCTTATTCGATTATCCGCGACTTTGGCAACGGCTCCTTCCAGTTGGATTTGCCTGCAACCATGAAGCATCGCGGGGTACACGACGTGTTACACGCGTCCTTGCTTAGGATCTATATCGCAAACGACGACCGTCGCTTCCCTGGACGGCTGGAATGCCAGCTTGGAATTTTACTAGACTCTGAAACTAATGAATGGGCGGTCGACAAGATTGTCAACCACTATGGGCGTCGGACCAAATCCTTGTTTGAAATCCTCTGGAAATCAGGTGATAAGTCTTGGATGCCCTACGAACAAGCTAAACGCCTGAACGCACTCACGGATTATCTCGAATCCTTGGACGTGCCGGATGTTCAAGCCTACCCTACGGATCGGGCCGACCTCCTGTCGATGGAGAGGAGTTGCACATCGGATCAATAATGTTCCACTTCTGGAGTTATAAGAGGGGCGAGCGGCTGGAAGAATTCCTCCCCCCTTCGCCTTCTACCACCATGGGCCCCGCGAATAAAGCTGCCCCCTCGCTCGACCCCTTCAGCCTGGACATACTGGTTGAATCTCCTTCCCGCCTGTCGGAGCGCTGCCTCGCTTTCAACCGCCAGCACTCCGCGCTGAAGCGTCTCACCCCTGGACACTTTAGCTTCACTATTTCGGGCCTCGACGTCGAGCTCATTTCCGCGCACACGATTCGCCTTTATGCGGACTACAACGTCGCGCTCGCCACCCGCGATCCTCCCCCGTCTCTCGCCCCTGCCTACTACGCCAACTTCGCCGAGCTCATGAACCGCTACGACGACTCGGGCTATGGCTGGGCCTACCTCAACCAGTCCCGCACTATCAAGTGGCAGGACGAGTGGACGCTGGCGGACCCCGAATCTTTCATGGTCCTAGACCGCGAGATTACCGACCGTTTCCTGGCCGCCGGCGAGGTCGCCGTCACCCAGCTCTATTTTGACAACGCCGAGCGACTCATGCTCCTCGACCTCCGGCGCGAGAACAAGTACTTCAAGATGCGCGTTGGGAAGCGCGAGCGCGAGGATGAGGAGGCCGCCGCCGTTGGGAGCAAGGAGGCGAAGGAGACCTTCGCCAAGCGCCGTAAGATCCTCGCCAACAACGCCGCCGCCGCCAACGCCTCGGGCTCCAGCCCGATGGAAGACTAGGTCGCCGATGCGGCGACCTGGAGGGCGGATGTAACGGAACGCTCTCTCTCTTACCCTCGTTTCTTTCTTTCTTCACTTATCCACAATCCTTGTTTCAATTTCCCTTACCCCGACGATCTCTTTACTATTTAGGACTAATTCGATCGCTAGCTACAGTATATAAGATCGGTCCTTTGTATGTAGTTCTTTGGTCAATCCTATACTCTTACCACTTATTCCGTTGACTCGACCACTCAACAACCCAAACGAAGAATCTTTGTGCCGAGACTAGCCGCCGACCTACCAGCCGACTGCTCCTCGTCACAAAGGCACAGCATATGAGATGATTCCACTGTTTCTGTTCGCCGTGCTCGACGTAGAATTCAGATTCTGAATTCCTACATCTCATGGTCTTCGCCAGGTCTCCGCCTCCAAGCGCTTCTGCCGTCTTGCAACTCAGTCACTGGTGGAGATACCAGATCAACCTCCCAGCTCGCTGCGTAACCATCTTCCGGCGCTAGATGGTTACCTTCGACACAGCTTTGGAAAACTGTACTGTTACGACCATTTGTTCAGGCCATGTCACCTGTCACCTCAAAAGTTCACTGGGTTTGGTCTTCAAAATCCGACCGACCATGTCACCGACCGGCAACAGTTCATTCGCGCCAATCATCCCGCGTTCATTTTGCGTTCATCTCTGTCTCAAGATTTTGCCCCCTATGTGAGCTAATGAACTACCAAGCATGGCGCCTGCTAGAGGTGGAGATTTTTGACTGGGCGTTCTGTTAGGAGGTCGCCAAAATGAGCAAATTATCAACTTACTGGAAGCATTCCTGAGCAGATATTAACCAAGCATGCCGTCTGCTGCACTGGCCCTGTAGCTTTGAAGCGCGTTTCACGCGTTTGGTACGGAGGGAGTTGGCCGTCCGGAGACTCTTTTCAACCTTGCCCTAGTGGGATTGTAGTAATTTGGGACAAAATATGTATGCTTGGGACTTTTGGACACTTCGCCTTCGTTTACCTGCTAAACTGTGTGCCTCATGCCATACGGGAAGAGGGACCGAACAGCTCTGAAACCGGGCGACACCGAGAGTATTTTGCTGGGGCTCAAAAAACAAATGTCTTAAATAAGTACACAAAGGGAATAGTTTCTTTTTACCCTCGCACTGATGAACGTACACCAAATATTCACCAGAGATGAGTGGATTGGCCAAGGCAGGGCATGGGTGACCGCACCTCATGGACTCTAAAAAATTGCAACGGAATTCTTCTTGATTCCGCAGGTTCACAAACACGAACTCCTTCCCTCACCGTTCCTCCGCATCGCAAAATTGCTGGAATTCCGGCTGCCCCTTCAAAACGCTACGGTCACGCCCCCCCAGCCTCCACAATATTTCACTACCGTTGCTCCAGATATTGACGACGCAGCTTTCATGCTTCGCGTCTGGCATCTTGCCATTCCAAACGCGAGGACTGTCAACCTGGTGTCCCCGATAAATTCGCCGTCAGCGATGACGGTGGAATTACCCGATCGGGAAATGCAGAGGCGTCTGATACCGAGGAGGAGCCTGTCGTTCTTGGAAGGGGTCAGCGGAAAAAATTCGTCGCGCGTCGCTATCAGGGCGAAATTTGGGAGGAGCACGAGCCGCGTTTCATTCAATTTCCCTGTGTTTTTTTTTTTTTTGTCAAAATTAGCGTAGCTGAAAAATCGTTTTCTGCCCTCTGACGGCTTCAGAAAATAAGGTCTTCATAACTCAAAAGTCACTGTCACAGGGGCAAAATTCATTCATTTCACAGACCTCCGTCACCCGTCACCTGAATAAAATGGTAGTACAGTAGGTACCTGTCAACTAGTTTCGCCAAGCGTGGGAAAAATACCGTAAAGTTAGCCCTGCCAAGCCAAACGGGCGATCAGTTCAAGTTAGCTCTCACAAGTTACTTTTTTCACTCTCTATGTCAGCCCGCCACATGACGGTTTAGGCAAACCACGATATTGTTGGAATTCTGAGTCCTGCGCTCGCTATCTCCGGTGCTGCAGCTCGGCACAACAAGACAATAACTTATCTGCCATATCCAGTTCCTGCAGTTATCTTGTTCATTTCCTCTTTTGTCCCGTGCCGTACTCAATTGTTCTGTACTCTCCCTCTCTTTGGCCTAATTTAGTTAGCTTTAGTTTAATTACTTCTCGGCAGATTCTAGTGTGTATTTATCGAATGGATCCCCTGCGCGTTTGCGAGGGTCTTCTGCCATTCCCGAGTAAAGGCCGTGGCCACCTTTATTTCAACAGACATACACGCTGGACATCGTCGTTAACGGCGAGCTCGCATGTGCTGAGGGCCCGGCATGTTGGTTGCCACTACTTGTCCAATGGGGAAGCGTCTCTCAAATGATATATCACCTGTATCTCTGGGCCAGAGTTCTGGATATAACACGGTCCATCTCTCCCGAGAGTTCGTGATATATCACCCCCCCCAGGTACTGTTGATGGATGAGCTTCGTATTATGCCCAGCGGGAGCTCTCGCGCCAGTGATAGTGGGCCAGTTTTGTTCTTCAGCAGTCAACACACTGTACAAGACGCGGGGTTTCAGCCAGATGTTTGTATGTTATCGCGGGATCGAAAAAAATACGAGCCTGCGCAGCGCAGTTCAACCTGTGACCTCGAAGACACTAGCGTTACTTTGGACCCTGACATCAAAGGTAGCCCGGCCAGTGGTTCCCTTATATCCTAGGCATAATTTAGATTGCGCATTGTATGAACGCGCCATTTTATTCTCAATAGTTTTCATGATTCAATCACGATATGGAGCCATACAGTATTCGTTCTGTCTTGACACTGACCAGAGAAAATTCACTTTGAGAAGTTTCCTGCCCAACACGAAACATTGAACTTTCGACCCAATGGTTGATACACAACCGGAGTACATCCGGATTAAACAATATGTAGGCCCCATGCAATGTTCTGAACTGATAAAGATAAAATGAGCGACTGGGTCCGGCAGTCCAGGAATGATTTGTGCTTTCGCATAACTACAACACATAATGAACTTCGGCGTACATCTACTCTGTCTTCCTCAACCCCGTAACGTGACGGTGGGTAGGAACCTGCCGGTAGTCAAACTACCCTTGGCTCTGCCAAGTTGAATTATAAGACGGCGGTAGAACTTCCTCTGCCGGCACTTGGCCGGCATCGACCTCTTGCCGGACGGCGCGAGCGGAAGCCGTGTCAGTGGGAATGGGCCCCTTTTCTGGCTTCCGGTATGTCTGCGATGATCCTGCTTGAGTCGTGGTAGCTGAAAAATGAGATGACGACAGCCGGGAACCGGAGGCTACAGTTGATCCAGCGTAGGTCGAGTCCCTGAGGTTGGCCAGGGCTGAACTCTGGTTACCGTGGGGATCCAAGTCCTCTGAGTTCGGATAGCCATCGCCAGAACTGCTGTGTGGATACGCTTTGGACTGAGCCCGGAAGTTGCCGAGGCTTACGGGAGTCTCGGTGCCGACTGACGAGCCTGGCCAAAAGTCAAAGTCCAGACATAGCAGGAGCGACGAAACAACTTACGTGGGCTGTCGACAAATGGTGAGCCAGGAGGGTGTCCAGATGGTGTTACCATCTCATCGATGGTCATCCGTGTTGTATTCCGTTTTTCTTGCGCCCTGAGCGATTCAAGTCAGCTGGGAAAAAAGCGAGAAAGACAAGTCAATCTACTTTCGACGCCGGAAACAGAAGGCAAATAGTACTAAAGCTGCTAGTAGACCCACAACACCGACCTCAAGACCAAAGTCAGCAGGAGAATAAGATGTCGTGCAAAAACTCACAGCAATGCCCACTGTCTTGCCGACACCAGATGTGGTTTTAGAATCCGATCCGGAGGCAGAACCGGAACTGGAATTAGATGGAAAGATAAATACTGAGATAGAATGGGTGAGTAGGCAACGTACTCCGCAATCTTTGGCAAATTCATCATAACTACCTGAATACAGGACTAATGAGAAATACGACCTAGGAATGAAACAACGCACACTGTGAATATCGGTGTAAGCTCCGGCTACAAGATTAGTGAACTTCATTTGGGCCAATTTGGGTCAAAATTGGGGAGATTTGGAGTTTTTGATATACATACCTTGACGTCGTATTTTTGACTTGGGTCTAACCCGGCTTCAAAATATAGTAGGTTGTCGATGACGAACCACTTTGAAGTCCCATTCAGGATGCGAGGTCCCCCCACCGATGATCCTACCTGAGGGGTGAGTTCGACACTAAATGTCTGATGGTCATAATTTGTCGTTCCGTATATCAGCAGGGCAGAGCTAGATGTGATTGGCTTTCAGGTCAACATATTGTTCTCTGGTGAAACTGGAACACACACGTATTTGAACAAGAGAATGAGATCTGAGCATTGGCACTATTACTATCGAGTCTCGTATATTCCTGGTCGGAGTGCTGGTTGCTGAATCCGTCACCGGAAGTACCGAAAAAAGGGTTGGTGGAGAGTGCATTATTCGCTCCTGTTGTAACGGCCAGTTCCGTGGTGTTGGTGACCGAACTGCATGGACACGCGTTAGTTCATACAAAGAGTGAAAAGATCGAGACTGACTTCGACACCATGTTCGAGCGAATGGTGAAAGTCGCGTACGAGAGGCTCAACTGCTGAGGCTGGATAGCCTTAAGCACTAACGTGTGCTTGGTGGTAGCATTCAGTCCGCCATAAGTGGCCAACATCGAGCCGACCGGGCTACCGGTGATGAGGTTCCCGCTGTCCAGCGTTGTTGAGTAGGCACCGGCTGTGCCTTGGCCATAGACGGACACGGCAGACCCGACAAAGTCGATTTGGACCTGAGCCCCGGCGAGGGTAGTAAAATGAGAAGAAATTCCTGGTGTCTATTAGAAAAACAGCTGGAAATCTGCTCGAAAGTGGTTTATACCTGCGGCAACATTTGTCGTCTTGTGGGTGGAATCATAGCTCGAGTCAGGAGACCCCGTCCAACTCGATTGCCAGGAAGAAGAAGAGACGCCTTCACGGCTTGGATTGTAAATCCAGCTGGGACTCTGGTCGGTGACCGTAATGTTCAAGGTCGACATGGGGGGAGGAGCCAGGCGCGAAAATCAATACATGAGACGCGGTATAAATGCTATACGACAGCGTCTACCGGAAAAACGGAAAATCTGGACCGTTTTCCCTTCGCTGCGGAGGCTAAACCCCTCACTAAACCGGTGCTTATCCTGGAATTTCTAGAAAAAGAGGCTGAGAAGGATAATTCTATTGAGAAACCCGGCTCCAGACGGAAACCCTCCCATGCCGCGTCGAACTCCGGATGACTATCCAATTACAGGCAGTAATTTTAAAGAGTGACGTCTGTCCTTCTGAAGCCTTTTTAAACGTTGCTCTAGGTCAAATCAGAATTAGTGCATGTGCTCAAAAATGGACGCCTCAACCGAAGTGCTGGGGCGCGAAGCGCCCCAGCGCGCTCTTGTTCGAAATCAAAATCAGTTTCGGGTACATTCATCCCAATGTTTCAAATATCACGGCACTGGCGCGCTCCGCTCAGAGAAGGAAATCGATGTCGTACCGAGTTTTGCTCCCGCCAAGCTACCGATAATGCATTCGAGGCCATCCGAGTAGGCGGCATGTCTGGATTCCACCAGCTCCAAACCGGCATTAGAACAATATTGTAAGCAGAAAAACAGGCTTCGTTTGGCGCCGGTGTCAGTAACCTTCTCCCGGAATCTTTGATGTAGGGTTTTGGTTCTGACCGGGTTTACGGTAGAAACCACCCTTCTTGTCATTCCCCATGCATTCCCACGGGCGCTAATCTGTCAGTGCACACGTCGAGGTCAATTCTTCTGTCCGCTTTCCTTGGGGGAAGTCAAATTCAATGCATTCCACGGGCGCTACGTAGTTCCCAGAAAAGCACTTACGGCGACGGAACAGTGGTGAATTCTGCCGTCTGCTGTTTTTCGGTTAAGTCATATTCAATGCATTCCCACGAGCGCTAATCTGCCAGTGCATCCACGTCGAAACACGCAAAGTGGGAAATGACGACGATTCTCTAGTCCAGTAGAATTCGCCTGGCGGCTGGATCCGAGAGGGCATCAGGAAAAAGTCTGTGGGAAATAGTTCCCCTGTTAAATATGTAGCCGGAATAGCTCTTGGTAGCTGTAGTAGCTCTGGCTCACCTCTCCATAGCACTAGGGAGGTACAATAGCTTCAAGCGATAGCTATGCAGATCAACATAGCCTGCAGCTTGAGCTATCATGATCTACACAGGTTCAAGCCCCCGCCACATTAGAGAGCTTGTGCCAAGCAGCATGCCGCTTTCGTGCATTGTGCAAAAGCAGCATGCAGCTTTTTACAAATGACATTTCCATCATGGGCGCCTCTTGCATCAGGAAAACCGCACGTAACTATTATTATTACTCGTATCTTAAGCAGATGTGGTGATGGTATGTGCATATGGTTACATTCTTCTTTCTCTCTCACTCTCCGCCCAGCAGCCGCCGTACGTCCATCCTATTTCCGATTTCATTCCATCGGTTCCAGCCGGTTCCATTATGGTTGCGTCTAGACCGTTTTTGTCGCGTTCTTCCTCCAATTTTATTTTCAGGGTTTGCCTGCTAACGGGCGCATCCGAAATGAACTTCGATCCAGAGAACTGGATCCGCCACTATGTTATTTTCGACCTCGCCGATCAGCCTCTTAATTTCCGTTCAAAAGGACCGGGTTGTTTCGCATCCTTCTTTCTTCCCAACCACCATCATCCTCGCCCGTATTGCATCGCTCGATATTATTTTCGGTCAACCACTTAATTTCCGTACAAAAACAAAGTGAGAGGGAAGAACACCGTTTTCGTCTGGTAAGGATCCATTCCCTGCCACGCGCACAGCTCACACGGAAACATCCCGGCCGCTCGAGCCCCGCTCAAAAGGACGAAGTCACGTAAAAGCCTGTCGCCTGTTATTCCCTCCGCTCTCCCTCATCAAGCTTCATTCACTAGCACTCAACGCTCACTGCGGTCCTCGGTGCTTTGAACATCATCAAGCTGTGGCCGGTGGGCCGGTCCTCAAGTCTCACTCACCTTCGAGCTCCGGACCACAACGGGGGAGCCGCAAGTCCGCTCAAATCGTCCTCATCAACAGCATCAATTAACTCAACCCCACTCCTCCCAGCCACAATCTGCAACTATAAGTCGCGTCAAGCCAATCAACTCAAACTCATAGCTGTTTCCTCTGTTATTTCCGCAAGACTTCAACGCCGTGTTTTTTCTGGCACCTACGCAACTAGGCAATCGTCACTCGCTTCTGCCGGCGTATCTGGACGTTGAAGCCTGGCACCAAATTCGAGTACTCGCTTCACGAAGAGCAGGGCTGACTAGCCCCTGGTACGTCTTGGTCCGTAGATACAGCTGTCAAGTCTGACCGTCTCGCGCAGTTTGTGCCCCGCATGGGACGAGACATCGGGTGTGCTCTTTCCATTACATTGTTTCTTCAGAATGCTTCTCCCTGATTTTAGTCATCCCACCCCCAGCTCACGCCGCCCACCTCACACGACGTATCTCCCACGCGCAGAGGGCCACGACGAGACAACCGATGGGAAAAGGAGTAGGATGGGCTGGCTACGACACTTCCGTGGTACGTCGTTCTCCCCCAGATCTAATTCCTTCCAGGCTTACTGTACTTGCACCCTTCGCACGACGTGTCCACGCGAGCATCGCACCCAAACCGCACCCATCGCCGTACACGCCACTCGGACGAACACAACGGGTGTGGAGCTTGCATTGCGTGCCCTTGCACCCTCTACGTTGCACATATCGCGTCGCAATCGTGTACGTGTGTGTTTTAAAGTTCGAATTTCCTCCAGAGGTACGCACGGACCTTTTGTCACGCCGGGAATGCGCAACACTATGTAATTGCGCGGTGCAGGTCTTATTTCGCCATATCACGCGCGCGATGCGTGAAGTCGGGGGCGGTCTTCTTGCAGATGAACAAAGCGAAGGGTGGGATGGGACAATGGGAGGATGTTGGGCTCCTCAATTTTCATTTCCCCCAATGACGTTAAATCTATAAAATGTAGTATATCGTGTTTGGTTTAGAAATTTGGCTTTCGCATTCATCAAACACGCTCTTTTTCTCGGAATTCTGATCACACCGTAAGTTGAGAGTTGAGAAGACATGCGCGAAGCGTGTTCCTGTTTCCGGAGCCGGAGCGAAGCGACGGCATGTCTTGTGGTTGTTATGCAGCATTATCATAGTCCTCTCATAGTGCTGCATAGCACTTGCGGAGCAACCCAAGGGGGTTTCGGGATTAAAATTTCGGATATAGGGGGGGGGGTCCCGGGGAGGGCTGAAAAAAACTTTTATCATGTAGTATGAGGGAGTTCCAAATCTGCAATATATACCTCCTGGTCCATAGTGTTGCCGCGACTCGAGTCGCGCGAATTCGACTTAATGTGCTTAGTGTCCGAGGATCACGTCAATTCTGGGGCATTAGGGGATCAGGAGGTGGAGTTACAATAGGTCCATCATGTTCACACGGCATTTAGCGAAATAATGATTGACCACGGAGAAACATGGGAATTAACGTAATTCGAGTCGATTTGCCGAGTCGCGACTTCGGGAGCAATAAATCACGTATTACCCGATGACAAAGTGATGTCACTGGAAATGGTTGATACATGTTAGAGAGGCATCATGATGCTATGTTTGACAGGTCTAACATTCCGAAAAATATGCAAGGGTGGGTCAGCAAACGAGTTAAGTCGAATTCGATCGACTTGAGTCGCGGCAACACTACTCCTGGAGCACCAGAGGATGCCAGGAAGATGAATTCTGGGTCTCAGAACTCAAATATGGTGTGGGTATCCCGATTTGGATAGCGGGTCGTGCTTACACACCATCAATTGGCGCGAACATTGTGTCCCGGTTTCCCTCTAAGGGTGGTTAGCAGCTAAAAACATGCTCACAATATATATGTGAGAAAAGATTCATATACCATTTAACATCTGTATGAGTGGGCCAGAGATGTGATCAAAGCGGCACTCCGGAGACCCTCAGTCATTGTTGAAATTGAATGTTTGGAGCTCCAAAAATATAATCTACTTGTGTAAGGGGTGGTATGGATGTAATTTGTACCTGAAAGGCCTTCTTAGTCACAGTTGAGTCCACAGAGATGGGCCGCAACATCTTTGGTTTGGATTTGATGCTGTCAATGTGGTGGCTGTGAGCCCGCACATGACTCGGAAGCGCGGCCCGCCGCTAGGGATGGGAATCTCCTTCCTTATATGGGGGGGGAGGGGGGGGGGTCTGGCCGAGGGTCGAAAAAAACTTTTCGACACTATATCCGTTTTTCGAATCCCGAAACCCCCTTGTAGCAACCATAGTTACGTGCGGTTTTCCTGATGTGCGTAGCCGATGTTTCGGAATTACTGCCATGAGCCATGAAAGAATTTCTGGAGGTACTGCCGTAGGCCGCGAAGCAGAAACATGTCGAGGTCTGAGAAAACAATGCGACCAGAGCCACATGGCCATTAAATTGACCAGGGCACTAAGCCACTGATGATTATCCGGATCCTTGACGTCTGTGTGATGAAAAGCATAGATCGAAGCTCTCTAAAAGCACCGAAATCACGAAAATGTCAGAAATCACGAAAATGTCAGAAATCACCACAGTAGGCCGACCTTTCGCGATATGTTCCGACAACCGTCCAGGAACCTAACGCGATATGTTTCGATAAACCGCTTAGGGATCCGACGGGTTGTGTTTGGCCCGAGGACTATGGTCGGCACCCCGGCGGACCCTGCGGAGTCTCAAAATCACACCGCCCAAACTGGCGATCAATCGCTGGGCCACGAAATCAGACCGGCATCCCGGAGGGGTCCGTGAAGTCACGTGTATTGGTACGCGCGCCGCGCGCTCCCGCCACTCTGCCCCACAAATATACTACCTGCGTATCTACTTATGAGCCCTGCGGAGGCCGACACAAGCTCCTGTCACGCGCCCGCCCGCCAGCGCCCCGCGCCCACCAGCGCTCCGCGCCTGCCCCGGGCGCGTCGCTGGTCAGGGGGCAGCGGCAGGCGGGGTGTAGGTACCCGATGGGCAGGGGGGTTGCGGTGGTGGCCGGGCACACGTGCCCGTCGGCGGTGGTGGAATCGAGCGGTGTCGTCGTCGTTTGTGCGTTATGTACCCCCGCTGCTCGTTGGGCGTGGGGGCTCGCTGGTCGGGGGGCAGCGGCGGGCGGGATGTAGTACCCGATGGGCGAGGGGGTTACGGTGGTGGTCGGGCACACACACCCATCGGCGGCGGCGGGATCGAGCGGCGGGGTCGTCGTTTGTGTGTTACGTATCCCCGCCGCTCGTTGGGCGCGGGGGCTCGCTGGTTGGGGGGCAGCAGCGGACAGGGTGTAGTATCCGATGAGCGAGGGGGTTACAGTGGTGGTTGGGCCCACGCACCCGTCGGCAGCAGGGTCCCTAGTCGTCGGGGGGGCAGGGCAGTGGCGAGTGGGATGTGGGAGGTGATGGGCGGGGGTGGCGGTGGTCACGGTGGTGGCGAGGTGGTGTTGGCGAGCAGCAACTAGTCGTCGTCTTCCCCCCTGTCCATGGTGTTGTCGCCGGAGGACAACCTACTCCATGGGCTATTCCTGCAGCATGGCTCCTGTCTCCACTTTGTCGACCCTCACTTGCTCTCCTCGTTGTGCTCTTGTCCAGCTGCCCGCGCTAGCCTCCCATTAGGGCTGCTGCCCGTTGCCGTCGCAACGGTTCGACTGCACCCGTCGAACGTGTGCCGTGCCCGTCTTGTCGACCATTTTTTCCCTCAAGCAACGGCCCGTCAAACGACGGCCGCGACAGCCGTTTCAACGGGTCATATAAATCTACCTTCAAACTGACACTTTCCGTCATTATTTAGTCCACAGAGAATTCCATCTTGGACAGGATACACTTTCCTGCTCGCCTTACGTTTTTGCTGGCTCCAAACAGGCGGTTATATCGCTTGTGTTGGGTACTCGGCAACTCCCGATCCTGATTGCCGATGTGCAACCTCAAAGTAAAAAATTCCTTTTTTGGTATGGGCAACAATCTTTGTCGTGATTGTATAAACATTTGTTTTCATCAGTCTATTTATAAAATTCCTTTTGTCTGTCCATCTGTCTGAAGTCTTTTCAACCTCTGTTGTCAGTTTTGAATTTCCGCCAAATGCCATCATCTTCCTGTTTTGGTGATTTCACTTCATTTCACCGTTCCATCACATCTTATGTCAGATACTTAACCTTGGATTATGGGAAAAGTTCAGGAAACTCAGGCAAGTTCAAAGCTAGCGAAATAGAAATTAAGCCTGTTTGCTCCCAAGAAAAGTTGATGCTGAAGCAGCTGAGCAGCCCTTTTTGTGTCAACAAAAAGAATCTGCAGTTTGAACATCTTGACTCTGAGTTCAAACCATCAAACCATCACGGTTTAAACCGCGGTTCGAACCATCACGGTTTAAACCGCGGTTCGAACCATCATGGCTTAAACCACGGTTCGAACCATCACGGTTTAAACCATGGTTCGAACCATCACAGTTTAAACCACGATTCAAACCGCAAACCACAGCCAGAGGCAAGTTCTGTGGGAGAAACACTCATGGTTCGAACCAGGTTGGTTCAAACCGGTTCGAACCCAGGGGCATCGTTGGGTACGATGCAGTTTAAACTCGAACCCTGCTGTTGCTGGTAGAAGTGAAACTCATGACATTGCAGTCCTAATCCAGATTTTATTAGGGTCAAAAGGCAAGCTACAGTTTAAATTACCACCCGACCCGTCGAGACGGCCGCGACGGCCGTCCCATCGCCCGTCCCGTCCCGTCAAGGCTTCGGAAAGAAAAAAAAACGGCCGTCGAATCGACGACCGTTGCCGTCAGGGCAACGGGTGGCAGCCCTACCTCCCATGCTCGTCCTTCCTCCGTGCGCGTGCACGTCTCTCAGTCGGTGTGGCCTGCACCTCTCTTCTCGTCGTTCGGGCCGTCGCTACGCTCTGCGTATCCACGCCCCCGTTCGCCGGTACCCAAGCGACATCTGCCGCGAAGCCATCCGCCGCTGGTGGGTGCGCGTCTTCCGGTATACGTGTTCCCGCGGGCTCCCACGCTGTCCCACATTCGCTGCTTCATTCTGCCCAGCGCGGGGAAGGGATAGTACGAAGGCGTGTCACTTGCTCGCCACTCTCGGCGCTCCTTCTTGTGAATCTCATCCGGCGCTGCTCTTGCACATTTTCGCGTCATGCTGCCCTCTCATCGCCTGCGTTCCTGCCTCGTCCCCCGACTCGCGCCCACCTGGTCTTCTTGTTCAGACTCGATACTCCATCTCGACCTCCCGCTTCGACGGATCTCTCCCTCTTCCCGCGCGCCGCTTTGTCGTCTGGAGGCCTCTCTCACCTCTCGCCCTCCACGCCGCATGCATCCTGGGCTCCGACTGGGCGCGCCTTGTTATGCTTTTGCCTCGCCATCTGGGTGTCTACATATGATCCCGTGCCGATTCGATGCTCACTGCCATCACTTTTCTCGTCCTCGGCCGCGCCTCCTTCCGCTCGCCGTCCTTCCCGTTCATCGTCTAATAGCACTGTATGATTTCCTTCCGTCAATCTATCAACGCATCCCTGCACCACTGGCTTACCTATGTGGTAAATCCCGACTCCCTGTGCTCCGATTAATCGTGGATTTATTTCAGTCGTCTCCGTGAAAGAAGGTGCGACAGATATATATTGGCCTCGGTGTTTGGAAGCGAAACCGCGGCACCTTGCCCATTCCGCTCTACGTCAAGTTGAGAGTTGTAGCTACCCTCGTTGACTAAAGCGGAGGTGAGTAAAGCATTATTCCAGGTACAGTGGACTGATGCTTTGGACTAAAGCGGTAGGTACGGTCGAACCGCCTGAGCATTGAGCGAGTGCTCTAACTCACTCCAGTCAGGCGGGATACACCAAAACTATCCTCTTACCCTACTTGCGTGCGTGACGAATACTTGACGCGAAATTGTCAAAGTGAGTCGTCGACACAAAAATTGTCTGAAAGGAAACGCCGTGCTGAGCACAATAGCCCTCTGCAGCTTTTCGCAACGTGTAGAGTGGGCTGGTGTTTTTTGTTGAATCACACTCAATCTTTCGACAGCGAGAAAATCAGGGAATGGGCAGTGGATCTCGGGCGGGAAAGTCAGCTGCAGACTTGATTCCGGGATAAATGTGGAAGACGTACCGGTTCCATAGACCGAGAGCTCGAAGACTTCAGGTGTGTCATCAAGCCGCACCGTATTCGTGATGACCACCAGCTCATGAATCCTGTCTTCGCCAGGTTCTTGTGTTCTCGCTCATTTGGATGAGGGATTCACGGCCCTGAAGGAATACCAGACGGTGAAATACCGGGGATCTGCGATTGAATCAGCGTCCCTTGAAGCGGTTGGTAGCATCTTGGACGCCATACCCCCGGTCACCGACAGCCACCGCGAGTTACACGGGCCCACGCATACTTCCTGTTGCGCAATACCCAGGCGAATTACGGCTTTGTGCCCGAGAACACCGGCAGATACCGCAAAGTTGAAACTTGTAACCTGGGAACCTGCCGCCATGCTCGCCGTACTAAGACCTGGATTGAGGCTTCAAGTGCTGGAAATAGTGGTTTAGTAATGTATTCTCGACCTCCGCTGGTGCCACGTATTTAATCGTTGAATTTACTAGGACCAAGGCGACGACGCACAGGCCGGGAGCGGGATCAACAAAACACCTGCGGCACATTCATTGCAAGGGCGGTACATTCCGCTGAATGCACGGCACTTTGCCCCCAAGCCCGGCACATTAGCCGCGAAAGTGCCGTGTTTGCCAACAAGGGCGGCACTTTTCATTGCCGGTGCCGGGCTCGGCACCCCTCACCTCGGCAACGCACAGTGCGTGAAGGTTGGGCGCTAAACTGGGTGCTTAAACGGGACATCTGTCCCTTACCATGTCTAGCACGAGTTCAAACAGTAAATTCAATGAAACAGATTTTCTGTAACTTGATTCTACTGTCGGTCGCGCAAAATAATAAAGTGGACTCAAGTGAAATAACAGATTTTGTGATTTCAAAAACAAGCCCGTAACTTAATTCTACCGTTTCAGTCGCGCATCACTGTAAAGTCAAAGAATTCAGGTGTTACAACAGAAGAAAATGAGGTGAGAAACTGTCCCTTCTTGCTCTTGCCTTTTTTTTGCGGCCCGCCTGAGACATCCTCGTGCTCTGCAAACCGTTTGCTGGGAGCTCGGGGACGCGTCGTGTGAAGAATATTCCCCACATCGACTTCTTGTCGAGAACGGCGTGATCTCGGGGCACTCGGGCCTGGTTCCGATGACTGCCCGACAGCGGGACACAGCTGGTGGGGATTCTGGCAGCGGTAGAGGGAACATGGGCAAGTCCGATGGTCCCGCAGAAGCAAAGCCGGGATCGATAACGGTGCAGAGGTCAGTGAAGGAAGCCGTAAACCCATATGAGGTGAAGAAATTGTCGAGGGGATCCACGGCAGGCGTGTCGAAGTTCGAAGGTGGCGTTGCAGTTGTCTGTGGCTAGACCAAAAAAAGTGGGATTGAATGTCGAGAGCACGCCGTTGGGAACATCCTGCACAATTAAACCACCGATATCCTGGCTGTCGAAATTCGAAGAATACATAGAAACGTCTAAGTTCCAGTTGAAGTCGCCCAGAAAATTGAATGTCGAGTCCATCGCGAGTCCGACGGAGCTGAATTCGGGCAGCAACGGTGTGGCAGTGACTAGAGAGCTGAATGCTGAGTCGGTCGCAAGTTCGGCGGAGCGGAATTCGGGCAACGAGGACGCTGCAGCAGTTGCCGAAACTGAGCTGACGTGTCGTCCGACTGCATGGCATTGACGGGAGTTTGGGCCGCTGAAACTTTGTTAGCGGCGGGGGTGGAATTTTGGGCCGGCTGCAGAAGAAACTCACAGAGGACTCTCATATCAGCCCATTCGTGGTCCAGAAACCTCGCAGCGTTGAGATCAATGTAGGTAGGAGAGAAAACCTAATTTAAATATCTGTCCGTACTCTGCGGCCACGACGTACATAGTTCCGGAATTCCATCAGCAGACGTGCCGACAGGCTGTCAAGGTATTCTCGGTCAGCTGGCGTGTACTTTGATCCTGCGCCCACGTCGGTGGCCATTTTGACGCGCTTTCGACGCATCGGGAGATGAACAGCAATGGTGGTAGGAAAAAAGAATGAAAAAAGCGGGAGACACGTGTCCCGCTTATGGAACAGAGCTTTGCCGATTGTTTGCCGACGCCCGGTACATTCCAAAATGGCAAGTGCCGTCTTTGCTCTCAAAGGCGGCACATCAAGTGGAATGTGCCTTGCTTGATTGGAATGTAACTCCTTCTTGAATGTACCTGCCTGCCGCCCTCTGTATATCCTCGGCCGGGAGAATGGTCGCCGCGGAACTCGTCCGAAGAGAGCGCCCAGAGTGAGACAGCTTCTACACTCCCAGGAGTGTACACCTCATCCCATAATTACTTTAGCTGGCGTATCGAGAAAGAGCCCAAAGCAAATAAACTGTCACGTACCGAGTCCGGAAAACGACTTTGACATCCATGCCCTTGCTCGTTGCGCTCCAATAAATTGCAAACCGACATGAGCAACAGACCGTAAATTCCAAGAGTCAGCCTCCGCGGATGAACTCCGGTCGTCGGCTCGGTGGAAGTCTCCCAAACTCGACAGCAAACTTTACAGCTGATCGCGAAACTAATGAGATCGATCATTTTTTTTTCGCTCGTTCCCAAAAAGGAGATTCCAGCGAAACAAAAGTCTAGCTTACCTCCAAGAGTATCTGTAACGAGATTCGGTGTTGCAGTGACCAGTTGTGAGCTCCCTGAGCCAGAGCGCCCCACGAAATGGGGGGAAATCATGCGGAAACGGTGACGTCGGGAAAGCCCGAGCAGTCACGTGTTTCATTGATCGCGTGTATTATTTCGGCCATTGGCGCGCACTCACGCTTCTCTATTGAGTTTTGAGGGACTGGCAACATATAGGGAGGTAAGGCACTCAATCTCCTGTAATTATCGAATGGATTAGAGGCGGTTGAGCAAACAGTCCTTTTCCGGAACGCGAAAAAAAAGTCGGGCCGTCTCATTAGTTTCGAGATCAGCTGTAATACCCACAGAACAGCGTCGTGTTGAACATGGTGCTACTTAAGTGGATATTGATCCAAATCGTGAGTCATCATGAGCTCCGACGCAGGCCTGCTCCCCCACTCGGCCACGCATATGCATTACAGCTGGGCTTCACTCACGCCACTCCTATTATTAATGGTTTCGGGTTCGATGTTGTGATTCATTAGTCCGAATTCGTCTTTTGGATCCGACGTGTCCTTACTGCAACCGCTTGATGTGCCACCATCTTTTCCAATGCGCTTCTGCCGCAGTTTACGCACTCTAAATGATGATCATGAGCGTAGCGCCGGCCATTTTTCTCCGAACAGATCTCCACGACAAACCACAGCCTCACAACAATTAGGCAGGACAGGGGTTCAGGGTTTCAGCTCATTCCAGCTTGACGCTAAACTATCCTGAGCGGCTATCAAAGATCCCATGGTACATTTGACTATCTAGGGTTCACTTGATTGATCTAGGGTTCACTGTAGTAATCTATGGTTCACTGTAGCGCATGGGACTGTCAAGCAGTGCCAACATCGCAAGGTGCTTCTCTGTGCTTCTAATATGATTCGGAGTGCCAGTGACGTTGTTTGAAGCATGAGAAAAGCGGTTATCTGTCGCTCTCATCAAGCATGGGCTCGATGAGATCCAAACTTGTTACCCAATGGCCGAGCAATCTCTCACGGGAGTGAGACAAAGAACGCTCCTCTGATTCCGAAAATGCCCTTCAAGTCCGCTATCACACAGGGGGCAAATGCCCATGCACCTGGAGTCGAAAGTTCGTAGGGTCACCGGCATCTACTCTTCTCATTCCGCTTGCTACGGCGGTACAGGCCACTTATATAAGGAAGGGCTAGAGTAAAGTAGTGGAACTCCCAGATGCTGAATAATTTATGTATTGTGCTCCCCGAACTCAAGAGGTGCTCGATCTCTGGACCAATAAATACTTCCCACGACCCCCCCC
The DNA here is from genome assembly GCA_029204335.1 of Mycena vulgaris. Classification (NCBI taxonomy): domain Eukaryota; kingdom Fungi; phylum Basidiomycota; class Agaricomycetes; order Agaricales; family Mycenaceae; genus Mycena; species Mycena vulgaris. The sequence continues at coordinate 498,107 of JARGYA010000068.1, forward strand.
CCCCCGGGCTACGGGATTTTGCCGCTACAGTGACATTGCTGCATGCAACGGCAATCTTAGCGGCAGTCAGCGGCAATCTCGTTTGCGGCACATGTTGAACTCCTGCCCAACGGCCTCCTCAGCTTTCTTTTGTCTATAGTTATATAACAAGTGGTCCTAAATGTCGTTAGATACCCCGTTAAGTCCTCGTCGCGGGCGCTGTGAGCGTCGAAGACACGAAATACAATTCCTTGTAGCGGCAGTCTGCGTCAATCAGCGGCAGTCTGCGGCAACCAAACAGCGGCAAATACTCTGCAGCGGCAGTCTGCGGCACTTTGCAGCGGTAGTTTGGCGTCAGTCTACGGCACTCCTGCCTTATGTCTGCGTCAGTTTGCGGCACTCATGCAGCGTGTCGTAGCGGCAATGTGACTAGTCTGCGGCACTCAAGCGGCACTCAATGGCATTCATTGTGTATGTCTGCGGCACTCACTACGGCATTCTGTGTCACTCTTGCGGCACTCCTGCAGCTGTCTGTGTCACCTCCGCGGCCACGCACTTCGGTGCTGTATCTGTCTCCCGAAAGCCAGCTTGACTCTTTACAACGGTGCTCGTTTATATCAATTAAATATGACCATTTCTCGACCACGGTTCAAATTAAAGTTTGACTACAATGACCTTGTTCTTCTGGATCACAATCCTATTACCTCCCTTCAGACTAACCCGCGTCCCTTTGGTTGAATGAGCCATCAACATGACAAATCTCCCCAGAGGAACCCCAGTCTGGCGCTCTGCGGCACTCCGCTGCGGCAATAACACAGCCACTCTGCGGCAGTAGAACATTGCCGCTGCACGAATCCTCCCCCGATGTTTTTTGAGATTACTGCATGGAACCCTTTTAATGAACGGATAATATGCCCTGCTGATGTCGGAAACCATCCCCGTTGTGTTGTGACTCAGTTACTCTAGTATTCAAGAAATAATTTCAAATGCAGACATAGTTTGTATTCAACACTGGCCGCATAAGTCACACTATCGGAGGTATTCCCATCCCCAAAGAATCGTGCCCTGAGCCAGACTTGGCCCGAGATTTGTTTTCAACGGTTTCAGGGAACGCAGGGCAAGTATCTATTTTTTTTTCATTGTGTCATGTATGTCTGCGGCACTCCCTGCGGCACTCTGCATCACTCCTGCGGCTGCCTGCGCCACTTCCACGGCTGTATCAATCACTCCTTTATCTATCTGGCTAAAGCAATCTTGTCTCTTTGCAGACATTTCACAGTGTTGCTGCTTCATACCAGTTAACTAGGAGCATTTCTCAACCACGGGTGAAATTCAAGTTTGACTACCATGTCATTTTTCTCCGGGGTCACACTGCTATGATGTCCCTTGGGACTATTCCGCGTCGCTTGATGTTGAATCAGCCATCGATATAGAAAATCTGCCCATATAACCCCAGGTCTGACGCTCTGCGGCAATGACACAGCCACTCTGCGGCAATAAAACACTGCCGCTGCATGGATCTTTCCCCATGTTTTTTGAGATTCATGGATGAAACAACAGTGATACTTGCATAATATGTCCTGGTAAGGTCGAAAACCTTTGCTGTTGTGCTGCGATTGAGCTATTCAAGAAATAATTTTCAATGCAGACACAGTCTCCTTCTAACACTGGCCGCATACGTTGCACTATCAAGGATATTTCGATCCTCACACACTATCTAATCGCGGACTGAACCAGATTTACTCCGAGATAACTTTAAAAAAACCAGTCCAGAGAACGTGGTGAAAGGGTTCTATTTTTGTTTATGGTCACCGAAAGAATTTTCGTAGCCAGCATCGTTCACACGGCGAAGGCTCAAGTTCGTCTATGTATTTTGAGACTGGTGCGACATTACCTACTTTATCCTGTCCCCAAATGCTTAAACATTCATTCTAATGCAAGATGTCATCCAATCGCCCGCTCTGCGGCAATAGTACAGCCACTCTGCGGCACCAGAACATTGTCGCTGCATCATATTTGTTTTTCAAATTAGGACTGGGGATGATGGGGATGCATGCATAAGGCATCCTGGTAACAGAGAAAACTTTCCTTCTTGTGTTTCAATTGGTTTATTCAGGAAATGTCGTCCAATCACTCGCTCTGTGGCAATAGCACAGTCACTCTGCGGCACCAGAACATTGCCGCTGCATGAACCTTCCTCATATTTATTTTTCAGATTAGGACTGGGAATGACGGGGATGCATGCATAATACATCCTAGTAACGGAGAAAAGCTCCCCTCTTGTCTTTGAATTGATTTATTCAGGAAGTAACCTTCATTGCAGAAACAGTCCTCGCACAATACCAGCCACAATACTCATATCAGGAGAAGCTGTTCTGCACGAGAAGAGTTAGGCCACCAATTAAACCAAGTCCCATGCAGAAAATTCATCGATAACACTAGCAGAGTTGACATAAATGCCACCCATTCTTTTCGTGCATCTAACACATGTTAAATTCAACATTGACCGCATATATATTCTTGTTTCCTGTGTTTACCCTCGGTGCCGCCTGAAATGGATTGTTTCATCTATGTAAATGCTCTCTTGGACCCTGCCACGTCAAATGGATCTCTGAAGAAACACCTACAGCCGTAAACTAGGAAGAGCAACAATTAGATTGTCTCGTCTGTATCTCGGCCAAAGCAGATCCAAATCACTTGGTCCAAGTTATCGGTAGGATCATCCCGATGTGGAGTACACGTATGAATTTACCCCCGGGCACCAGGACATGTCGGTGTGGCGGGCGAGACTGATACTTGGCAGAGGCCAAATACGTAGAAGCGTAACACTACGGCGCAATCGATTGTAGTTCCTGCACGACATATTTCTCATATTCTGAATGGATGGCTGTCATAACAGACCTAAAAATCCCCCAGTGCAACAACAATGAGATTTTCTCGTCCACTAAAAAAGGAAGAAACAGGCTGCGCAGTCGCCACAAGCAATAGCGCCTGGAATGCTGCTACAAACATTGCATTTTTTTCTCGCTGCACGAAGTCGTTTTGCCTAGTTCCTGTTGTACAGAGCCTTGGATGAGTCCCTACTATCTAACTACAGATTGAGAGCCCAACCACTTGCCTTGAAATGTCCGAAATCTTAGTGTTGCTCTTCTACGTTGTGTTGTGCTTCCTAGTTTGAGACTGTATCTCACTGGCTACACCCTTGTCTCATTCTGCCACCCTTCAACCTTCTTTTCTCGGTGCTAGTGCGCTACAATGTACACTTAATATTTAGCCACATATATTTCGGCGAGACGAGCCATCTCGGACTGCAACCACAGCAGCTATTCCGCTGGGGAGCCAATGGAGGCACAGGGAGGAAGGCGGGGAGGAGCCGCCGTCCAAGCGAGCCAAAAAAATTGAGACGGCGGCGAAGGAACCCGCCCAGAAGCCCAAGAAGACGCCAAAAAGTATGGTATTTCTTCGCTCCGGGAGGACGGTGTAGCGTAGCAGCTGTATTTACCAGTTAACTTTTGATTTCGCTCGAGGTAGCTTGATAATGAGTCGGCTGTGTGGATGCTATGTATCGTTGAATAACGCTGAGAACACCAGGGAGAGATATATTCATGCTGACCGAAACTTAATTCAGAGTTGAAGGGCCGCTGGGGAATAATTGTCAATAGTTGATTTGGCCCGCAGGTTGACACGATAATGGACAACGGCCGATTCAAGGTATCATTTAACGTAGATGAAGGAATAGGATCGCTTCTCGGAGTTATATTATGGCAGGCTGGGACAAACATCTGGGAGAATTGAACACATAGTATTACCTCACGCTGCTGTAGCGATGCATAGAGTCGTAGTCCTGTAGTGCTAGAGGGGCCGAACGGGCGGGCTGGGGCTGGACCCGAGGATCTGCCAAACAGTAAGGATTTATAGCAACGTTGCTGCGGCGAGTACAGCACCAGTGCCCGAGGGACTGCCGCTACGTGCGGCAATGCGTGCGGCAGTTCAGGCATGACACAGCGGCAGTGTGACATGTTGCGGCAGTATTGCCGCATGCAGCGGCAATTTCAATTTTTGCAGCGGCAGTCAGCGGCACTTGTAATGTCGAAATGTCACTTTCGCCCTGCCCCCCCCCCCCCCCTGGAAATGGAAATTACCATCAGTTCATCAAATTCACGGCCAACGTTTCTGCGTAACTCAGGCTGAAAGTCCTTAGCTATTGGAGCTGGATACCTTCTGGAGACTCGAGGGCGAATTTCCCTTTTCCAGGCTCCAGAATAGGCCGTTGACGTTGCTCGATGTTGCTGTCGGCGATCACCGTTGGCCATCGGCCGACATAATCGTATTGCCAGATCCGAGCACCTCTTGCCCGCTTGAAATTTCAACAAGAGCGCGGTGGGGTGCGAAGCACCACTTCGGTTGGAATACAGAGGCTTTTTTTAGGGAGCGGCGCTAGTTTGACGAATTCGTGGGCGATTCCGAGGCTTCGGCTGGAATTGGGGGGGTGGGGGGGGGGGGTTCTTTGTTGGGCGCTTCGTTGGGCGCTACCAATGTGCTGGGGCGAGGGCTCCAGCGGCTCAGTTAGCGCTATTTTGACGAATTCGTGGGCGATTCCGAGGCTTCGGCGGGAATTGGGGTGTGTTTTGGGCGCTCTAAGCTCTTTGTTGTGCGCTCCGTTGGAAGCTACCAATGTGCTGGGGCGAGGCGTTGGAAGGAACCTTCATGTCGCTTCTAGATGCTCATTGACAACGCTTCGAGAGAGAGTTGATCATCGCATTATTCGAAGATTCTTTTCTGCCGTCTGCTGATCCATCCCTTGAGAACGATGAGGGAAGCTGAAGAAGGTTACAAATGGAGCTGGAACTATTCACGTCACGCGCTGCGCGCCTCAGGCTCTGACTCCCGTTTTACCTTGAAAACTAACACTGTTGCCCTGGAAAATGCGACTGATTTTCACTTTCTCAGCCGCCCAAAATAGTACAGTAGCCGGTCGGTGTGCGGTTTGTGTCTACAAATAAGTACGCAGCCCGGCCGACACGCTCGCCCTCCTTCACCCAGGATCAAGGGGGTTTCGGCATTAAAATTTCGGATACAGGGGGGGGGGGGGGGGGGGGGGGTCCCGAGGGCGGCTGAAAAAAACTTTTATCATGTATTATGCAGGAGGTTTAAAACTGTCAGAAATACACCCTGAAGCACTCCCAGAGGTAGGAAGTGGGTATTTGGGACTCTACAGGCATGTATGATGTGGTTGCTCAGATTTGGAAAGTCCATCAATCGTTGTGAACGTCTCCGAGTGTCCGTCGATGGCGGAAAGAATGGTTACTCAAACTAATTTAGAGGGGAAATTGACACTAATGTGCATAGCTTTAAAACCTTGGGAGATTGGGGCAAGATGGCAGTATTGGCGCCTACAAGCACTGGTCGGCAATGTTGAAATTCTATATTGCACTATATTTGACTCTATAAAAAGAGCGCACAGTACTCAGTAATTGAAGCTGGTATGTATTAAATGCAACTGGCTGACGCTCAAAAATGTTACTGCACCACCAGAGCGTCGAAGAGGTCAGTTGTCATATCGCTGAGTGAATTAGGAAGCTGTCAACCTGGTGGCGGTGAGGTGGCGGTGAGCACGCACATGACTCGGAGGCGCGGCCCGCCGCTAGGGGTGGGAACCTCCTTCCTTATATAGGGGGGGAGGGGGGGGGGGGGGTCTGGCCGAGGGTCGAAAAAAAAATTTCGACCCTATATCCGTTTTTCGAATCCCGAGTCCCCCTTGCCCAGGATGCGATTTTCTGCTTCTCGCCGCCTCTGCGGCCATTCTCGCGTCCGCCGCCACACAGACCCCGCGCAGTTCGTGAACCCGTTCATCGGGACGAAGAATGGCGGACACGTGCTTCAAATTGACATTGACCGGTGATGGATAGATTTCTTTCCAACGGACGGGCCTGATCTTCCGTTCACTCGGCGCGACTCTTAATTGGACCAGGGCGCGGTGAGTGCGTAGCACACCACTTTGGTTGAAATTCAGGGTTTTTTTGGGAGGCGCCTCGGCGGGTGCTATTTCACGGGTTTGAACGTCGTGGGTGATTCCAAGCCTTCATTGGGAATTGAGCGGTTTTCTGGGTGGTCTTTGTTCGGCGCTCTGTTGGGCGCTAACAATGTGCCGGGGTCAGCGCTCGATAAGCGACAGACAGGCACAGTTTTATACTGAGTTAGAGCCGTATCGCAGGCCACGGTACCATTCAATATGACACGAGGCCACCCCGCATGTTTGTGATTTGCTGTCTCAATAAAGCTGTGGGAGCCCATACAGACGATGCGGACGGTCAATCAACCTAACTTTACAGCATTTCGAAGTTGGGTGGCTCTTGCAGGCTCTTCCATGAGATCTGGATCCAGGCCAAAATTTTGGCGCCCGCTTACATATTTGTCGTAGGAAAAATTTCGGAGCATGTTTTTGGGGCTCTTTGGGCCAATCCGAGTTCAATAAAATTAAAATTGGGTCGAAATTAATTCATGACATGGCTACAGGCTATTTGCGGGCTTTGTTTGTCCAGAACTGTACCGCTTTCATTCTTGAGGCAGGGCGGGGTATGTTTAGAATTCCTCACTCCTTCGATTCTTCCTTGCATTATTTGTTGCGAGTCTCCAAGTCGGGCTTCGCACGACACAACACTTTCCACGCCCAACATGTGACCCTCCGAAAAAGATGCCATATGTCCGCGTTCACAATTGTAAATACATCGGCTCGATATCAACCTCCTACATAGGTTGACAACCGGAAGGCCACATCAAATGTGGCGCGTCCGAACATCAACAAGTTTCCGCTGATTGAGGGGCAGCCGTGTTCCCAGCCAAGCATGCGACACACCACAATTGATCAATCCTTCTCGTGACCACCACGTCTTGCTGGACAAAGGCAATCTGGGGTGTATCAGTGGAGGATATCAGGCTCACGATGTACACTTCACCTTTGAATGCGGCCGACACCGCGACGTAACTGAGGTATATCATTGGACTAAATGAGTTCAACCTGTCTGCTCAAAACGCCGGTGATCATGATGCTGTTTCCAAGTCTGGCGACGTGTCTGATGGCCGGTGTTGTTGATCCGAGGAGACTACTGCTTCGGAGATTCAAGCAAACAACACTTCTTTTTTACAGTTGAAAACCCTCCTCCCAGGAGCTCTGACAATTAAGTCTGAAATGCTGGGCTAACTCCATTCTCAATGTATTCCAGCTCTCATGATTTAAATTAGAACCCCCCATAAGTTGTCAGACATTAGAGGATTACTGTGCCAACGGTGCCGAAGTGGGTTTGGAGCTCAAACATAAGCGCAACTGTGATTTCGACCGCGCGGTTGTAATCAAACCTCAGATTTTGATGTTCAGGTGTGTGGGTGAATTTGGTGCCTTACCCCTGTCCCCAAACACTCGACAATTCACTCGAGAGGCCCTAGAATTCAACATGGTTTGAACATTCGCATTTTGTAAATGATTTCACTCATAGCTATTGCAGGCTGGCCAGATAACGCAATAAATGAGGTGTGAACACCAGCTACCAAGATTGACTGACACTGGTTGAACATTTCAAGTTTTTCAGTTAAAGAATTCGTGAAAAATGTCCATTGTTTCTCCTACTTTTATCACTGAAACCATAAGTGAAAAACTTTGAATGTTTTCACTCCTTTTTCATTTTAAGGTGAAAAATTTGAAACAAGTCAAAAAGTGCTGAAAAAGTTTTTAAATTTTCACCTACTTTTTCAGTGAAAAACTTCTGTAAAATCCGGGATATTTTTCACCAAAATTTTCACTGAAAAACTTGAACTGCTCAACCAGTGAGAGACATAGACAGAACCAAGAACGGCCTGGCGTCAAAAATATATTATATATTTGTGCGGCTCTGCTCTGCAAAATGCCAAGGTCTGCTTTATTTAAGGCAAATAATCTCCACACGTGAGCAAGCTACATACTGAGTTTCGGAAGAAAGGAAGAACACAGACTTTACTCTTGAGTAATATTTGCCTTGTTGATCGGCCTGGCCTAGGGTGTTAAAATATATTCCGTCTTTGTGTCTTTGCGGCGCTGCAGAATGCAGAAGAAGATGAGTTCTATGAGGTCTGTTTTATTTGAGGCGGCTAATCTTCACTGCGTGAATAAGATACATCCCAGGTTTCAGAAGAAAAGAACACGGAGTTTACTCCCGAGCAATAACAGTATTTTGCTTCATCAATCAACCGGCCTGCCTGCGGTGTGTTAAAAAAGATATTTCAATGCAATGAAGTCCATTTTATTCAAGGCGGCCAATATTGGGGATTTCTAATTTGAGGTTCGTAAGGTTAAGATGCCATATACCGGGATAAAATTTTAAAATGGTTACGGTTGGTCTGTACTCAGCCTCGAAACAGCCTCGATCTCGAAACAATTATCTTCTAATTCAAACATGTGACAGGAAGCTTAAAAGTGCCACAGGGAAGCTTGAGAGTGCTACACGGAAGACTATAGAATTCCCTTGCTTGTCTATCATGACAATGACACCAGATTTACACAACGTTGAATAGACCCCACCCTTGATACCTGTCTGACATTCAGATCCTGAATTACAACCCCCCCATAAGTTGGGGCCCATTGAGTGCAAGTGATAAGGAAGCTGATCAGAGTTTGATAAGTGATACATGGTACATGTCCTTGCAAATTAGATTCGGAGTCTGAAGATGAAGAGATAGTGGGCTTTGCTACGGAGCGCGCTGCCACGAGTTATGTGCAATTCATGTCAAGACATTAATACGGGATCTATTCACATTGTTTTGAACAGTTTGTAGATTGGGTTGAAGCGGAATCAAGGAATCTTGGTAATTCGGCCAAATTACCCACAATCCGCAGAATTGGGTGGACACTTTCCAAATTCCGGGGGGTCAGGAGAAAATGATGTGGAGCGGCACGCACTGACACGCACTGACGCGGCAATACCTAAGCCCGACTAAGCCATACCAAAATGCCTTACTTCACATCCACAGCAACCCAAACGAGTGTCCTCAAGACTCCCTTCGACTATTTGAGATTGATACAGTGTGTAATAGGTGATAAAGGGCCCAAATCTCCAGTTTTTGTGTGATCAGTATGTGTTTTAGGGTCTCTCGGGGACCAGACTGTGCTGTAAAAGGTTGTTCACTGTAGGGATTTACAATGTGTTATAGTATTTCCACGGTCCTTGCACCACCTTTCAATTGACCGATGTTTTTGCCAATTTTGGGGACTGTACCTATGAATTGAATACTGGAGGAGGTCCACACAGGCCCATAGACCATGGTACATCAAAAAAAATTGAGAAAATCACCTGAAATTGGCGAGTTTTAGGCTGATTGTGGCGGACCACACTTGCAGCGATCATCGGTCCTTGCACCATGCACAAACAAGTGCACAAACGGTCCGAGTTTGAGAAACTTTGTCATGGTCTGGTTCTCCCATCTGCTTTCCAGCATTTCACAGTTCTGATTTCGCAACACGAGGCATGAGAGGAGGGGTGTGATTTCTTTTGTTTGTGTATGTGTCGCCTCCCGTGAACTGATGCACCGTTCCAGCGCAATTACTCGACCGCTGTACTTCTGATGTACTAGATATTTTAGTACATCACATTTGCTATGCAGACAAGTCTCCTGCATTTTTTCCTGGCTGAAAAACACATTATTCTTCAAGCATGGTTGCAAACTATCTGCGGCAGGACATAAATCACTGGAATTGGACAGAGTTGTGGAGCTATATGTTTCAAAGAAAATACACCCATGCACAACCAGTCGGGGTCTACAAGTCTACTAGCAACAGCCATGCAAAAATCTTAGTGGATGGCTTGCAAAAGAAAAGTGGTGCAAGGAGCGGTGATGGTGCAAGGACCATGGAAATACTGTACTGAGAGCTCATTTTGAAGGTAAATAAACGACACATGAAGTCAAGCTTACCGCACCAACTCCGCGTCAGTTGCGCGTTGCTGCCGCGTCAATGCGCGCTGGTGCCACGTCAACGCCGTGTCAGTGCCGCGTCAGTACACGTCACCGCCGTGTTGATTGTGTGTCAGTCCAGTACGTCTGGGGACTCATGGCCAATGACTAGGACAACTGTGAGTGTGTTCTATTCAAGTTGCAAGAGGAGGTAAACTGTCCAACAGCGGGCGGAACGTTCAATGCTCCCACCTATGGCTGTGGATAGATTTCTCCTCACAGACATGCTCAATGATTGACCCAAAACATTCAAAATTGAGGCTATATCGGTGATATTCAGCCATTGGAACTTCGCAAAACCTCTTGATGGGGTTCACATCAATTGGCTTCGGGTTTCTGGTTGTATTGCAACATGAACCAGAGTACTTAATTACATCGAATTCAATGGAGGGAGTGCACAGTCAAGAACGTTCTGAACTAGGGTGCTTACCGATGTGGTATCATATAGATATTCCTGGCGCACTGAGAACGAAGAACACCAGAATTCTATGTTGGGTTCGACGATGGATCACTCATTCAACCACGGAAGAATCTCTCGGGCCTCACACAAAACGAAACTCCTTCTGGAGGCTGTTGGGACACGAAACGTGGCTTGGCAGATAAGTGTTCGACTGCAGATGGGGCTTGCCATTGATTTTTGTATCCAGGATTGTGAACTCATGTTGGTTCTCTGCTACGCCGCAACTGCGCCGCTTCATGATGCACCACACTTCTATACTGATCCGCCCAACCTGGATGTCTCTGGAACTCTGGTTGCAATTCAAAGTTGTGAAATGAGACCGACGTGCTGGGACAGTAGGTCCTCAAGCTTGTACTTGTGCTATGCTTAGGAGCCACGGAAACGGGTACAGGAAAATTGACGCGGACTGACGCGGACAGGCGCGCACTGACGCGGGTTGACGCGGCGGTGGCTGTGTCATTGACGCGGCATCGGCGCGCCGCACATAACTACTCAACGGCTGCTCTCCAGGGGTAAGATCAAGTTGGGAAATCGGTTTCTGGCTCCAATACATCGTTTTGACACAAAAAACCCCCACGCAAAATTTCCTCAGATGTCAGTACTTGGTCGGTATTTGAGCTGTACAAAATTACAAATCCCCTATTACAACGGATTTTTGTTATGTGTCTGGACAAATAAAGCTCAGACCATTCAGAAAAAAAACATCCGTCAAGCACCCCATTGAAAGAACCGCCTGTGGTTTCTGTACAGAATGTGGAATGACTGAACAAAATGAAAATGGATATGACGCGGCATCTTATACAGAGCCGCGGCAGTTTGGTAATCGACGCGCTTTTTCCCTGCACCTCCGCAGCTGCACTTTCGTCACAGATATCCGACTTGAAGAGTGGTCTGACCAACATTATGTAGTCAAATGGGCCAATGCAACATCGACGAAAGCATTAAATAATTGTCGATGATGGGCCGCGTCAATACCCTGATAGAATTCTGATACTTTACAACATGCGAGGTACGAGCACAAAGTTTGTTGTAGTGTTTGTTTATAAGAGACTATCCTTTCCGGCTGTTTTTGAGGTACCAATTTTTTTTTTTTGGACTCCAGCTGTTTGAACGAACGTTGCTGTATTACTGTGCCAGTACTGTGTGTTTCCCTTGCTCGATTCCGATTCAAACTTCCCATGGCGGAACTGTATAAACCTCGAGTTGCGTGTTATCGCCTTCACTGATCCTGCCATAGATTGATGCTGACTCGGAGTTGCTGCGTGGTAGAGTCGTTGTACATTAATGCAGAAATTGCCCGATTTTGCAACAGCGAATGTAGGACTTTGGCAGCCCAGCTCGACGAAAGAAAAGGTTGTGTTTGCTCCGGAATTTGAGGTTGATTGTGTTTTAATATGTGCAGAGACTACAACGCAAGTCCCAAGGAGACTTTTGAGTAAGTATTTCCCGACATTTCGTGTAGGTATTCAACCATGATTTCTTGCCTGGTGATTCAGCTTAGCGCAAGTAAAAGTACTCGCAGTCCAAGTACCTGCTTATCATTATACAACATTGAACTGCAACCAGGTTACGCTGATCAGTATACAAAGGTGGCGCCTCATGACAGGGCGAAGGTGCAGCAACGAGAGTCTGACGCAGCGTGTTGGAATATGATGCGGCGCTCATTACACATGACACGGCGCTCCCACATTGGACGCGGGGCGCGGACTATAATTGACGTGGCCGTGCCGCAGCACCACTCAAAGTCTGTTATCCGGAGTATGGTGGCTTATATCACCGAATCCTTCCACCAACAAATCTGTACGCCATTTAAATGGCAATTTACTTCCTGTGCTTTGTGGCACCTCCCCGCACTTCAAGCAGATATACTCCCTACCACTAAACATCAAATCTTCCTTATTGCCTGATCGCCCTCCAGTCTTACCCAGGCCAAACTTGTATCTTTCCTTCTCCTTGAACACTAACCTCATTGATTCTCTAGACCTATACCTTTCAGGTTGTTACCTCCCTTTTACTTCCCATCGCCTTCAAGTTGTCCTTTCCCTGACGGGTCACCACCGTTCCGCCGTTATTCAACGCCGTTCAGTCTTTGGATAAGAGCTTTAAACGAATTTTCTATCCCCACTCACCTGAATATTGTGACTTATGACCAGTACCAATAGGATCCCATACTATTCAATTTACACCGTCACACTAAACCTATTTTAAGGCGCGCAAGCAATAGCATTGTAAGCCGGAAGAACCCGCCTCTTGGATTTGTTCAATTTGGTGTGCTTGAACTTGTCTGAGGCGCCGCATTCCTCTGTAATTATATCCATGTTCCCGGCCCGATGACTTCAAACTATAATGCTGTTGCATTCAGCTTGAACTGAATGAGCTTCTACTCGAGTCTGAGATGGGTTGCTTTGTTCCCACCAGTATTTGATTTGCAACCGTGGCCGAAGGTTGTTGTGTTACATCCCTGAGCTGAAATAATGCAAGGAATTGATACTACAGAAGCGTCCACTTGATACAGTACTGACGCGCGTTGACACAGCGTTGATGCGCACTGACGCGGCACTGACGCGCATCGACGCGGCGTTGACGCGGCACCGGCGCGCATTGACGCGGCAGCAATGCGCAACTGACGCGGAGTTGCCGCGGTAAGTCTAACTTTATGAGTGGTATATATCACTCCAAAATGAGCTGTGCGTAGTGCATTGCGGATCCCCAAAGTGAGCGACCTTTTACCGCACAGTCTGGGACCAGAAAAACCAAAAAGCATGTACTGATCTTACAAAAACCGGAGATGTGGGCCCTTTATTACCTATTATACGCTGTATTAATCTCAAATAGTCGAAGGGAGTCTTGAGGACACCCATTTGGGTTGCTGTGGATGTGAAGTAGGGTATTTTCATGTAACTTAGTTGGGCTTAGTTGGGCTTAGGTATTGCCGCGTCAGTGCCGCGTCAGTCCGCGTCAGTCCACGCCGCTCCGCGTCATTTTCTCCTGACCCCACGGAAACTGAATCATAGGACATTGAATGGTGGATAACCACATGGGGACCAGGAGAGATTGACGCCCTGCTGTGGTGGCACACTGCATCTACGCATCCCCCATGAGTCAGTGAACACCGCCAGTGGGTTGACCACCGGTTCAGAGTGATATGTTCGCAATGCACGCAGGGTTTCATCATTCAACACCCGGCACATTGAAGTCGCTCCCTTGTATCTTCGATCTGCTACTGGCTCCATACATTTTATCCTGCACTTATTGTATTGCCTACATAGAACACTGTTTAATCCAGTCATACAGCTCCGCCCGAGCTGCTACTAATAGGGTCTGGTTGTGATTTCACTCTCACGAAGGGACAGGTTTCGTTGCAAGTAATTCTGATCCCATTCTTCTTTGCACTGAGCGTGTGTGTCACCGTCGTAACGACGCCCCGTCCATAGGAGCCAGTGCAACGGTTTGTATATGGTTCTATTCAGCACATCATCCGTGTTAGGCTTTACAACTTGCCTGACCCTGCAAGAAAGTTGACACCACCGCCGCGGCCGCGCCGATTCTGTTTGGCTCACCCTGTCAAGTAATATTGGTCCGTTGGCATATCAAACTTTCTGCCCTCTCTGAAGTCAATATGACAGAATTTATGCAAGCTAGTGAGTAGCTTGAAGGTGTTATATCTTTCCCGTGAGTCTTCAAGTCGCACTTTTGGGGCTAAGGACAGATTGAACTGTGTGAAGTGTGTGTGGGCCCGTACATATATTTTTAGTATAGATGGTGATATCCAGCGCAGGAAATTCATCACTCATGTCCTCCAGCTGTGAACCTTGTCCGAAAGAACTGCAGAGAATCCCCTGTGCCTACCATATCCCACATACCCGTGATTGCTGGACTGTCATCCATATTCCGCCTTCGGAACCCCCGGTTATTGCACTTGCTAGGGTTGTATTGGAATCTAGTGTGACCAATGGTCATAGGAGATGATCAATTACGCCCCTACTTCAGGTCGTTCCGGCTTGAAAATATGTTCTATTGCTTGAACGGAGCATTAATTACAACCGAGCATGTTGTTCTTAGTGATGATTGACGAAATCATGGGTCCAGTTTTTTTGTGTCAGAATGATGCATTACAACAAGAAAATGTTGCCCCAACTCGAATTCGTGCTCAAAGAGTGTTTACTGACAAGTTACAGGCTGCGCGCTGATGCCGCGTCAATGACACAGTCACCGCCGCGTCAGTGCGCGCCGGTCCGCGTCATTTTTACCGTACCCAATTCCGGGGAAATAGGGGGAAATTACCAAAGGAGGTTTTTTATGATGATTGGTGACCCCTATCTCTAGCATACACAAGGTGGAACTGTGCCACCGTTCCGCTTATGGCACCCCCGTACTTTCAGCGGGGGACATTGTCACATTGCTTTCGAAATCTGGTATCCAACCATCGCGCCTCACTATCGATTGCGACTTCAATCAGCTGGGAATGCAAAGTGGCCAGAATAATCTTACATCCTTAACACATCTGAGGCTGCTGTTTTCCGGCGAGGTGCCACAGAATAAGCTCCTGTTCTACCTTTCTACGTTTCCCTCGTTTGTCAGTAGAATACTTACCCCCTGTCGTACCTAGTCAAATAATATGAATTTTCCAATTATCAATAGCAGAGGAAGCAAAAATATAGCATGGCATATATGGACAGTGCCAGACATGTGTGAGCATAAATGAGCAGACGACGGCAGATCATGATCGGAAACTCGTATGCCATGTGGCCAAAATTCTGCCCATTTCCGCCGCATTTTGACTGGGCAGATGGGAGCATAGTTGAGCAGGCCCCGGCATGAGGGGTTTTCACTGGGCCTGAATGGTAGACCAGGAATTATGGTCTGGGGTTTTTCGGAAAGACCGGACGAACTTCGAGCTCAGTGATACGAACATGTTGGTCGAGGCGTACGTATCTCTTCACCTTTCGATATTCCGTGGACTCACATACCGATTCTTAGCTGGCACCACGTCTTAAAATCTAAACATCTCCAGGGCAACCGCGGTCGCCGCGTCGACCACTTAATCGACACTCTGATTAATGTTGCTCTGAGGCATAACATTGCCAACCACCGCGCGCAAGAGCTCGGGTTTCAAGGTCCTGATCTGGAAGTACGAGAACGAATGAAAATCAAAGTTAAATCCGACCAGAGGACATCAAAGAGATCGAGACCGGTAACGTCTTCGAAGTTCGCTCGCAATCCGACCCTATAAAATATTACACTGTTAATATCGACGACGAAACCTGCTCGCCACGTCCATCATTCCTCACCATATCATTCTGCCACAATTTCACAACACGATTTAACACGCTCATAAGTATCGGCAGGTAATTGTGAATGTTCAAGCAGGCTGGGAAACGCGGCTGCAGGAGCTACTGGAATCGTGCGGGTAAGAATTTAAATGACGGCGGAAAACCTGAACAAAAACGTGGGCTATCATCTTTTTATTTGAGCGAGAGTACCCATGGGTCGACGCGAATATTGGTCTCTGCTGGGAGCCAACGAATAGCCGGGCGCGGAACCGTCTTTCTGGTCATTGATCTATTCTCGCGCAACCGAGAATCGCATAAGGCGATTGTTCATCTTCGATAGGTTATGACAACACGGCGTTTTCTGCAGACACTCACAGATCCAGACTTCAATTCACCTCAAGATATTCATCCACATGGAACTGTATTCAGTGGCAAAATACTAACTATAGTACGCCACATAATAACACCCCTCCTCCGTCCATCTACAGGTGTACAAGTGAAATTATATTGATATTTGGTTTAGATTGCTTTAGCTTCTCCTCTTCCTGCTGCGCGCAGCGGTAGCTACGCCCTTGCGACGCTCCGCCTCCGCCTGCGCCTTCATCGCAGCCCGCTCCTCGTCCAAGAACCCGACAACGGATATATCATCGAACCGCCCCGCCTCCTCCACCGCCAGCTTATCCTCCGACGCCCACCCGTGCCACACCTCCTCGCCGTCCGCCTCATCGCCTGCGCTGACATTATCCATCCGTTTCTCGTCTTCGGGCGGGTGCGCGCTCGTCGCGGACGTAGAGATGGACGCGACCGAATCATCCCCATTCCGCGACATCGTCGCCGACAGCGCGTCGTCGTCCTCGCAATCCGCATGCACCCGCAAACACACCTCATCCACCTCCGCGCTCGGCGGGAGGACAAAATCTTCGTCCTCCTCGTTGAACTCGAGCGTCACCGACGCCTCCACGTCGTCCCCGCCCCCACCCCCGGCCCTTGCATGGGCACGCACAGGCGGCGAGTGCGCGAGCCGAGCTGCTTCTGGCGCTGGTGGCGCCCTCGCGCCGCAGCCGCCGCAGATCCTCCGCGACGCCGTCGCCCAACGCACAACCGCATGCACGGGCATCGGACTGCGGAACGAAGCGGGCGAGCCGTTGGGCAGTATCGGTAGCACAGGCGGCGGGAGCGCGTATATGTCCCCGCGAGTGCACTGGCGAGCGGCTCGTCAAAGGACGATGAGGCGCGGCTGCGGCGCAGGATCGCGCGCGGAGAGGAGGACGAGGTGAAGCCCTCGACGACGCCCCGCCGCCCGTTGCGAATGCGCTGACCTCGACTTCGCGACGGACGTGCATCTTGGCGAACTGGTAGCGCCGGATAAGCGCGTGGTAGTCCTCGCCGAGGGTGTGGAAGGTGAATTTGCTGAGAGGTAGATGCAGCGCGGGAGGACGCGGGGCGCGCTGGAGAGTCTGCTTGCGCGAGCCAGCTGCAAGCGCGTTAGTACACGAGCAGTGCATCTATACTAGGAACTCACTCCTCCTTGACCGGAATCCCCTCGCCCACGCGCTCCTTCATCTGTGCGCGGTGGATCTCCGCCCACCCGCGCCACCTTCGGAGACTCCACGTCGCTATCAACGCCTCCCTTCCTCCCAGCTCCAGGTCCTGGGCCTCCCCATCCCCATCACCCACACCCACAGCAGCAGCGCCCGCATGCCCGCGCGCATGCGACACCGCATACACCGTCGAGCTCGCGCTCATGTTCATCCCCAGCACGCGCCGCCCCGCCGCAGGCAACGACACGCTAATGGGCGGCGGCAGCCCCGCAGGCTCGTGCGCCGCCTCGAGCGCGAGCGTCACGCGCCGCAGACTCAGCAAGCCGTCCGCGGAGTCGAAGACGATTACGTCTTGCACGCCACTCGCGTCGGTATGGGCGTTGTTGTTGCAGATGGTGAAGTGTATACCGGGCAACACGGCGCTCAGCGGGTGCGCCGGGGTGTGTGCGGGCGGAACGAACGCGAGCGCGAGCGGCGCCGGCGGGAGCGCCTCTCCCTCCACCCCGTTCTGCCCATGCACCTGTGCGGCAGCCGCCCGTCGGCGCATCCTCCCCACCCACTGCTCCTCCTCCCGCCGCGCCCTCCCCATCGCGCACCCGTGCCCCAGCGTGACTACGCCCGTCCGCCTGTCCGCCGTATGGGTTCACCGCGAAGAAGACATGCACCGTGCGCCTTCTGGTGGCGAGCGCGACGAATCGCCCGTCCCGCGCGCCCGCGACGCCCTCGACGACCGCGCCCGTGCGCCCGCGGTCCAGCTCGTACAGCTGCATCAGCGCTGCGAGCGTGTCAGCAGATGCGCCTGATGGAGCGAGCGTGTCGGCAGCAGTAGATGAGAATGCCGACGACGACGACGGAGACGGTCGCACGCCCCACACGCCCGCGCCGAGCCCGTCCTTGCGCACGACGAATAGCCTCGTCCCGTGCCTCGCGAACGGGAGCGCACACACGGTGCGCGCCCCACCCGGAACGCGTGCACGTCTCGCACACATCCTCCTCCCCCCGGATCCCCGCGATACACCGGCCCCAAATCCACCACCCTTACCCACGCACCCGCCCTCCTACCCCCTTGACCCTGTTCCTAATCCGTTGCCCCCGACGCCCACGCCCGAAAGCGCCGTCGATATCGTCCCGGAGAGCGACCCCGCCGCGGCCGCGGGTGCGCTGCGCGAGAAGGACGGCCCGAGCGTGCGGCCCCATGACTCGAGCGGCGTCGCGGGCGTGCCTCGGGGCGCCGCACCGCTGGGCACGGGCGCGAGGAAGGCGAGGAGGAAGGCGAGGAGGCGGCCGTGGAGCGCGGAGGTGGGTGGGCGGTGTGGGAGCGGGTGGAGATGCGGAGGATAAGGAGGATGTGGGGGGCGAGATGCTGGCGTACAGCGGCGAGGTGCGCCCGTTCATTTGCTGCTGCTGCGGCGGCGCCGGGGGAGGGTGAGGCACGGCGAGCGCCGCGGCGGGGAAGACGTGGAGGACACGCAAGGAAGGGCGCGCGAGGATGACGAGTGCGAGCGGGAAGTGGCTCGTCTGTGGAAGGATGAGGAGTCAGCAAGCCGCTTAACACAGGAGAGTAGAAAGTGAAAAACGAGGCTGGGCGGCATACCACACAAAAGACACGACAGAATGATACGCGGCAGACGACGGGGATTCTACCCATACACATCGCGCACGCGCACCCCAGCCCCCGAAAGCGCCATCGACATTTCACTTCGTGGCCCCAGTTGTCCCGATTAGGAAACACACGACACCCCCGCCAATTAGCGCACGACGCCGCCCACATCGCCGCTGCCCACTATCCGCCGTGGATACACGGAAGTGGAAGCAGCAGGCAGCAGCGCCCGGCGTCAAAGACGCGCAGAGACAAATTTGCAAAGACGAGGAATGACGTCACTGCGGCAAAACCCAAAAGTCACCGTAGCCGCCGAGCGTGGAAAGAGGAAGGAGAAGTGAGTAGAGGGACAGAAAACTCACCACGACCACCACCCGATCGGTCGCCTCAAACGCGCACGGCGTGCCCACGTACGCTTTGTCCCATCCTCCGTTCCTTTCTCGCCCTCCGCCTCCAGCCTCACGTCCCGCGGCTCTTGGCGTGAGATGCAGAGGAAGTAAGGCCGCGCCACACGCCGACTACGCGGCCCGCGGCGAGCGAGTATATGTACAGCACATGGGGTGTTCTGTGCAGTAGGTCAGGACGCAGAGTCGGATATGAGGAGAGGAGAAGCAGGTGAAATACAGAACAGGTTATCAAGATAACAGCGTCCCCGACAAAGAAGGACGGAGCGCCAATGTACATGGTGTCGACGACGCAGGAAGCCCGGCGTCATTGGGTAAACGCGCGCACTGCACGATGAGGACCGTGCCAAGATACACGACAATGTCTGGGCCCACGCCGATAATGACAGCGGCGCGCTGCACCTCCTCTTTCCACGAAACGGAGCTCGAGCGTGCCGTACGTCCTCGACAGCGAGCGCACGAAGCTAAGCAGCATCGCACGCCACCCAGGCCGATCACGACAGGGCGCATCCTCCCCATTGCACGAACTTCAATGCCGCGCATCCACAGCCGACCGAGGTCGAGCCCGTGTGCTGGGCAGTCCGAGTGGACGTAGGGAAACGCAAAAACGCGAAGTGCGTATCGTCCCCGGGCTGCGCTGCCCACATATCCAAAACCAAAACGGAAGATAAGAAATCCAAGGAAAAGTACACTCACAAAACCGCCATCTCAAGCCCACCGTCCTTCCTATCGTTTCCTCCTCGACCCCCGACGGCACAGCGACCAGGGAGCGCGCGCCCAATCTCAGGCCGTGCATCTTGATGTGCTCCCCCGCGTCGTCTGCGGCAGTAGATGTCGCATCAGCATCGGCAGTGGCGGATCCGATCGGGGCGTAAGAGGAGGAACAGGACGCCTCGGAAGGGATCCACAGCTTGAGCACCTCCCTCACGCGCTCGCGTCCCGCACCCGCCCGCGGCGTATGTTAGGGTCCGGAGGCGGCGTGTGGGGGTGGTTGTCGTGCGCGTGAAGATGGATGGACTGAAAAGAGAAAGGGAAAGAGGAGGGCCTTAGTAAGAGGGTAACGGACGGAAGGAGCGTGTCCTGATGCATCCAGGTCACCGCTGCAGACGCCTCCCGCTTCGCAGGAAGGACAGGAGCGGCTGGACGTCAGAAGCAGAAGCGCACAGCTGCGGCTTGGACGGGACATACTGCATCTGCATGCGCAATACGGCACCCGACATCCAGGAGGCGCACAGCAATAGAGCGCCAGAGGACATGCACCGCAATATGCTAGCACATTGAGAGCGCAGCATGCACATTGATACACCGCGCGCCAGCACAGTGAACGCCTCTGACCACGAGTCCGCCACACACCGACGATGATTGGACGTCCTCGCCCTCCTCGTGCAAAGAAGAGCA
Organism: Mycena vulgaris; assembly: GCA_029204335.1. Classification (NCBI taxonomy): domain Eukaryota; kingdom Fungi; phylum Basidiomycota; class Agaricomycetes; order Agaricales; family Mycenaceae; genus Mycena; species Mycena vulgaris. The sequence continues at coordinate 518,740 of JARGYA010000068.1, forward strand.
CCGAAAAAAAAGCGCAATCCACTGCGGACGCGCTTCGGGACTGTCAATGCGTCCACGGATGCGCACCCGAGCCTTGCAGAGCGCGCGCGAAAAGTGCAAGACGCCACGGCCCCACAAGACCCGCCCTCGAGACGGCGTGCAGATAAATGCGACCCGTCCAGATGTCGCGACCCACATCCCGGATCCCGCCATCCCGCCTCCAATCCCAAATCGAAATTGACTTAAGAGAATAACGCACCACTCAGACCCCTCTACCTCGACCCCATCCCATCTTGCCCCCAATATCGTGTCTTCTTCGTCTTCCCGTCCTTCCCTCCCTTCCCTCCCCGATGCGTCCCGCCTCCTGCCCCTCGCGTCCTTCCCCGTATACCGCGTTCCCGGCCCCCGGCCCCGCCCCCGTTTGCGTACAAGTTCCCATTGGGCGATGAGACCCCCGCGCTCGAGGCAGGATACGACCCCGACGTCGCCTGAAACCCCGACTGCGTCGGCGTCGCGCGCACATATGCATACGTGCCCGCGGTCTTAAGCGCACGCAGCGTCGTCGAGAGCGCAGAGAGCGCGCGCGGGGTGGGCGCTGTTTGCGTGTGAGCGGATATCAGCGTGATTCATGGATAGAATAGGATTAAGGAGAAAATAAAATAAAAAGATGAGCGCGAACGGCGCATGGGTGGATGGATACGCGTGGAATGAAATGTGGGCGACAGACGGAATGCAGAGAACAGAAAGCGCGCGAACGCCGCGAGGAGGGACATGGATATGTGGAATGAAAGAGTGAATGGAACGTGGGCGATGGAATCAAAGAAAATGAAAGATGAAATGAGAACGAGAGAGAAAAATGAAAACGCACCGTGGCGCCTCGGGCACACGCAAATGCGCCTGCCCTCCTCCTGCGTGTCCCCGCTTGCGATTGCTGCGTACCCGCGAAAGGCGGCGAGAGTGGGGAGCGCCTCCTGCGCGCTCGGCGTCGGGCAGCGGCGTCTGCGTCCGCGTTTATGTCAACTGTGGGTGATAGACTGACTGGTGCGGATCGAGATGGCACGCGCTGTGGCTGCGACGAACGGTCTCCGCTAGTGGCTCCGAGTCCGCATCGATGTCCCCTAGCTGAATGAGTTGTGGTGTGTGTGCCGTTTGAATGCAATGTAGCTGAGATCCACGCCCGGCTCGTGCGGGCCTTGATCCGAGCGACGCACCGATCTCTTACATCTTCTTTGAAGTTTTTCAGGTTCCTGAACATGCTTGCGAATCGCGGAGACTGCAGTGTTCGGAATCCGCGCTGGGAAGCCCGGGCTGAACTCTATCACTGGGACTCTGACGCTGTGCCATTTCTCACTCAATTTTCACTGCCTTGTTCTTGAACGTTGTCAATGTCATCAGCGCTCGGTCTTTGTTCTGGCTCCTTGAAATACATGAAAACATCAACGGTCGGGCAACGGTCTCGCTCAACCCATCCTTGTTCTACAGGCACATTACACGGCATGCGATCCAATACTTCCCGCAATCACAACACCTGCGCAACCCCGGGCCTACTGTATATTAGCTTCCTCAGCGGTTTTAACTTCTCACCTCAAACCCTCTTTGCGGATCCTTCCCTTGACTGTGACCTTCCTCCAGGCCGTTGAAAAAAAAAAGTGTTCACGACCGCCTAAATATGACCTGCCCCCGATTCGAACGGGGTGTCTGCTGTATCTTCAATACAACATCCGAACATTTCGCAGAAGCGTTCCGACGCGAGCAGGTCGTTCCTACCCTGTCTACTTCCCCAACTTGATCCCCTTTCTTTTTTGTCTCGCGTCTGACCGCAAAAAAAAGGAGCGCTCAAACACAAACATGACCCGCCCCCGCTTCGAACGAGTCCACCGCTATGTTTTCATCTGGAGTGTGTATATTTCTCAGATGCGTCTCAAGCGCTACAGGCCTTCCCTCTCAAAGTCAGACGCCTCAATTAATTTCCGTCCTTTCTTTTCGGCAGCGCTGCCCGGAAGGAAAAAGGGGGTAAAACAACCGGCGGAAACATCGTATGACCTGCCCCCGATTCGAACGGAGTCTCTGCATTATTCGGGCATCCGGACTACATATATCTAGCAGATGCGCGCCACGCGCCAGCAGGTCTTCCCTCTTCCAGTAAAACACCTGAATTAATCGCCGTCATTGTGCTTGGGAATCGTGGCTCCGCTTATTTCGGTGCAATCCTCGCTAGGTGGATCCTCATCGCTGGGACTTTGCAGCCTTGCCAATTTTCACTGTTCTCGTTTTCACCTTGTTCTTGAACTTTGTGCTCCCGGTCCTCACTCCTTCTGAGGCGTCCAGGTTGCCGTCAGTTTATTTGCTCTTCAAAGATTCACAATTCACTGCCTCTGTGGTCGGTCTAAACGCCCGTTTTCATGCCCTGCTATTCAACACTCCCCGCAATCACAACGACTGCTTAACTCTGCTGTATATATATCAACTTCCTCAACGGCGCTAAATCTTCTTACCTTCAAATCCCCACGCTCTAACCAGGTACTTCCTATCCTCTCTGAATTAATCTGAGCATCGTCCTCCCGATAACGCTGACCAGAAGAAAGATTTGAAAGAAAAAATTGGCGTGACCGGTACATGACCTGGCCCCGATTCGAACTGAGTCTCTGCATTGTTCAGGCATTTGCAGTATATTTTCCAGGTGCGTCCCGACGCCAGCAGGTCGTTCCTACCTCTCCTGGGTCCCTCAATGAAGCACCGTTCTGATCAACAACGCTGGCTGAGAGGTCAAAAGATTCTCTCAAAAGGCTATGATCTGCCCCCCAATCGAACGGCCTCTCGGCGGTGTATTCCTTGCGCGACATGTTATTTTGCAGATACGCCCCAAGTGCTAAGAGGTCCCCTTTCCCTCTCATGTTACTCGATGAATCACCGTCTTTCTGGCAATGCTGCCCTCCCCCCGAAAAAGAAGCTATGAGGTGTCTCCGAAACACGAACGCTCTTTGCTTCGAACAAACCAATCTCCTGGGTCTTTCGAAAATCTGATCTTACATAGGCATTTTGCTTGGGTTTATTACAGCTCTTTGCGGAATTTAGGGCGCAAGGGTTTTTTTCTTCTTCTTGGGGCACTTTTTAATCGTTTTCGACTTTTCGGCCGCCCTGAGCTCAGTTCTCACTCGTTTTCTCCGGGACGATGGTCAATTGGTTTGCATCGTGAATATTGATCGATCCGTCTCCTCAGATTTTGTATATGCGCCTAGGGATCGCTTTCTGAGTCACAAGATGAGTTTTATCTGGGCATTTCTGGTTACCTTTCAACATTGCCGCTGCCCCGGGCGCATTTCCCCACCGTTTTCTACGGGAATGAGATCGTTCGATCTAGATGAGAAATAAGGAGCGATATGACACCTCAGAATAGCTACGCAACATCGAAATCGAATTTATGGCAAGCATCATCAGGTTTCCTGGAGCTTCTGAGCATGGCCGCTCTAGGCTTAGATTAAGGGACCTCCATGGTGTGCATTTTTGATAGGTCGTACCTTATGCAATTAGAGAGCAACATATGTCCTTGGATTGAGCCGACTCACCCAGTACGACATGCAATGCACAGTTCCGTTGCAGTTCCGCATGCATTGTATTTACTTTACTACAAGTCCTAGTGCCGTGACAGAATCTTAATACCGGCATTCTGGAAAGCTACAGGGTTCCCCCTGTGTCGGATGAACATATCTGCCGCCTTGAATCGGTCGGAAACGACTGCAGTCGCACGCGCGACGCGTCCCGGCCACCATCAGTCACAGTGCACGTGAGGTGATCGGTGACTGATGGTGGTGGGGCGCGTTGTGCGTGACAGTAGCTGTTTATGCTGTATTGCAGCCAAGCGATACGCTTTTTAGACGCCTGGATGGGCCCTGATAGATGTATGGAGTGCCAACTTCGAAGATCCGGTCACTGTCTGCAGGGTAAAGACTATGCATGGTCTGGAGGGCGGAAATGTGCACTACACACATTTTAGACTGAATTGCTTCAATCCGAATGGCAGGGCGCTAAATAATCCATCAAAGTACAACATATCAGAAATCTAAAATGCCCAGATCCCTCGAACCGATTAGAGAGCGGGGATGCGCAGCGGCTGCAGCAAACCTGATGAGATTTGCCATGAAACTGAGATAGAGCCGCACTACTATTCTGAACCGTCATATCGCTCCGTTTAACCAGTGGGAATCCAACGATTCTTTCCCCGGACGAAACGGACGCCAAATGGGCCTGGGGCAAACGAAATGTTGAAAAACTATCAAAAATAACCGGATAAATTTGACTTTGCAGCTCTTCTAGGGGTATATTAAAATCCTGAGGGTGCAGATCGCTTCGAGCTCTCAGTGCGCAGCGATGGTTTCAACTTCCCAGGCAAACGGGTGTAAACCGAGCTCAGGGCGGCCGAACAGTCGAAATCGAAATGGATCAAAAAGTGCACCAAAAAGGGGGGGGACCGCTCGCGCCCTAAGTTAAGTTCCGCCAAGAACTTTAATCAGTATTTCCCTCTCATCGCGCGCAAAAGAAAAAAAAAAGGGAGTCGAACACAATCATGACGCGATCTCTGCTGGGGGTTATATATTTCGCAGGGGCGCGCCACGCTCTAACAGATCGTTCCCACCGTGCACCCGTACGCGTCTCTGCATTAATGGGCGTTCTTTCAACAGCGCTGACCAGGAGAAAGATTTGAAAAAAAAAATCGGTTGAGATCCCTACATGACCTGCCCCCGGTTCGTACGGAGTCTCTGCGATAGCAAGGCGTTTCCCGTACGTGTAGTCTATTTTGCATATGCGTTCCAACACGCTAACAAGGCTTCCCTCTTCCAGTCAGCCACCACAGTTAATCGTCCTCCATTCGTCTCGCGACTGACCGTAAGAAAAAGAAGTGTCGGAACGCACTGTGACCTGCCTCCAAAACTAGTCTCAGACTGGCAGTCTGGTCTGAGACTACTCCAAAACCAGAGCGCTGTCTGCTTCAAACAAACAAACCTCGGGGCGGTTTTGAAAACTTAATCTTGCTTCCTCCTGCTTCCCTGAATTAATTAACATTTCCCCTCTCACCCTGCGCCAAAAAAAGAGTTGGCGGAACTCCAAATGTATGGAAAGCCAGAGCACCACGGTCGTTTGATGGCCGTCGCTTGCCTGATCGGATAGTCGGACTGGAGGAGCCTTGGTGAGATCGGCGAGGCGGGATCGGCGGCCGAGACGGTGGTTCGAATCCACCTGAGGACATAGACGAGAGATCACTTTTTTGTCCCGCAGATCACGGACACGGGAGAAGTCTGCCGTCTCTTTCTCACAAGAGAACTTTGAGCCAATCGAAACTCTCTCCCAAGGGAGGGGCAAGAGATCGCCGATCTCAATCAGCTGAGAACATCTGTATTTCGTCAGGGTTTTGGGTCCAAATAACTATCAATTTCAAGGAGATTAGTTTATTCCAGCGAGATGAAGGGGGGCTTTTGGAAGAAAGTATTCAATCAGAGTCCAGTGCTGGAGACAGATTATTCGTAGGGTAATAAAACCCGCTCCCAGCCGTTGAGGTGGTCTTGGATATTCAGTGGGAGGAATGGTGGTTCGAATCCCCCCGAAGATGTAGACGGGCGGCGACTTGTTTCCCCCGTGAAGCTGAAAAACCGACGACGCCTGCGGGATATGTGTCACCAGGACTGTAGGTCGTTTCGGTTTGTTCCAGGAGGAGTTGTCTTGCGAGGCGAAGCTTTGTGAACCGGCGCTGGCTCCAAAGTGTGTTTGAGCATAGCGGTTACCAATTGTATTGAGATTGTGAGTTAAGGAGTGGAGCGAGAGGCCCGCTAAGTCTTCATGGGGTAAGTCAACCCGCTCCCAGTTTTTCATTGAGAGAGGAACCCCTTGACGGGGAGAGACGGTGGTTCGACTCCACCCGCGGACATGAATAAAGGATCGCTGACTCAGATTTTCACCCCGCAGAAGGTATTGATATTCCTGCGTTGCGGCTCCAAGCCGGCGAGGAATTGAGGTGTGTGACGGTGAGCCTGTAGATCTTTTGTTTTATGGCGCCCAGTGAAGTTTAAGCCTCATTTGGAGCGCTTCCGGTCGGCCGTAGCCTGTCCGAGTTGAGGACCGCGTTTTGAATGATCATTCATCGAATTCCCAAGAAAGTTGACGGAAACTGGGTCAAAACGAGTGGAGGAACTGTTAGTTGAATAAGATCTCAGAACCTTCAGCAGGAAATTCTGAGTCAAAGATCACTTGCCCGTCGTTACGTGAATATGAATGATGCAGCGACACCTGGACGCAGATCACGTACGAACCTCGGTTGGCGGAATGGAGCCACAATCTGAGACGGCGCAAGTCATCTTATGTTCACTGAAACTGAAAGTCACTCACTAACAATGCCATTGCCAGTGAGAAACTTGGTGGAGGAGGGCCGTGGCGTTACCCGGCAGAACTCGCACTTATGTACAATTTATATTTTTTATTTTAAAACCGGATCTGCCGCCACGCTATACACCAATATCGCCAATTACTGTCCCTCTTGTACAATCATATAGGCTATGCATGAAAAGACAAGGAACACAGCTTTTTTTGGTGGTCGGCAACTCTGCCGGAAATCAGTGATGGAGAAGATGGGATTGCCGCATTTGGAATTTCTGCCCCTATCTCAATTCTTTTCCCTTCAAACCGACCACACACGGGTACAAGTGCCCCAGGACTTCCTAGGAAGGTTAAATATTACCTCCACGTATGTATTGTACTGTTTTAGCCCATCTAAAGAGCCCCTGTTTCAAGATTTGGATTTATGCCAAGCCACGGCCCACCCAAGTTTTGTGAGCCAGACTCATCACATAGGGTCCATGCAAATATCTAGTCCGATGTATTTCAACTTTAAGAAGAAGGTCTATTGGGCCGAATCTTGAATTTCTCCCTCATTCTCCACTGAGGAGCCATTTTGCTCCCAGAAATAGCCAGTTTTCTACATCCAATTGAATTATCAAAAAAATGGCCAATAGAACTTCATTAGACAGGGATTTCGTTCATTTTATCCCATACAAAGTATGTGTGAATGTGGATGTGTCGCTCGCAATTCCGTCTGACCATCCCTCAAGCCAATGTCGGAGTTTGAAATTAGCGGTGCATTGCCGATCACCACTTTTTTGATAAATCACCTGATAGGTCACATGAGTTTCCCCACGGTCTCGGAATCCGCCGTGTCTGTGGCGAACCCTGGAACTCGGAATCGGCCGTGTCAGTGGCGAAACTCGGAGTCCACCGGGCCGTGGGAAAACTCAGGGAGTCGATGCTGAGGTGAGGCGGCCTTTTTTTCGTCCGCGGTGCTTCGATGGTGATCTCATGATGTGCCCAGGTAGGAGTGTACCTCCAGTCCCCGACTGATTTGAGGGGAGGGGGGGTCCATGCATGTACAGATGGATCTCAGCCTATTCACGAGGTTAGAGCTCTTCTTTTCAGAAGCATTGGAATCATGGGAGCACGGCATCCTCCTTGCTCATCCATGTTCACGCACCCGGGGTAATATTCCACCGTGGTCGGGGTATGTTGCCCAGCGCTGTCGTGTCGATCCTGTTTCCGCCGCTGCCGAGAAGAGACGCTCTACCTTTGACTGCCATCCCCACCCCAATAAAATACCCATGGCCACTGCCTGCTGCAGAGCTTCCGGAATATTAAGAACTTAAAGTGAATCTGTTATTAGCGGAATCCGCGCCTACGTTGTAATATTGTCTAAGATGTCCTCGCGCGGCAATGATTTAAACTCAGAGGGATGATATCGTCGGATGACTAGTGTGGTTGTTCGCTCTATATATGGATTTTGACGGCACGTATACTGGGCAATAAATAGGTCTCCATCCAAACCAGAAATGGTGCTCATAAATTTGAGTTACTATGACATTAATATGGATGGTACTTTGGCAGCTAACGTTGGGAGGACCGAGGCCTCGGAAAATCAGACGCAGCTCAGAATGGCTCGCCCAGACATCGACGTCCCAGAGCTGAGGGTACCACCCGTAGATGCAAAACAGCATTCCTGGTACCGACTTGGGTATCAGGTCTCTGTCCAAAAATTCTGGACCGATTAGGCCGAAGCACGTGGTCACGATCTAATCTGTTCAAAAGTAGGTTCGGAGCAAGCCTGTCTCCGCACCGGCGAGCCGGTGACTCTCGGAGAGAGGCTGGTCCAAACTACCAAAAAAGGGTGATGTGTTCAAAAGCATTTTTCTCGACCATTTCAACTCAGATTGCCAAGGTCCCACTTGATAATTTGTTCATTGGATGTTCCCTTAGAGTCTTGTATACCTGGCCTTGAGATATAACCCATTGTTAGTGTAGTACACCCCAAATTTGAACGGCTTGATATATTTCGGAATTTGGGCAAACGATTACACATATGTCGTGAATCCATTGATCTTATGGGCTCGATGGAACCGGTACATGATTTTGAGCAAGTCCCCCCGCAATTTCCAGCCCGGGAACTGTGCTGTCCTTGCAGGAATAATCATTTTGTGCCTGTGTGAGGTGGATCACATTATGTGACATGCGTGACTCAGTCCCTCACGAACAGCCATCATCTTCATATGGGGAGCAGTGAAATATCCAGAAGACTGAAAGATATGTATATTGACTTCTATTGACTACTGGAAAAGTTTTGGAACGAGGAAACCTTGTTGACTTTAACCGATGAATTACATCAAAAACACTGTTCGGTCTTGTCCTCAGCCTACAAAGCTCGTCTGAGTACTTCTGGCCCTGGATAAAAGTTGTTTCACCATCATAAATGAAAACAGAATTGAACTCCCGGTTCAGACTTTTTTATCACACCAAGAATAAAGCCGTACAGAGACAGCTTGATTGTTCATTATTGGTAAACAAGCTCATGTTCGGGCCATTTTCTGGGACGCCCAGGAGTTCCAACGGAATTCTGAGCAGGCTACGTGATTTTAAAACTTATACTCTACAGACTATTAACTTATACTCAAGGGATCAGAGCAGTCTCTGAGGCAGGAGAGCGTGCAGGACACATTGCCCTTTTTCTTGATCTTGGCACAAGCCCCTTTTCGAAATGCCCTGCGAAGCACGTGCATGACATGTGAGTTGAGAAGGCGGCTTGATCCGAACCTAGTTCAAAAGTGCTATCCTGTTGTTTCAGGTTGTTTCAATCACGCAGCAAGTCCCGCGACCGCGCACCTAGGCCGTTCCGCGGGTCGGGAAATGCCGAACACACGGATCAGGGCCGGCATCATGTGCCACGTGATGCGGCAGTTGCGGCTTGCACCTTCACCCCGACGACGGCACGCTGAGTCTTGCCGGGACCCCCGTGAAATCGTTCGGCTAGCGTCATCTCCCAAGGAAACATGGTTGAACCATCTCTGGCTCTCGAGAGAAGGTTACCACGGCTTCATCCCGCCGCGGCTCTCCCACCCCTCCTCTTGTTCCATCTTGATAATCAACTGTTCTACAAGGAACAAAACAAGTAATAGTCATTGATTTAGTTACAATAGATCTGGTGAAAACTGGAGCTCCGAGGTGACACCGTGCAGATCTTGCCGGCGCGCGGGTGAAAAGGAGCAAAGCCTGAGGTTCGAACCGACGGCCACCCATATGCGTATAGCCACTAAAAAGTCAACAACGGATCTAATGAAACTGTCTAAAAAAGACTACGATTCTAACCCTAACCTCAGTAAGAAGTTGTAGAAAATTTTTGGGGACTAATAAATCGGGAGGTCGCGAAAACCGCAGTATCGATGGTTAAAGGAACGATTACATCGCGAAAACTGCAGTATCGTTGGTTAAAGGAACGATTACATAAGTACTTGTAACTGCGGGTCGTGTAGGTGAAGGATAGCCATCCCAATGTCCTCGCTGAGCAACGGCGCCCAATCCTATGCATTGTTTCGTCCATCCTTGAAATAACCGGTGGTTCGAATCCACCTGAGGACGTATTAATGTCACGTAAACGTGAAGATTTTTTACCCGGGCAGTCTCCCCAAGCACTGCGGTGATCAATGAAAATTACCTCTGGAAAATCAGCCTAGAACTAGGGTGTTCCTTTTCATGTCAAACTTTTACCTGGGTAAAATCAGGGGTAAAATTCTCTTTTTTTTCATGGACTCTTACATGGGGAAACAAACAGGATCTTTCTGCGGGAAAACCCGAAGGTAAAAGACCATCTTTCCCATGTTTTTTTCCTTTGGAAAAAGCCCATCTTTTACCCTAGGGAAAAGAGGAAAACAAAGGAACACCCTTTGTTCAGGGCAGGGCGAAAGTGACATTTCAACATTACAAGTGCCGGTGACTGCCGCTGTGAAAATTGAAATTGCCGCTGCATGCGGCAATACTGCCGCAACATGTAACACTGCCACTGTGTCACGCTTGAACTACCGCACGCATTGCCGCACGTAGCGGCAGTCCCTCGGGCACCAGTGATGTGCTTGCCGCATCAACGTCGCTATGAATACTTACTATTTGGCAGATCCTCCCGCGCTCGCATCCAGCCCCAGCCCGCCCGTTCAGTCCCTCTAGCACTACATGACTACAACTCCCTGCATTGCTACAGCAGTGTGAGGTAATACTATGTGTTCAATTCTCCCAGACGTTCGTCCCAGCCCGCCATAATACAACTCCGAATCCTACTGTGGAAACCATATATCCCTGAAGCGCGATCCTATCTCTTCGTCTACGTTGTTAGATAAATGATACTTTGAATGTGCCGTCGTCCATTATCGCGTCAGCCCGCGAGCCAAATCAACTATTAACAACTATTCCCGAGCTATATATCTCCCTGGCTTTCTCGGTGTTATTCAATGGTACATAAAATCCACACAGGCGACTCATTATCAAGCTACCTCGAGTCAAATCAAAACTTAATCGGTAAATACAGCTGCTACATTACACCGTCTTCCTGGAATGAGAAAGTCTATGTCCTACCATACCTGATGCTTTCTTCGGCATCTTCTTGGGCTTCTGGGCGGGTTCCTTCGCCGCCGTCTCGATTTTCTTGGCCCGCTTAGACGGCGGCTCATCCTCGCCTTCCTCCCCGTGCGCCCGTTTGCTCCCTAACGGAATAGCTGCTGTGGTTGCAGTCCGAGATGGCTCGTCGCGCCGAAATGTAGGTGGTCGATAGTCCGGGTCATAGATGGTATGGGCGTTGTTGAAGCTCAGCATACGCTTCGCCAGCACGTGGGTTTTCACACTCGGTTAGGCAGGGGTAAAACATTGCGACAAGGCCTTCGTTGCCGTCACTAGGGCATTGCACATTGCGGCCATCGAGGAGACCACCCAGCAAATCACCATTTAAATTCACTGGCTCACCAAGCTGTTGCTGAATTGTGAGTTGAAGGAGAGCAGAGCCAACCCCGAGTACGGTTTCTTTCGAGCTCGTGGAGTTTGGTGAGGTCAGCGTATAAGAATACAAGACATGCCTTCGCTTCGCTCCGGGATAGGTGTAGACTCTGGGGCATGTCAAACGGCAACCAGCTAACCGAAGGACAAAATGTTTTCAAGGCATATATACTGTAGTCAAACTGGTAAAGACCGAACGCACGAGAGTCCTTGGCCTGTCCCATGCTTACCCACTGCATAAGAAACGACGGCTCCCTCTGTTTGAGGTAGAAAATTGAACTCTGTATTCTAAATCTTGGCAGCAATAAAGTAAAGAGAGAGCGAATTCGCAAAGTCAATTCATTGACGCGAGGTGTGCAGGTACACATGTATCTATATCTTATCTCAAGTCACACTTCAATGCGAGAACTCATTCCAAGCTACACAACACACTGCAAATTAGATTAGAGAGGAATGCAGAATATTTACTGTAGAGATCGGCACCCATCTGCAAACGAATAGCGGTCAGGGAACAACAGAATTAAAACTGAATGGAAAGTGTGAGAACTCAAAACGAGAGAACACATACAACTTACCGGACAGCAGCTTGAATTGGACGTCAAGCGCGAGCCCACATGCAACTACCATCAAACTGGCCTCTCCGGGCGTTCATAAATCGAGAATGAAAATGCAGCGTTGGTGTAGCGGCCATGCCGTGGTGCGTCAACGCGTGGGGACGGCGAGAACAGGTTAGTATTCGTGTTGCATAATAAACATATCAGGTAACCCACCGACAACGCATCCCATTCGTCCTTGCAGTGCATGCTGGACGGCAGGGAGTTCGATCGATCCTCGAGGTCGATGCCGCCGTATTCAGCCTAGTGCTGCATTAAAATCCACCCCTGGATAGGAAACCGCCACCGCCGAGTATCCCGGTTGCGGGAACGCGGCACCGTGAACGCGACGGCCCCTCGCAGGAGACCAAAAATTGATCATGAAGGTTCGCGACGTGCGAGGTCAATAGGGAGAAGTAAGCGCTGCTTAAGAAAAGGTAAAGATGAGCCAAAGCACACCTGAAAGGCGTTGGCCAGCTCACGGGAACACAATACAGCAGAATACCAAATTTCCGTGCGGTGCCAGGCGTAACAAAGGCAGCATAAATGATGGCGTCGTAGAATCTAGCGACGGGATGTGAGCGAGAACGTGGGCGTGCGGCGAAAGGAAAAGCAAAGAAATAATAAAAAAAGAAAGAACTGCGCAGCGGGGAATTGCTCAGATCAGATACAGGCATGTGGGAGTCGCAGGACCAATCGTACCTGCAGAGGAAAATATGCCAGATTCACAGACAGTTGGACAGTCTGAAAAGTAAGAAGAGAGACCGGTGGGAAAGTAAGATAGCATCGCAAGAGCATAGACGCTACATTTACCAATAGGATATAGCGAATAAAGACTTGAGGAAACGACGCCCATGGATGAGCTGAAGTGATGCGTGGGTTTCGACATAAGTTGGCTACCTCACAGCGCACCGTTTCAGTAAAATCCAGATGGAAAGATATTTAGAGGTGCCATTCCAAACGGCATACTCACAGGTAAGTCAAATTCCAAGTAAAGTCTGAGACTCAGGCACGCAGAGACGGTTGGGTTGGGTATTTAAACATATGGACGGAGCTTACCTCGACTCCGCAACACGGTCCCGGGGAAGTGTCGGAATCCCGTGCAAAACGAAAACAGGAGTGAAAGGTTGCAAGAGTGCATCACCAAAGTTGAGATGGGCGAAGCCAATTGAAAGAAACGTTGAACAAACGGGGTTGAACAGTATATGGAGGCAACTTACCTCCTTGGTATCATGGTCGCAGGAACGACTCCGAATACTTAGAAGACTGAAATGAAAGGCCATTAGACTCTCCAAGACACACATAACCGAAGGGGAACTGAGCGATTCAATCGTATGAAATATTGAACAAATGGCGAAGGAAATAAACTCACTGATCTCCTTTGTAGCATCTGCGGTCAGTGCTGATGCCATATCGTAGAGAAGCATTGTTAAAGAGGCGCCGCGGCAAAGACGGAGCCATACGCACCTTTTATCTATTGGTGTTCAGCAGTGGAGACTCGTGCATATTGAAGGGCAGGCAGAACGTCTGTGTGCTTGCGTAGGTAGCTGGAGAAGAATAAAAAGACCAAACGGAAGGAGACGAAATGCGCTGTGATGAAGGAGATGGTGGGAGTGGGAGAGAGAAAGAAGGCGAAGGAGCATCTGTTTTGAATGGGTGTTAAGCGGCTGATCGGGGAAGTCGAAAATAGCGTAGTGGAGCGTCCAGCTCTCTGGATCAAAGCTAATTTCTGATGAAGGCAAACCCCGAAAATTAAATGGAACTGAGCTGCACAAATGGGAGATGCCGGCCAGAGCATGGGAAAAATGGAAGACATATAACGGTAAGGAACAGCCTTGACGCGACCGAGAGAACGGTAGAATGGAAAGAAGCGGAAAGCGTAGCGCTGAATTGACGCTGGGTGCGGATACAAAGAGGACACAGAGACGGGAACATCCGAATTGATGGAACAAATATGTACAATTCCCATCACCACATCTGCTTAAGATACGAGTAATACATGCGGTCAATGTTGAATGTAACATGTGTTAGATGTACAAAAAGAATGGGTGGCATTTATGTCAACTCTGCTAATGTTATCAATGAGTTTTCTGCATGGTACTTGTTTCAATTGGTGGCCTAACTCTTCTTGTGCAGAACAGCTTCTCCTGATATGAGTAATGTGGCTGGTATTGCGCGAGGACTGTTTCTGCAATGAAGGTTATTTCCCGAATAAATCAATTGAAAGACAAGAGGGAAGGTTTTCTCTGTTATCAGGATGCATTATGAACATATCCCCGTCATTCCCAGGATTAATCTGAAAATAAATATGAGGAAGGTTCATGCAGCGGCAATGTTCTGGTGCCCCAGAGTGGCTGTGCTATTGCCACAGAGCGAGCGATTGGGTGATAACTTGCGTGAGAAGGACTGTTTAAGCATTTGGGGACAGGAGAAGGTGGTTAACATCTCGCCAGTCTCGAAACACATAGATGGAATTGAGTAGGCATGGCATTGAACGTTGAACGACGCTATTTCGGTAATAAAGAGCTTGTGTCCAAGCGGCATGCCGCTTTTTGATTGTGCAAAAAGCGGGATGCAGCTTTTTTATTTTTTTTCTCTGAAGGCCATTACAGCAATTGGCGGAACCGAAGGCGCGAATCAGAAAATTGCCGTTTTGGGCATTTTCTGATCCTCGCGACCGATTCGCCCATATCTCGACGATTTCTGCACGGATTGAGATGAGAGATAGCTAAATAATTCGGGGTAATTCATGCGCTATTAGTGATAGAATAAAAGTTGCGAAAATATTTTATAGCTGGTGAGATGGGTTTTGGGGTGATTTTGGGGGTCAATTCAGTCTACCGGCATCTAGGCATGTTGAAATGACCTAGATTTTTGTGAGGGAAGGCTTTTATGCATTCTGGAAGTTTCATAGAGTCTGAACCTTCACTATCTTAGTTTATCATGCTTGTATGACATTGGGACAATGTCAATACACTGCAATGAGGAAATATTGGGGTATTTGAATCCATCCCTGAACTCTCAGCAAATCTGACTCTATGAAAACTTCCAGAATGCATAAAAGCCTTCCCTCACAAAATCTAGGTCATTTCAACATGCCTAGATGCCGGTAGACTGAATTGACCCCCAAAATCATCCCAAAACCCATCTCACCAGCTATAAAATATTTTCGCAACTTTTATTCTATCACTAATAGCGCATGAATTACCCCGAATTATTTAGCTATTTCTCATCTCAATCCGTGCAGAAATCGTCGAGATATGGGCGAATCGGTCGCGAGGATCAGAAAATGCCCAAAACGGCAATTTTCTGATTCGCGCCTTCGGTTCCGCCAATTGCTGTAAGACTGTCTACTAGCATTGGGGTGTCAGAATTTGACTGCAAGGCAGAATTTGTAAAAAGCTGCATGCCGCTTTTGCACAATGCACAAAAGCGGCTTGCCGCTTGGCACAAGCTCTCTAATACAAATAAAAGTATGATGGTCTCCCTACGTCTCTGGGACCGGTTGAAATTTTATTTTAGGGCAAATCTTGTTCAGTGCGCCAATTGTTCCTTCGGGGATAAGAAGAACTCCGACATCGTAGATTATGCGGCCAGTGTTGCGTGCAGACTATGTCTGCATTCAAAATTATTTCTTGAATAACTGAGTGGCAACACAACGGGGATGGTTTTCGACATCGGCAGAACATATCATCTGTTCATTAAAAGGGTTCCATGCAGTAATCTCAAAAAACATCTGGGGAGGATTCGTGCAGCGGCAATGTTTTACTGCCGCAGAGTGGCTGTGCTATTGCCGCAGCAGAGTGCCGCAGAGCGCCAGACTGGGGTTCTTCTGGGGAGATTTTTCATGTTGATGGCTCATTCAACCCAAAGGGACGTGGATTGGTCTCAAGGGAAGTCTTAAGATTGTGATCCAGAAGAACAAGGACATTGTAGTCGAACTTGAATTTGAACCGTGGTCGGGAAATGGTCATATTTAATTGATATGAACAAGTGCCGTTGTAAGGAGGCAAACTGGCTTTCGAGAGACAAGCACTAAAATACGCGGCCACGGAGGTGACACAGACAGCTGCAGGAATGTCGCAGGAGTGACGCAGAATGCCGTAGTGAGTGCCGCAGACATACACAAGGAGTGGCATTGAGTACCGCTTGAGTGCCACAGACTAGTCACACTGCCGCTGCGTCACGCTGCATGAGTGCCGCAGACTGACGCAAACATGAGGCAGAAGTGCCGCAGACTGACATCAAACTGCCGCTGCAAACTGCCGCAGACTGCCGCTGATTGACGCAGACTGCCGCTGCAAGGAATTATATTTCGTCTCTCCAACACTCACAGCGCCGGCGACGAGGACTTAATGGGGTGTCTAGTGACGTTTAGAATGACTTAGTATATAACTATAGACAAAAGAAAGCTGAAGAGGCCGTTGGGCAGGAGTTCAAAATGTGCCGCAAATGAGATTGCCGCTGACTGCCGCTAAGATTGCCGCTGCATGCGGCAATGTCACTGCAGCGGCAAAATTCCGTAGCCCCCTTGTTCATCACTTTTTCCTTGGGAAAAATCCGGTCTTTGTCTTCACAAAAACTGTGGAAAATGTTGGCTTTTTGTCGAGAGCTTTCCTTTGAGAAAGACCTTGTTGTTTCTTTGTGAAAACTCACAGGAAACGGCTTGAATTTTACCTTCAATTTTCTCCAGGTAAAATTCGGGCCAGGTAAAATGAACAGCACAGTTCTAGGCCCTTTTTCTTCAGGTAATTTTTTTCGATCACTGCAGTGAAGACATTGCACCCGCATATAATACTTGCTCCGAGCAGGTGGTGTAATTCTGGACTGTGAGTTTATGGGAGTAATACTGTCTCATAATTATTACAGTAAATTCACTGCTTGCAGTACATAAACACTCACCTTCTGGTCTGACCAGAAATAAAAACACTGCCTATATGACAATTAAATGTGCACAGCCTACTGCAATAAAATCCCCCACCCATTGAGATAACCACTGCCCCGCCCAAAGTCTACCCTTCAGGTAGACTCTCAGTCGTCGAGAGTCGAGGGGCTCATCGAATGTTTGTGCAGAAAGGTCACGCAATATGTAACCAGGTCTGTTGTGGCGGCCTGCTCTCTACGCTTCAGTATCGATGTGCACGCTACGTGCACGGACTTCTATGCATACGAAGTGTGCTCCATGGGGATTGTACCGTGAATCTGAACCAGCTTAAATCACTGATACAGTCACATGTTGAAAGGTTGCAACTCGGACGCCACATCGGCACAGAATGATCCTTAACCTACAGATATGCTCTCAGATTATCTGCTGATAGAAGAGGATTGGTATCCTCTGAGAGGTCTTCGGGGAGTGTTAATATCCACCGAGGAATGCTCTGAGTCCGATAATGCCTCCGGATGCTCGCTATTTGATCCTGGATTCAACTACGCACTCTATGCCTCAAGCTTCTGTCGAGTGACCTGATAAGTACCGAGTCCTATGCATCAATATTAATGTATCCATAGGGAAGGCCAAGGATGTGGTATCTGTACAGTAAGCAATCATCCCCGTGGGGTTGGGCCGGATGGCTATACCCCTGATATCCTGGCAAAAGGAGTGAGTTCACAGACGAGACAACCCAATACGATCACCCATATTTATTTGTCTGCAGATTGAAATAGATGGAAAGGACTCATTCACACAGAGGAATATTGCTGTCATGGCATTGCCGTCTTGCAAGATCTTTTAGACAGTGCTGAAGGTCGTCAGAAGGATTGGTCCCTTACGAGCTGTAACGGACGTGGCAGGCGCTTCGTCCCTGCCTCGCAGATTCTTTTCTTTTCCGTTATTTTCGTCACTCACCACATTCCTTTTGGTTCTAGTTCTCTTTGGCGCGTACGTCGCTTCCCGACGCTCCTTCGACTCCGTTTCTATTCGTGGAGTGCGATCACGTATCAGATCATTATTAGCACTGCTATCCCCTACTCGTATATAAAACCGCTGTCGTATTTACCATGCTTTGGGCGAATCTACACTTACAACAGTCATCTTGTGTCGGCTTCGCTCCTCCACTCGTGTGGCGGATCTCGCAACCTCGCGCATCCGTCACACGAGCAGACAGGTGGACCAATCCAGGTGCTGTTTTGCCAGTGGTGAATTATTTTGGAAATTCAGGTGGGGTGTGTATTTAATTCAGAGCACCCAAGGGGTGAAACTTTACTTACTCTGGTGTGAATTTCTGGCTCGTCAGTGCCGGGTGGTGAGTTTATTCCGGAAAAACGGGGGAGGTGGTGAAAAAATTGGTGAGTGGGGTACCAAGTAATTATGAGACAGTATTACAGCCATATGAGTTCACTAAGAGTTCAGATCTGGATCTCAAGTCCTCGTGGGGTCATGCAACCCGCTGCCTGCTTATTCGGCGGTTCATATGTATTATATGTGGATGAGGCGGTGGTTCGAATCCATCCAAAGACATAATATATTATACATGGTTCTGCTCGCCTGCCGAGCCCATGGAACATGTCTGTCTGAGACCAGGCCCGACGGCGAAGTATTACCACGAATAATATGCGGTTTAATCCAAAGGCTGTCTGCCACGAGATGAATACGCGCCGTTCCAAGAGAAAAAAAATGAACTGTGTGCTCTTGGGCGGCATCGTGGGCTCAAGAGACTCCAGAGACAGGGCGAGTCTAACAGGCAATCTAAGACCACAGCAAGGTTTTGTGGGGTAATGGATCCTGACTTGGGGAAGGGACATCAAATCCGGGAGAGGCGGTGGTTCGAATCCACCCGAGGACTTGAATACCCCTTTATTGCGCAGGAGCGGAGCACTGAAGCACACCCGAGTCACGGGTGGAGTTTGTTGTGTGGCCGTGAACCTGTGGACCTTGGTGTATTGAGCTCCCAGGTACGAGAATTGACGCTGGCGCTTCGGACGGACGTGGCATCTCCGAGGTGTGGAAGGGGCGGCGATCAACTGAATGTTCTTGAGTGGCATCATCGGTTCAGATGGGTCCAGGGAGCTTGTCAGTTGACCCGGGTAGCGATAGCCATTGGCACATGTCGGAAATTTAAGTTTGGCCTGATGACATGGAATTGGGTCTCTGCGAGGCGGGAGCTGAACCTTTAGGAATGGATGTCATGATATTCATAATCTTGAGCTTTCATTCATTAGGTTCTACTTTACATATGGTCAGTACCGGCTAAGGTAGAAGTACACAAGGTGGTGCTGTATGATATTCAATGTGATGGGACCGTTAAGATAGTTTTTCAGTAAGTAAAGAGAAATAATAGAGACGTGAGTGGTAAAGATTATCCCGGTGTATCGTGGGTGGGTAAATATGGTAGCTAATTAGGTATGTATGCTCTCGAGGGGGGAGTTTCACAGTGGTAATAATTTTGAGCAACTCATTTGCAACCTGGGCTTGATGACTTCCAACACCCTCAGATTGTGTCTTGTTTGGCAATTGATAATCAGCCAAATCTGGAAGATCAGTAACCCTTTTTTATCTGCTTGCGAAGAACGGATGAATGATTTGAGACCCATCCCCTCCCAACAACCTGTTCTTCTCGTTGTGTGCAGCCCTTCTGAGAAATGTCTTTTAATATCTTTATCAGCCAGTCTCATGAACAAATTCACCATCCACACTGTTCCGCGCAACTCCTGGCATTGCATGCAGCTGAAAGTTGAGGGTATTCCCCAGAGTCAAAATATCATGCCATTGAATCCTTGTAAGTAATCGATCAGTCAAAATGGAATCTGGACTGAACTTTGTCTGGCAACACTGCCAATTGTGACCATGTATTCAATTCTTCGGACCACTGATTCTTAAAACTGTGAGTCCTTTATAAAGAGAACACTGGATAACATGCTGCTTGGAAATTCGTAAATGCCAAGCTCTCATGAATCACGATGGAATCCATCTAAACCGAGGAATCTTCAACAATTCAATAGAGTGGCAGATCTAGATGCATTTAATTGAACACCTTGTGGCGGTCTTCTATGACGGGACTATCGCCCAGACGTGGCAATTGATCTTGGAGCCTGAAATACTGGGAAGTCCAGGGTCCAGTGCAAGATATGGCATCCTTCGGCAGCTGATTAAAACTCTCCCATTCAACATCTATTTGGATGGATGTGCCTCTGACCACTGGATTCAACTGTTGTATCACTTTGGAAAGTAAAATTCGGATTAGGGATATATCTCTGGTGACACTGGTTGAACATTTCAAGTTTTGTGCTGAAAATTTTGGTGAAAAATGTTTTGAATTTTACAGCAATTTTTTGCAAAAAAAGTAGGTGAAAAACTTGAAATATTTTTGTGAACTTTTTGAACCTTCTGAAAATTTTCTGAAAAAGTGCTGAAAAAGTTTTGAGGTTCAAAAAAGTCATGAAGAAGTTTCAAGTTTTTCACTTAGTTTTTCACTGAAAAATTGCTGTAAAATTCAAAACATTTTTCACTAGTATTTTCACCGAAAAACTTGAAATGTTCAACCAGTGTGAGTACAATAATGCCAGGATAATGCCAGCCATTCTAGAATAATAATTGAAGTACTTAGCTCAGAACTTGCTCTCTGTAATGTCCATCACTGCCAATTATTAATAGTAGCTGGGCTTTGGGCATATTGACAGAGTACTATGGATAGGAATCCAACTGCATGAATGAGGAAGGAACTGGCAGCAAGGAAAGGAAGGAAAGTATGTATCTCAAACTACGTTTTGGAGCCGCACCTGCCGCGAGATTCGATACCGGGCCAATTTCCGTGATAGACTTTCTCCGAGACCGATCAGCGCCGGACTGCACACAAAACTGAAATGACAAATGACTTGAAATGAAGAAATAGAAATGGCGCTAACCATAAATTGTACAGCAGGAAAAAATCCTTCTATGGGAGAAAGCAATGCGCTGGCCGGTGGCAACTGACACTTCCAATATTTAACCCCGGGAATTTTTGCCTAGTTTTCTTTCATCTTGTGGGATGACTAATTTTCTATGGCGAATTGTTGTTTGTCCTTGTAGCAAAATTGGCCGAAATCCATGTTCTCCTAGGTTCGGATCAAGCCTGCCCTTCATTGTTTGCTGATGCGATCAGTTTGAAGGTCAAACAAATGAAGGGGCTAGTGCCAAGATGGGCGAAACGGGGGGGACGTTCGTCGCGTTCTGGAGGTCGCAAAAGCGTGTATAGTCCCAGGATGCATTGGGGAAACTTGTTCATTCCTTAGATAGCTAGTACAGTATGCCCGACAAGAGAGCCTTCGTGAACCCCTAAACCTCATTTCTCTCGTGGTCCCCTTGGTGTCCTTTTGGCCCAATTTCTTTCTGAAGTTGCCAAATCAACACTAGACCTTACTAGACTTATCTTCCCAAGTTCAGAGGTCAAATATCGGAAGGGAGAGAATAAACGAGACCAAGTACAGCTCCAACCAAATTAGCCGAATGAATTTCCATTTTGGGCAAGGGCGCTTAAATCTTCTCTTCGCTTCTCAATATCGGCGGACCACCCTCAGACTTCACGCAAGAAGCTTCCAGGTCATCGCAGGGAAAGAGCAGACACGTTGCCCGTAATCGTTCGCATGGAGTCACGACCAAGTCACGACGTGACATGATGTGACACTAATTAGTGAGAACTTCAGAATTTAATTCGACACGTCGAGGAGCTGTTACAACAAACCTGAAAAGCCAGAATGTGTTCGGGGGTAGATTAGACTCAATCAAGCCCATAAAAACTGTAATCCGGAACAGTCAACGTTGGTGAATGCACCAGCTCCCACCAACCGTATAGCGTGGAAATCGCCTGAATACCGGAGGCCAGAAAGATGGTGTGATAATTGTGAATGCGGAGAACGAATCTATAGCCTACGAAGAAAATTTGGCTCCGCAAAGACGAGCCGAAAAGATGCCTGGCGGTCGCGGTATTCATCCTCAAAGATCCTCACTATTTGGCCCAGCTTGTTCCAAGCCTCTCTCCGAGATTGGGCGGCTCGCCGGCCCGGAGACAGGCTTGCTCCGAACCTAATGTTCTCCTGGGTAGCCCTACTAGCCAAGCCTAAAGGTTCAGCAATAAGAGGCTGACGTTATACGGCCTTGTAAGACGTGATGGCCGTAACCAAGGCGCCACATGGCAACCACAAGGCGCACGCGCCGAAATTTCTTGTGCAGTTTGAGCGCGGCTGAGGCAAGGGATAGATCTAATCAGCAACCCCCGTGGTCTCGGCAAGGGGGTTACTGCTATTCAGCAACTCTCTGATTTGTAATCTCAGATCTGATGGCGGGCGTGGCGGGGTGCGTCGGGATGTGTTCGGGGCGCTTTTGAGACTGCGGAAAGTAAAGGTACTTCATATTAGTACCCTGACGAAACCGAAAAATAGTGCCCGAAGCACTGTATTTTAGTACCCGACACCAATAAATGAGTACCTCAAAGCACTGATATCTAGTACTAGTGGCCAAAATCGCACTGATATGTAGTACCTTCTGCCGATATTTAGTACCTTCGGGTACTGATTTACAGTGCTCCCAGGTCCTTATTTCGGGTCCAACGGTTCGCATTTGGGTTCCAAAATGGTATATTCAATAGCTACTACATACAATCGCCCTATTACTGTAGGAAACCTCCCTCCGCCATACCACCCATCTCAGAGTCGAGCATCGGCGGAAAAGGTGTCTCCCTGCATGAAAGAAATGAATGAGTGAACAGAAAATTTAAATGGACTCAGCGATCGTCGGCTGGGTCAGGTGGTCGCTGATAATTGAAGCCGGCGGTTCGAATGAGTCTAGATTCAAAGGTAGCAGGTCAGCACGAAGCGCAGAAAGTGTGGCGGGAAGACGTACCCATGATCATGAACTGTGGCGAGATACAAGGAAGGGTCAGCTAACGAAGACACGAGAATCAAACCAAAATTACATCGCGAGGGTATTATGCGGATCGAAGCTAGTCTGTACCTCGGATGGGGATGTTCGTGCAAACTGAAAAACATCACGATTTTGAGATGTAAAATAATGTTAAGAGATATCAGCGGGAGAGGTGCGCACCGTTGGCTGCAGCTCCGAAATGAGGTCCAGAACAGGCAATGAATAAACCATAATGAGCAAGGGGAAATAAACGATAGCGATGCGCAGGAGGAGGATCAAGGGTTGAGGGCGCGGCGGGGCAACGGGGTTAAGGAGATGACTAAGAATCGGCGACGGCGAGGCCGGAAAAAGATGCGGGGAGAGGGGTGATGCCCCGGTGAGCGGGAAGTGTACACAGAAAGAGTGGAGGAGGTGAACAGTCGAGCAAGCAGAGGATGAGAGGACATACAGAATGGGGCGCAGAGAGAAAGGTATTGAGGGATAAATTGAATCGAGAAAAAAACCCACCTTTGACCGCAGCCGCCCCTCGCTTACTCTCCACGAACGCCGCATACGCGGCCCGCAATCGGATGCCGCAATTTCCTAGAGTAGTGGGTGGAAGAGGGAAACTGGGAAGGAGGAGACGAAACACACCAGTACAAGTTAGTCAAAGGACATCTCACGCGTTGCACCGAGGCGGTCGAGTGTTTCGCAAACGGCGCGCTGGACCCTCGCCTATTTGTCAGAGCCAGAGGCGAAGATGAACAAGACCCACATTTACAGGCAGGACTGCGCGCGGAGGGCGATCGTGCGCGTTCATCGCTTGCCACCCGACCTGTGGGACGCAAGTGAGGGCGACGGGGTAACGGGGGAAGCGAGTTACAGTGCGGCCCGTCGTCAGCGCAGTGTGTCACAAAGTGTACGCCATGCCATCAGCGTTCTCGTACCTGCGGGATAAGGATGCGGCTGCGGGATTCGGCGTGCTCATCCAAGTGCGCGCGGACGGTCTGGCAGACACGAGTAAGCGCGAGACTACGGCGATTGAGGTGGAGTGAAGACAAACGGAAATTTGTCCACGTCCGAGCGCATGCATGCGGAGTGCGGGAACAACGCTGCCGCTTGTAGGGGCGGCGACATAAGGCGCGCGGCGTAGTCAACGTGGTGCGAGCGTGCGCGCGCATGTGGAGCGCAGGGAATTTGGACGGATTTAGGGTGGTGTGGGTGTGCTGCGCTGCTGTAGGGGAAGTGCGCACGCAAATGTGGGTGTGGCTGAGGTGCGGTTCTTACGCATGCTGAGCACGAGGATACAGCATGGATGGGGACGGGGTGCGCACTGTCGCTTGTGGAGGTCATGTCGGTGTCGACGGGCAGGCCCGCTGTGGCTTCAAGGCGTCTGGGTCTAAAGCCATCAGACATACGATGCAGGTGGATGATGAAGACTCACCTATATTCCCGCAGGGCGATTTCGGGGCGCTCGCTCCGTACTTCCGATGCGTGCGACGACGTCCGGGGTGATATGAACAACGCAAGATCTTGACGTCAGAAAGTAGCCGGTGGTACGACGGAAAGGGCTAAATATGAATGGGACGAACGGAAGGAACGAAGATTGGTGCAAAAGGAAAACCCGCCGAGCGTAGACCTTTCCGGGGTGCAGGACATGTTGATTACGGATGTGGATGCATTTGGGAGACCCTGGAGGGCATATAAGGGCATCAGCACCGAGAACACTAGGATAGTCCCATGAACATGCCGTTTCGGTTGACGCGCACCCAAGTCCCGGGTTTGAGTCAATGCGGGACAAGTGGGCCACAGGAACGGCTGTCAAGGGTACAATGGGCGACTTACCAGCCGTAGGGTCCCTTTTCGAAGACGTTGGCGTGCATGCAGCTCCGGAGCGCGCCCTTGTTGGTGGATAACTCCGAAATTGTGTATTTTCGCGTTGATGGGTCGATTTGAGCTTGAGACGCGCCAGAAAGCGTGAATAGCGTGTCGAGGAGTGGTTGCGACTGGTTTGTGTGCGAAATCTGGCGAGAAACGCGTGAGGAAAACAGGGGGAGCGCCTGAGGATGAGGGAGGAAGGAGAAGAGCGGAGTTTGAAATCAGGACAAACATGTACCAACAAAGGTCCACCACTCAAAAAACCCTCATCTGGCAGCCGTAGCAATGACCCAAAAATTATGGGCACATGAAGAAG
This sequence comes from Mycena vulgaris, assembly GCA_029204335.1. Lineage (NCBI taxonomy): Eukaryota > Fungi > Basidiomycota > Agaricomycetes > Agaricales > Mycenaceae > Mycena > Mycena vulgaris. Next base: position 543,662 of record JARGYA010000068.1, read on the forward strand.
AATCCGGCGTCGACCGAGGCCTCCATAACTATCCTCGGAAATCGTCGTGCGATCACCCAAATTCAGAACAATCATTCAAAGCAAATTCACATAGGCATTGTTAGGGTACAGAAGATCGAAATAATCTCATGCAAGGAATGGAGACAATGTAAAGAGTGTTAGACGATCAGTATCACAGCGCGGGGCTGGAGTAGTCAATCTCGTCGAGCTTCTTGTGGTATATCCAGCTGATGGTTGAACATCGCTTGTTGATTTTTTTTTGGTGGCCTTTTTCTTCTGCGGCGTCGCCTAGATGGTTTGAAAATTGAGAGCAACGGCCCACTGTATTAAGTCAGGATTTTACGCACCTGTGGATTTTCATCCTCGCTTTTGGAAGACTTGGACTTTGCCTCGCCACGCCGTCGTGTGGTCAGTTGCGAATACCTATCAAGCAGGTAAAGACACACCGGAGGGAAATCACCCACTGTGAGTTCGATTGTCCTACGACTCATTACGGCGACTGCGCGCTTGAGATTCCCCCTTCCCGGACCCCATGGTGAAGCAAATCAAAACATGTCCATAATTCAATTGATATCTCACCGCAATCAACGCTTTCCTATAGAGCTTCGGCGGTTCGTTTAAGCCCTCGAGATCAGATGGGGCACTTTGGGGATTTTTTTGAAGATGATCTGGTGGTGGTCAAGATGTTGGTGGTGGCAGCAGTCCTGGGCACGCTTGCATATGAGAAGAGGGTTGAGAAGTACGAGCCACAGCTAATTTGCCACCAGACGGTCCTTTCGACGAGCTAGCGGGCTTGACTAGAACAGGCACCGCTGAAGGCGAAGGCCGAGTCGAGGGCCGGCAGAAGGTGGAGATTTCACAACATTGAGCGCCTTCGATGTTTCTTCATCGGCGCTAAAATATCTCGGTTTTGACAATCCCAACTGAACATGTCACCGAAATCGTGTTGGCCATCTTTTCGATGGCGATGACATCACCCATACCTAAGAGATTGTATCCAAGGAACTGGAAGCTGCGGTGTGTTACACAGTAGAAGGTGGGCACTCCCTTCGCGAGAAGGACATATTCCTCCTCATAGGGGATAGTTTCCTAGTCCTTCGGACCCTTGCCGGGAATTACGCCTCCAGGGATGACACTTCAGAGATGGATGCGGACTTCGGGTCGATGTTATAATTATTGAAGAGCATGGGAGTTGCCGAGGGTCCTTTGCGCCTGCGATCAAACAGCAAGTACGAGTCAAGGCAGGCACCCAATGCAACATCGGAGTCACCGGAGAAGTAGCATGAGTGAGTTCTTTTCTGTCGACAACAACTTTCTGGGTTCAGAGTGTCTGATAATGGATGCCGTCAAATACATCTGACACCTCTCCGGGTCGAGACCGGTAATTGTGACTTGATAGAAGTGCCTCCCTCTCCTTCGGATTCGAAAAACAGGCTTGGAGACGGGGATAACGGGGAGATAGCAGAACAGCTGGCGGGGCTTGTTGGAATCGGTGAGTTGCGCGGCCTTGCAAAAGCGGCAATGAGAGATATCGGCATCGTCTCCGGTGTATATATTCCATGCATGAGTTCGGATAACAATCGTACCACGCTGGTTGAACACGGGATAGGATCGCGATCTGGTAGATCGTCGCCCAATGATAGCTGATGTCGAACTTGTGGCTGAATTCAAAGCGCATATGGTCGAAAGCAACTCACGGCATTTCGAGATGAGGTCGAGTTTGAACACACGGATCATTATCACGTCTTGATGAGTCAAGATGTCGTTCCCTATCGGCGGATCGGACGACTCAATTAACCACATACAGCAATCAATCGAGTACGTACGAATTTCCCATAAATTGGCTTCGTCATCTGGGAACATTATATCATCTATGTCCTTCTGCATCTCATCTAAGGATTTTGGAGCATCCTGATAAGACTCTTCATCGAAATCGAGCCACTCATCCTCATCTTCGAGGTCGTCTTCCAGGGAGTCGTGCGAAGACGGTGAATCGAGATCCATACGGTCATTTTCAAGTCATTGTCCTCAAGAGAGCCCGAATCAGAGACGTTGTTGGCACCTGTGTTGTCAATGTCCATTGAGTGATCGAAATCATGGTCGGATGAAGCTGGAGAGGAAGTGGGATTGGGAGTATCGGGGCGGGTTGAGGACGGGGTGGAGTTTATAGCAGCATCCAGTTCCTCATCAGATTCTGAAGACGGCGGCAGAGGTTTACCATCGCGTTTGAAGTGGTGCCGCCGAGTCCGCTTTGCCAGACGTTTCCCACAGGTCGGCTTGCAGCGATAGATTGCCTTTCCCATGAGAGACAAGAGGCTACGAAGAGCGTTAGATCATTATAGGTCTCAATGAGTCGAATGGAACCGAAATTTTCCCCGTTCTGCGGTTTTTTTGACGGAACGGGGAGTCTTAAACGTCGCGTCGGGCAGTGCGGCACAAGCTGATAACCAGCGGTTTTTCAAGGACGTTATGGACAGCACCAGAGGGCCGCAGTAGACGACGTTGCCGCGTCAGTCAAAGCGAAGCCTCGTTGACCAAATACGGACACATTCTCGGTGATGGCCGCGAGCACAGCCTCACAGAAGGCTCAGGGACACGGGTACGCTCAAAATAAGAGGATAAAATGGGTTGCGCACTAGTATGAAGTGCTTTGGGAATTAGTACCTGGGGGTACTAATTTAAAGTGCACTGAAAAGCACTGATTCCCCAAGCACTACATATTAGTACCTAAATCACACAATTAGTACCCGGGCACTGATATGTAGTACCTTTACTGTTTACAGTGAATTGAGGGGTACCAACTTGTTCAAAAATACTGTAAATAATGATGTGGAGACACCTGAGCTCCCATGTTTTTTCCGCCCGCTTGGACTACGAATTGGAGGATTTGAACTGGTTCGAGAACCACTTGAGCAGATATGGCTGCAAATGGCCCAGGAAATTTCGGGAAAAAAGCAGGATTTCTGGGGGCGCGTGCTGGGAACACCCCCGCAGGTTTAAATCCTTTTTTATAGTCAAAAATGCGGCGGGAATGGATGCAAAACTGTCCAGTATTAAATACCAATCTGCTATTCAGCAACCCCAGTACTCGTGTACCGGGGGTCGTTGATTAGAATTACCCTGAGGCACGGGGGAATCGGGATTCGAAACACAGATATAGGGTCGAAAAGTTTTTTTCGACCTTCGGCCAGACCCCCTCCCCCCATATAAGGAAGGAGGTTCCCACCCGTAGCGGCGGGCCGCGCTGCCGAGTCATGTGCGGGCTCACAGCCACCACATTGACAGCTTCCAAATCCAAACCAAAGATGTTGCCAAGGGGGTTTCGGCATTAAAATCTCGGATACAGGGGGGTCTCGAGGGTGGCTGAAAAAAACTTGTATCATGTATTACGAAGGAGGTTCAAAACTGTCAGAAATACACCCTGAAGCACTCCAGGAGGTAGAAAGAGAGTATTTGGGACTCTACAGGCATGTACAACGTGGTTGTTCGGATTTGGAAAGTCCATCAATCGTTGTGAACGTCTCCGAGTGTCCGTCGATGGCGGAAAGAATGGTTACTTGAGCTAAGTTAGGGGGAAAATTGACACTAATACAAGCCTGGGAGATTGAGGCAATATGGCAGTACATGCATAATGTTGAAATTCTATATTGCACTATTTGAGTCTGAAAAAAGCGCACATTACTCAGTAATCGAGGCTGTTATGTATTAAATGCAACTGGCCGGCGCTCGACGACGTTATAGCGCCACCAGAGCATCGATGTCAACCTGGTGGCGGTGAGGTGGCGGTGAGCACGCACATGACTCGGAGACGCGGCCCGCCGCTAGGGGTGGGAACCTCCTTCCTTATATAGGGGGGAGGGGTCTGGCCGAGGGTCGAAAAAAACTTTTCGACCCTATATCCATTTTTCGAATCCCGATTCCCCCTTGGATGTTGCGACCCATCTCTGTGGACGCAACTGTGACTAAGAAGGCCTTTGAGGTACACATTACATCCATACCACCCCTTATACAAGTAAATTATATTTTTGGAGCGCCAAACATTCAATTTCAGCATTGACTGAGGGTCTCCAGAGTGCCGCTTTGACCACATCTCTGACCCACTCACACAGATGTTAAATGGTATAAGAATCTGGTCTAACATATATATTGTGAGCCTGTTTTTAGCTGCTGGCCACCCTTAAAGGAAACCGGGACAATGTTCGCGCCAATTGATGGTGTGTAAGCACGATCCGCTGTCCAAATCGGGATACCAACACTATATTTGACTTCTGAGACCCAGAATTCATCCTCCTGACATCCTGTGGTGTTCCAGGAGGTATATATTGCAGTTTTGGAACTCCCTCATACTACGTGATAAAAGTTTTTTTCAGCCCTCCCTGGGAACCCCCCCCCTATATCGGAAATTTTAATGCTGAAACCCCCTTGGACTGAGGCAATCCCTCAGGAGCCTCTTGCATCTAGAGTACTCTACAACTGGGAGACATACCTTCTGCAGTTCCAAACCCACCAGCTGCCCCGTATCTCAATGAAAAATCTCGCAAGGCTATAATGTGTGTCTCCTCACGTAAGCTCTTATAAAGCGGGTATGTAAGGCCGAGGTAAGGCTGACAAGCGGCACAGCCTGCTACCAATTAATTGCCCGGATTCGTTCAAGTTGGTCTGAGTTTAACGCAGATCAAACGTTGGACCTTGGGAATTTCCCCAAAATTAATTGTACTGGATCCACGGCCCTAGCATTTAAATAACAGCGGCCCAAAGTTCGCTCGATCGCCGTCGCGGGGCGACCAGCTCACATTGGGTAAGAACCGAGCCCGGGCTCTTGCGGCCTTGCACCGCCTTATAGCCAAAATAGAAAGTTCCGACATCACTCTCTGCTCCCCTTCACCTTCATGAACACTTCATTCACACCCAACGAGATGTACACTGTGGACTACCGGGCACTTCCAACTTCTCCTCCCGTGGCAGCGAACTGCGAAGTCTGTATCGCTGGGTAAACGGTAAACCAAAAATACCGGGGAGATATCAATCTTTGACGCAGATGATCTACGGGAGAAACAGATTGTCAGCTGAACAGTGTGGAAGTGGAAGCGGCGCTATGGATTGATGCCTCTACGCGTCATCATTGAGCTATTGCCTACACCGGTGGCCTCAGCTTGGCTTCTGGTACCCCGGCTACAATTGGGGGATTTCACGATTTCTCATGCATGATGGCCCAACGGAGAGATTCCCATGCCAGGTCTCCTGAGTCTTGACGCCGGTTGGGATGATTCACAATCGCGAATGCTCGCAACGATCATTGTCCTCTCCATCCTGATTTGACCTGAAACAGGCATCCGGCATTCAGCGAACGGCGACTGATCATGGCGGTGTCATGGGCAGGCACTATATCAGCCAGGATCGCTTTGCAGATCATCCAATCCCTCTTCCACACCTTCATGTCCCTGTCCCCCTGGTCTGTGACCGCTGTAGGGTCATTCATCCTCCATTCTATTCTCGCAGGCTGACGAAGTGAACAGGTCGAGATATTCTTTTACGGTTGTGTTAGGTCTCCTCCTCAGTGATCTCGGGCTAAAATAAGGACCCCCAGGGACATACCTCGTAATCTTCGGCCTTTATCTACATGTTCTGCGTACACGGGGAATGGCCCAGCGCTACTTCCTGACCGCCGGGACGAGTGCACTTTTTATCCTCAGCACTGTGCATTGCGCGCTCGAGGTCGCGATCAGCATCCTTGATACCAGAGTCCTGAAAGGACAGGACTTGACGTCCTTCGAAATCAACTTATTAAAGACCTTTCCCATCCATGCTGCGGGCAACGCCGTTTATGTTACAAGCACGTGCGTGTGCCAATTTTATGTAAGGACCGCATTGACATTGGTCCCAAGCGCCATTGCAGATAGCATTTTCGTATGTCTCTCGAAGAGATCCGGAAGATTTCAAAGTCCCTGATTGTTCTTCAGATCTTCCGCTGCTACGCAATCTGGAATTTTCAGCGCAAAATCATCATCTTTCCCACATTTCTCACCTTTGTTGCCGTAGGCGAGTTTATCTTCCTCGTGCAAGTGCGGTCCTCCAATTCACGCCTCTAGCGGCCGGGTATACCACTGCCGCTGGATTTTTGATCGCATCAGTTGCCATCTCCCTTTTCACGACCGTCATTTTAATGGGGCTCACGGGTATGTTGATATTTCCTTGATATACAGCACAATAATCCTTTCATCAGTGGGGCGAATCTGGTGGCTAGCCCGTGCAGCTCAGCTGGTTAGGGGCCGACAGGTGGCAGACAGATACCGGACGGTGTGCGCCATGATGTGTGTGTATCGACCCTTGTACCTGGCTCGCCCTAATACCCAACAGTTTGGAGTCCGGAGCCCTGTATTGTGTGGGCGGGATCGTTTTCCTCGTCCTCTCGCTCAAATCTGACTTACTTATGACATCTGTGAGCTCATTACACTATCCTTGTGCATAACTCTGACCATTCATAGGTGCAGACCGGTACCGTCCTGGGACAGCTTGTAGTGAGTTCATGCCCCGCCCGCTCTGTATCTCCCCTCGCTCAAGTATGCCTGTGCAGGGGATCGCACCCACAATCATCGCCGTCCGAGTGGGACTCGGATACAGCGTTGAGAACGTCGACAGTTTTATAGCTCCACAACCTCGTACTTGCCCTCTGCCGCACTTGACTGCGCCGACGGTGGAGTCCCAAGTTTTGCATGTTTGTGCCGATGAAATGAAGGCGGAGGTCGTATGAGACAATGAAGATCTCTCTAGTTTCCGAGTATCAATATGCCGCCGGTTTGAGGATTCAGCGGACGGGGCGAGCTTGGGAGATTTTCGCGGGAATGTCCCGCCATCATGAGTGAATGTCGACAAGAATTCGTGTAAAGTAGTATCAGATATTCCCCTCACCGCTGGCGTGCAGCCGCGACACTCCGTGCGAGTGATGAGCCCAGAGCTAGCTGGTAAGAAAACGGTGTTGTCAGTGGACGCTTGCTCGGAACATACATACATACTAGGGATCCTGTTGCATATTATGTCTTCTTGGGGTAGTGAAACCCGGAAATAATCAACAAGAACCAGGCGCAGATGCAGGAGTAATAGTAAAAGGACTAATGCCGCATAAACACAGACGGTGGGACGAGAGATGGTAGTGAGCTCCAGAGTCACGCTAGCGTTCGATTTCAGACCCTACATGGGCAGGTGGAGAGATACTGGGCAGAAGAGACGATGCGCGCCGATCATTATATTTCATCTGGAAGCGAATGGTAGGAATTTGACAGTAACCAACCATTAAGGTACGAAAGGCACAGGCTCCGAGGACGGCCTCACTTTGTCTCGGCCCTTGCGCGGTCGTGACGCGCATCTGCTTGAATCGCTGCACCCGGGATGCGAGATCGGGACTCAATGCACGCAGATAGGGCACCTCCCGGTGCGCGCAACGCCAACTCGAGGCCGAGAGGATGATCGCGGGCCGCCGCGTGTGGCAGATTGTGGTCATTCGGGTGCGGGACAAGGGGGGAGGATATGGGCAAGATAGCACGCTGGAGCGCGGCAACGACGAGCAGAGCGCTGAGCGCCTGTGGAGGTGCACAGGAGGCCATCACACAGTCGAGTCATCGCGCGGGATGTGCGTGTGCATGGCCGGTGCGGCGATGGAGGGGGACGAGAACGATGTGGGAGCATGGGAGAATGTAGAGAGGAGGACGGAGGGGGTCTTGGAGGAAGGTAGGTAGTGCACGCGTGAGTGGCGACAGCGATGACGCCTCGGCGGGTCACGGTGCGGCGGCATTGGTTTCGTGCGCGACTCGGCAGATCTTGAGTGGCTTTGCTTGGTATCCCGGCTATCGCCGATGCATGGCGCCTTTTCTGAATTCTCCTACTAGTGCCCAATGACATCCAGATCACGACCAAGAGGTTCAATCTCAAAGGCCGCGGGCGGCGTCCTCCAGAGCATGGGACCATGTCTGATATTATAAGTATTTTGCTTTCGGATACAACCATCATCGGCGCGCATCGCTTATTGTCTGTGTTATTCCATTTCAAAAACCGCCCTCTTTCTAGTGCTACCGCGGATCTATCTTGGAACAGCGGTCCCGCTCCGATGTGAAAGACAAAATGCCTATAAACGTAGCGCCATGTCGAATCCTGGGTCGTTGATGAATACCGAGCAGGGAAGGTCCCGCCTTGTATATTCGACAAACTCCCCTGGTGATACTTTCCTGAGAGGGCTCGTTTCGGGGAGCCCTTGCGTGGTATCTGCGAGTCAAAAGCATTAGGCAAGGCACATGTCTTCGGGTGGATTCGAACCACCGTCACCCCCGGGAACGTTCGGTGAGCATTTGAAGCAGCTGGGAGCGGGTTCACTACCCCACAAAGACGTGGTATCTCGCTGTAACCCCTGATGGAAGTCACAGTGTCCCCACTCAGTTCGGTGTAACTCGCTTCAGCTCCGATGATGGGAAGCCACGCCGCGGGGCGCAACACCTCAACGTCCTCAAGGTCTCACTAGATCTAAGAATTGCACTGCGGGTTGGATGTCCTGGGTAGGCTGTCTGCGCGGTGAAAGATTCCCTTTCACCGGATATGTCCTCGGGTGGATTCGAACCACCGATTATCCCAAGGTAATGGAAGCATTGCCCAATACTGCATAGGAGCGAGCTTCATTACTCCACGAGGCCATGGGGATGCCTATGCTTCACCCGGATAAATTGTGGCTTCTCGCCGTCGGTCGCATTCTCAGCGAGTTGGGTCACAGTTTCAGCTTCATTGCACATAGCATGAGCCGCACCGTCTAACATGTGTGGTGAAGTGGGTGAATTCATTCCTGATTACAACGTCCCCTCCTTTGGACGGGAGATCACTTTGCATCTTGTTCAAAACCGCACGAAATCGGCGGGACCGGGCATGCCGCGGATGAGACTGACATCCGCCTTTGCCCATTTTCTTCTTTGCTCAACTCCATTCCCGCCAATTTCAATGCTCCACCCATCTCTGATAGCGGGACCGGGAATTATGGAGGCGCCATTCAACGGAAGGGCAGACCAGAGCCGGAGGGTGCGCCACCCAAACAGAAATCGCTGAAGATCGTGCAAATGCAGGCAGATCCTCTCTGAGGCTCGCGCCCGCCCCACGTCGTAGACCTGGCACTTGGTGCCCCTTGTCTTCGCTTTTCGTGGAGTGCATCTGCGGTCGCCGGTAGTCGATGTGTACTTATCACAGATTCCTCGAATGAATTGAATTCGTTCGGTCCATCGCGTGCGGTGATCCGACTCGAGGAGCATCTGAGGATTTCAGTCGGACTCCCGGTACCTCCCTGAGCTTGGGATTGGAAGGTTGATGGCTAGGTGGACGATGTGAAGCGGCAAAACCGCATCGCGTCTAGTGATGGACGGGCTTTGGCTTGGCCTGGAAGCCGTGGCTTTGGCCCGGCTTCGAGTGGCTTTGGCCCCGCAAATTACCAGGCCGGGCCACCACATTTAGCTTTAGCTTGGCCCGGCTTGGCTTTGGCTTGAGCCACGGCCTTTCATCAAGTTTCAGCCCATACAAAATGGAAGGCTTACAGTGTCCCAAATAATTTTTGGTACCCGAAATCAGTCTTTCCTAAGGTGCGTAAGTACCCTGGGATGGATCTTAAGTCCAAGAGAGCTCGTAAATTTGATATTTGATATTTCCTAGCTCTTCTTCAGGTCATCTTCGGACACTTGTGGTGGGAAAACATTGTAGATGCCGGCCGGAATGATGGAAAATGGTTGAAATGTTTTATATGCATTATATGTGAGTGGGTATTTCGTTAGTTTTCTGTGTCTCTTCAGGGGCAGGGCGAGAGGTTCAAAAGCCACGGCTTTTTGGCCCGGCTTTGGCCGAGTAAATGCAAGGCCAGGCCAAAAGCCATCTTAGGCCAACATTTTAGCTTGGCTTTGGCCTTGGTACCAAAGCCAAAATGCCGCGGCTTTTTGGCCTCAGGCCAAAGCCAGCCAATCACTAATCGCGTCACGCCATCAGGAAAAAATCACTTGACTATGTGGCACAACATAGCTGGAGTAGCTCCCATAGCACGGTAGACAGGTCCCTGATCTGTAGCTGGAGGCGTGAGCTACAGAGCACTATAAATGGCTACAGTAGTTCCATAGCAGCATAGGGTTTGTAACAGTCCATAGCCTCGAAAGAAACGTACAGTTATTCATAGAAATCTCGGCCGACAGACCGGACAGTGAAAGTATATGCATTGAAATAATTGACTACATGGAAAGGGCGATGGAAGAGAGCACATCGAGCAGAGGCTCCCCCGCCGCCGCGCGCAGGCGCAGCCGAGAGACAGAACCCGGCAGCACGAAGTGGTTGTACTGGGCTCGCCAGGTCGTAGTCGGCTAGAGGCCATCGGCTTGCATCGATCACATAAGGAGAAGGCCGCGTACATGCGTCCAAAGTGAACGGCACTGCGGTAGCGTCGATGAGCATGACAGGGACCCAGGTATTGATACATCCTGCAATAAACAAGAATAAGGGGTGGAGAGGCTGAAAAAGAAGGAACCGACCAGGTGCTAGTGAAACTCGCGGGAACCGTCCCTGTCCCCTCCGACTCGAGAAAGCCTGTGCGCGTTCCGCTCGTACTATCGCCATCGCTGACTCGTGGGACTTGACTTCTGGTCCGCGGGGAACATTGTGCCGTGTTTGCGTCTTGGTGAATGGGACCAGACGCCGTCCGTGCTGCGACATGTTTCCTGTTGCGAGGTTCTTGCTGTTTTGTTGGTCATGCCAAAGTAGACAGCGAGAAAGGAAGGCGCGTTGTTGAAGATTAGGCTGTTCCTCTTGCAGAACTGGGGTGGTAGAAGGTCGTGCCGAATGCAGCTACACACGTGAGAACGATTGATCCTTCTTTCGAAGGAAGATCTTGCTGCAGCAGTACAACGCTAACAACAAGTGAGTCTTGTAAAACGCGGCTCAGTTGTGTAGTAATTTGGGGTGTTGCTCGGTGTTGGCTCGTTGTCGCTCGCTCGGGCTCGTGGTAGTAAGTGGGAGAAGAATGGAATGCGATAGAATGTGCTAGAAGGATCCCATGACAGGGTCCGCTGACATGGGTCGGCTGGAAATTTTACAAGCTGACTAAGCATATGCTGCTCCCGTTCGAAAATATATGTAAAGAGACCATCGTAAATCCTCCAGCTAAGCCGCCGGCTCAGTTACGCACCACAACGGGAGATAAGCAAATACATGATAGGGAGACACGCTGCCCCGCTCAGCGCCGACGTGGTTGCCCAGGCCAGGTCGAAGTCGATCCCCGGCTCATTCCGATTGTGGCTACGTGCCCTTGACGACGGCCTTTGCCTTTGGATTGCTACAAGTAAACTAACGAAGTGTTCAGTAAGAGTCAATGTAGGTAGAGTTCTAGACTTGAGCAAGAAAAATGAAACCCGAACCAATTTTGGACCCAACGCGAACGAAGACCAATTTCAGATTGATTGAGTGGCTTGGCAGTGTATTGGGGAAGTTCTAGTCCCTACAGCTGCATTGTGGAATTTTGAGTAAAAGAGTTCCGACCCGTGTTGAACGGCTGGACGAGCGACGAAACGCACGATGTGGTGGCGAAACAAAAGACGCGACGTGTTGAGCACATGACCCAGGTCTCACATGCACTTGGCTGCAGACGCGAAGGCGACGAGTGGGTCAAATCGCACTTCCACAGCGTGGACTGCAGATGAGTTGAGGACGTGCTTGCAGCTTTTGAGGAGGGGCGTCGACAGTTCAGGCTCTTGAGACAGCGAGCGCGACGGTGCCGAGGATATTGCAGAAACGGTAGCTTGGAGAACTGGAGGGGTCCGGGGGATAGCTTGCGCCGATTTGCGAGGGCTTGCAGGGGTGTGGATGCAGGTTGAGCCACCGCAGAACGCCGGCAACGGTGAGAGGAAGAAGAGGAAAGATGGCATCAAAATCAACCATCGGAGGGAAACGTGATGTGCACGGACCATCCGCAGTTTTCATGGCGGAGCTTGAAATGGACTTAGATGATTTCTCGCATTTCCACTTCCTCGCTGCTCAGTATAATGTGTTCCCGGCGGTCTGACCTTATGTATTGTACCTAGCACCATTGCTCAATTCACGTCGCATCGGACAACGCTGTCTGGACATTAGATCACTTTTAAATAACAAGTTCTGCGGGTGCCAAAACTCATCCGAGCTTGTTCATCGCCGCAAAGTTTTTGCGCAGCAACATCATACTATCTTAGTAACTCTGACTGGTATGTCTAGCTATTTATCTGGCATGCATGGCTATTGAGTCCTATAGATTGCTATTGCGAGGTCGGTTAGAGCTATGGCGGCTACTGGCGCTATTTTTGGCCACCTATGTAACCGGGCCCCTATTCCCCACAGAGTTTTTCCTGATGGCGCACGTGAATGGTCACACTTCGTCGCGCCCCTGGTTCCCATGAGTTGTGAGATATCCTGTCTGTACTTTTTGGCTTCCTGGCTTGGAGAGATGTGGCATGTGCGTGATCTCTGTTCTCAGCAATAGCTGTGGACTCACACGAAAAGAGGTTCGATAATTTCTCCCCTGCAACTTAGGCAAGATTCGAACCTACATCTCTCTCAGGGTGAGTGTGCTCTCCATTGAACTATGAAACCTTGCATTAGCTTGGATGTGCTTGAATGACTGCAGCAAGCCTTGAAGCTAGACAAGGCAAAACTCGGAGAGCCAATTGTCATTTTTAAATATAGGATAAGATAGGATTCACTCGGGACTTTTCTCTGACAGCAAGTTGAAACCCATCAGGTGTCTCTTCTGCTTCCATTGCTGGCCGTGAGTGTGATATGTACACCGGGAAATATGAGATTGGGTTCGATGACCTGATGATCTTTGTATGGGTCTCGCACGCAATTTGGGGAAAAGCTGTTACAATCACTATTCAATTGTGTTTTTCCCACGCTCACAGCTTGCAAGTGAGATGATCTCCCTTGAAGTGGCCTGATATAGCTCTTGTACTGATGAACAAAGAAGGTATCTATACCCCAAGTATACCTTCTGGGAGGATACATGTAACATCATCAAAGATGCGGGTAGTACTACTTACCCGTGCTCATGGTAATATGATCAATGAACACAGATGCATATGCATACGGCATTACCACTACTATTCAATTGTGTTTTTCCTGAGCTCACAGCTTGCAAGCGGGATGATCTCCCTTCAAGTGGCCTGGCATCACTCTTTTGCAGATGAACAAAGAGGGCATCTATAGCCCAAGTATACCTGCTGTGAGGATATATGTGACATCATCGAAGATGCGGGTAGTTACCCGTGCTCATGGTGACATGATCAATGAACACAGATGCATATGCATAAGGTTCCAATCAGGAGTGCAGCATCAGCGGGATGATCACATGATGAGCCAAAGGATGTTCAGCTTCCCACGTGCATTGAGGATAAAATGGACCGTGCCACCAGCACAGCCCAAATTATTGCCCATCCCACCAAATGCCTCCTCAGCCTATTGCGACCAAAGATTGATTAAACAACATTCTAAAGTGTTTCATGATAGCAGTGGATACCCTCAATGTGATTGCTAAAAGCTTCAAGACTCCATTCCTGGAACCTATCTGCGACACTGCGAAGTCTCTGCTGACTGGTATCCAGGTAAATTTCTACTATAAATCATACAATCCATCTCACTTTCCCCGGACTGTCAGGCAAAACAAGAGTGATTGTGCCCAATTGTTGGAGCAAACCTATGGGTTGCTCGATGCAATTTTTTCTCTCCATATAAAGCCAGAGACTGGTTTAGATTTGTCACCAAGCATGTTGAATCATCTCGGGAAATTCACGGAGTAATCTTTCTGGGTATAAAATTATAGTATTGTTGCTAATTGCATGTCCTCACCACACTCTACAGGATCCAGTAACCCTAGGAGGATTGCTTAATCTGAGGCCGTTGAGACGGAAGAACCGGATTACAGCCAGGATTAATTAATCCCGATCAAAGGCGCCCGTGGGCGTAGGGTCTGATTAATCGAGGATTAAACTGGGGAATAAGCAGAGATTCATCGGCGCTCAAAGTAGTTGGGGCGGGACAAAAATGGTAGGAGCTGGGATGGAACTCACGACCTCCGGTTTTGAGGTGTTCTTAGAGGAGGTAGTAAACCAACTGAGCCAAAGGGACATGAGCTAGGATCAAACCGGTGGTATCACATTTCTATCAGGACAGATCTCGGCTTTGACTTGTAATAGGTTGAACGGTCCAGGCTGGGGCGCTTGATAAATCTCATCTGAAACAATGCTCTCCTCTGCTGCCTTTCCTCTGATTGCTGGTAGCAGCTATGTGGGTAGGCATATTCTTGCGGGGTCCTGGCGAAAACAAGAGGGAACCATATTATATGCCTACACAGCCAGCTGTAAAATACCTTTGTGGTTCCTTTTCCCAGTGTCCATCTGTAGCTGCTTTGTCCAGGTATATTTAATTCATGTTAAGGCCAAACCGGTGGTATTACATTGCTACCAGGACACACCTCGGCTTAGTCAGGTGCTTTCCCATCTGCCAAATAGAAGCCAGGCATACTTTGTGCTTCAATCCCTACCCAATTTGGCCAATTACCACTTTTCCTTTGGACTTATACACTGGTCCTTTGGTTTAACTTCATGTTCTGGACTACTAGTGACACACCCTAATCAACCTTGCCAGTTTCACCACCCTTATAGCTGGTGTGTTGTGCACTGCTACCAGAAACTGCAGACCAAGAGAAGACTACCTTCCCCACAAGCAATGCTGGTTGTGTATTGAAATGTAAGACCTAACAACTCTTCTCAAGTGAGGAACCAAATGATTAACGAGATGAATAAGTATGTGAGTGAAGAAATTCAGGTAAAAGAGACGAACCTCAGTTGAGCACATCTGGTGAACAACTGAGGGACAAATCACTATTGGTAGGTAGTGTGACACCAATAAATTGGTTTCACATGAATCACATAATATTCAAACCGCTCCAGCCATATTCATTTGTTTGAAACCCTAAATGGAAGCGCCGTCTTGCCACCGTTGATTTTCAACCCTTACGAAAAATATCCTCCATCTTCAACATGGTTTACGAATAAAGAAAAATTACTCTGCAGCCACACCCCTCAAATCCAGCAATTTTCAAGGACAATTACATGTTTCCCAGCACATGACCCAGGCCCAAGACAAAAGGTCTTATTGTCTCTATTGTACTTTTCACAACACAATAGGAAGACAATAGTGCGGGAAGCACTCGAACTGCAGATCGCTAAGCGACACAATAGAGCTGGGAGAGCTTATTTTTCCTCTTTTCTGGTCACCGTACTTGCTCTATTTTACCGAATTCATCCTCCAGTCTTTGTAAAGAACAAAACCACCCATTCAGAATATTTACGGCCCCAGCAGGCTCACTTATCAACTTTCTAGGTACCCTACTCCTCCGCAGAAATTCCGTGGAAGCCTACACCCAGCATGTACGTTCCTCAGAAACCACATCCACTCCCAAAGGCTTTGGGATTTTTGATTCTTCAAATCAGGACTTGTCAAGCACCGTAGCTGGAGCAATTTCGATTCTAGACCCACTCACTCATGTATTGTGATTAACGATACATCTTATTGATATGTGATAGTATTTTTATATGCCATCACAGTGGTCATAGCAATGATGAGGAATCTTAGGTTGTGTGAGTATCAGGAAAATATAGGAGGATGAGTACACAAGGCAGGCGCAAGAGCATAGCTGTTGGTGCCTGGCCACCAAATACATGGCCAATCGAGCTACTACTTCAACAATGTCTTCACTACAGCATTTATGCTGGTGGACATTGGGGATTTTTAAGCAGGAGGAGAGAACTCGATCTGAGTCCCGTAGGGTTCTAGCCGAGTGTTTTGTTACAAGTGGCCAGCTCCAACATTTCCGAAATAACATTTTCCTTGATCTTGGACCGTCCTGCAACACTGGGGACCTCCCTGTGCGTCCTTAATTTCAACCTGTATTTTTCTTTTTCTGTTTGAGATGTTGAGGGAGGTACAGGGAGGTTCCTCAGGTTTTCAAGTGGCGGAAGAAATCAGGTATCCATTTGATGCTGTGTATGTTAAACATATACAAGTGTGAAAACTCTTCATCAGGCAGAGAATCAGCAGCTTGACTTGACTTGTGTTCTATTGGTTGTCGTACCTGGCTACATATAGCTACGTGATACAGTTTAATGGCTCATAACACATAAGGTTGGTGGACCCCCAAACCCTATGCATTACGAGCAATATGCATTGCGACATTCTGTCACACAGTGTGACATTCGTGACACATTCATATTTTTAATCTCCGATATCCATTTTACTAATGTGATTGCTTGAAATTTTGCATGCATCCGGCCAGGAGGCCAAGTACAGAGGTCAAAAGCATATTCTACTGCTTGAAAGAAAATTTCAACTAGCACAAGGTGTCGACGACCCATTACATAATCATCTTAGAATGACAATTCTGGGTGAAATGAGAGGAGTATCGCTGTATCTCAATTGAAATGGGGAAGTCCTAGCTTTTGGGGTTCAAAATCTTGCTTCACACTACAAAAACTCCCAAATTGTGGTCAAAAACTCTCATTTTCTTGCCTGAAAACATCTGAGAGAAAACAATCAACCATCTGCATTATGTGTTAGGAGAATTTTGCATAAAATCCCTGCCTACCAAGTTGGTGGACACACACACTGGTTGAACATTTCAAGTTTTTCGGTGAAAAAATTGGTGAAAAATGTTTGGGTTTCA